>JAANDG010000061.1:0-406534 GCA_036852015.1 Pelodera strongyloides | reverse complement strand
ATCAGATGCGAAGGCAGCAGTTTACATACGTCAATTTACAACTTTATATAATGCTAAACGGAATAAATCATAATAAAATGTCAAAGGTGCTTCTTTTCGGCGAAAAAATGGCTCATAATCCAATATATGGGATGTATTCCCTTTTTGTTAATTAAATAGATATGTCTTCTCTTTTGGGCAGTCATCTCAGTACATATATGTGTAAGGGCCATAGGAACTATCCACATTCATAAGAACAAACGTTTTTAGTACATCGTAGATATTTTCTCATACCCGAAGCCTAAGCCTAAGCCTAAGCCTAAGCCCAGCGTTCAGTTCGCTAACTTCATAAAGGTTTATTAACTTCTCATATTTTTATATAATATAGTATATTTCATAAGTAAAATAACAATCCGAAGCTACACTGTTGATTAAACTCAATAGTAGGGCAAAACTAGCGCTTTTCTAACTTAAAAGTGTTACTCTAAATACTTTTTTTTGCCAAATTTTACTTCAAAATGCAATATCATATCCCGCTCAGTGTTTATTTACATTTCTCTGCTGGGCGTAATCGGGATTTCAAAAAGCGTCTCTGAAATCCCACTAATTCATTTTGGGTGTCCCTTTTATAGGGGAATATTCGCCCGTTCATCTTGAGGTTTTCTTTCCAAATCTCATCCCACATTATTCATTATACTAACAGCTGAGCACAGAATTTTGGAAGAAAATTAAATTGGGCGCCTTGGAGATAGTAAAGGAATCTTCTCTTTTTTTTATTTATAAGATTCTCCATAAAAATAAAATTACGCTAAATATGCCTGGTAGATAGATTTATTCTATTTAGTATCACTCTATCTGTTCAGGGCATCGAACCCTTGATGTTCATCTTAGAAAACCATAACGCTAACCACTCGGCTACCAGGGTCTCTAAGTAATTTTTACAAGATGCGGGCCGCAAAAACGGGGAAAACAAGCTAAACCCCCGGGGCTTCCTTTCTATACTATTCTCCCACGTTCGACGCAGTGTTCGCTGGGCAGTAAGCAACTGAACTGGGTGTTAATTAATTCAATGAATTAAGATGAGATGTTCAGCCAAATCATTTACCTCAAAAACACGAGTTATTTTTCTCTTTTTTTTATAATACCCATTTATTTTCTACTTTAGTTCTTTCTCTATATTTCTCCTGTAGAACAAACCATAAAGCTGTTCCCCAACTTTTTTTTTGTATAGCAAGCTACAGGCTGTAAAAAAAAGTTTATGAACAATGCGCTTGAATAATATAAACACAGCTAGTAAATATAGTTCATACGCACTGGGCTTTAAACTTTCTATAGCAGTTTAATGTTTTATATATAGTACTATAGATAGATTTTATAACTTTTTTTAAGTAAATATTAAAACTTGACCTTGTCAAAGCTGAATTCATCAAATTGAGTGTGACTATGTTTTTTGAACATTGACAGTTGATATATTTTTGGGTGTTATTTGTTGGGTGAAGTCCCAAAGGGTCTATATTTGATGTTTCAAAAAATAGAAAAGCCTTACTAAATAAAAATATTTATAAAGCTAGACAAAGAATAAATATTTAAAATCTTTTACAGTTATGCACAACTAATAATTATATTTTTTTTACTTAATTTTTTGATGGCTGGCAGTTCCACTAATTCAGGTTAAAACTAAATTCGTAATAACATAGATCCGTTTAATACAAAAAGACATTTCTTTTTTTGCGCTATTTTATAACATATTATGGAATAGAGAAGTAGCAAAGTAGATGTGTATAAAAGTGTACTTCCGGTGTAAATAACACCAAAAAGTCTGAATTATGGGATTTTCTCTAAAGTATAGTTTGGATTTATTTGTAAAAGTACGAATTTTATTTGTAATGGATATAGCTTAACCTGCACAATAAGTTAAATAAGTACTTCGTTTATAGGATTAGAACGTCTTTAATTATTGATAATGATATTGATTCTTGTAATTATGCCTGCTACGCATAATTTCCGAATATACATGGATTTGTTTTGACTACCTTTGTGCCTCCATCCTTAGATTTGGCTATTGGTACTGCTTAAAAATAAGTAAATATAGATATATACAAAACAATTTTAAATAAAGACTTAATAAATAATTAGTAAACAAAAGCAGAAAATACACAACCTATTTTGCTACGTATTTTTCTCCTAAACGGATTTTTAGCTTTAAGTTTTCTTTGTCTATAAACACTTTTCCCCCAATCTGATGATATTATTTCCATGTAATTTAAAAACAAAACGAATGAACCAAATGATCTCATTGTTTTGCTTAAAACTATACTCGGGTTTTACATAAAAATCTTATCCGGTATTTTTCCTCATTACTTGTCCATGCTTTATGAACACATACTTATTGATCGTTTGCAGATCTAATTCTGCCGCAAATAATCAATATTGCTATATTTGCTAATCGATAATGCGGCAGAGGGCGTCATCGATTTTTGGCGGTGGGCCAATTCTCCCAGACAGTAGCGTGCTGAGCGCGGGACTAAACGACTTCGGCGCGGGGATCGGCGCTGGCATTGGGGGCATCATCCACGGAGTCAATCAACAAATACGAAAACTCAGTCAAATTTCCCTGTTTCGCCGCGAAAGTGATGACGAGATGGACGAACAAGGTATCGATTGACTTTTATTGATTTATCGATTGATTTTTATTGATTTATCGATTGATTTTCTTCGGGATTTATTGATTTCCGTGCAATTTTCTTGAATTTTTTATTGTTAGCCTATTTTTATGCTAACAATTAAAACGCTTACGACTATGACTACGGTATTCGTTCCTTTTTTTCAAAATATGAGCAGAATTTTTAAAATATTCTTCAAAAACATTATGTAGTTTTCAGCAAAAAAAAAAGGAATTCTATTTTCGAAAACCAGATTGGCGTTCATTTATGCCAAAGTTTATTGTTTCTCCCAACGTTGTGGGGCGTCACAAATATCCGAAAAACGTAAATTTGATTACAGAAAAGTTTTTGTTTGCTGACCTCACCAACACAGCCGAAAGCTAAACATTGTTAGGTTTTTCGAAAACAAAGTTTAAGATTTTCTTTCATTTTTCGAAATTCTCCAGTCTACTTATGACGCGAACAACTGGCGTTCATGTTTTACAATTTATAATAACAACGGAACGCTAAACATAAAATCTGACTGCTCCACTTCTTTGCCCAACTTCTTAATGACATAATTATCTCCAAATCCCCTAATTATCTAGTGTAATTGCCGGGGAATCCCTGGCTTGTGTCATATAGTATTCCCTCCGCGCGCGCTAACTTTTGCTCTCTATTTGTTCTAGCTCTCCAAGTGTGCGCCACAAAATTGCTCGCTGAAAGATTGCGAAGATTTTAGCCGGTTATCTCATGAAAAGGATAAAAAAACTGCTGGAACAGACGTAAGGCCCATTTGGTGGCTTCACAAAAGGGTGTTACCCCAGATTAGCAGTGTTAGCAGCCCAAAATATGACTTTTGTCAAAACAAAGCACTATCTGGACCAGAAAGCGCCCATAAAAGTACAGCATGCATTAAATAAGGTGTAAACTAAGATTTAGTCATACACAACGTCAAAACAGCGAACTAAAAATTTACGTCTAAATTAAAGGGTCAGGCCCATTTCAAATGACCCCTATTTTTGACGATTCCATCTGATTCTTCATGTCATATATACTAGGATACGATATTTTTCTAATTTTCAAGCGCAAAATTCACGCAGTATTCGGAAATTTACCATTGCCTGTCATACCCAACTATTTATCGCAGTTGTCACGCCCCTTCGCGCTAATTGGGCAATATGCTCTATTGGGCGTGGCAATTGCGATATTGGCCAATCAGCGCGAAGGAGCGTACAAACTGCGATAAATAGTTGGGTATGACTGCCCACGGTAAATTGCCGAATAGTGTGTGAATTTTGCGCTTGAAAATTAGAAAAACATTGCATTCTACTATATATGACATGAAGAATCAGATGGAATCATCAAAAATAGGGGTCATTTGAGATGGGCCTGACCCTTTAAGTCAACAAATTTTAGTATCTTTTGTGGGTTTTATATCTATATTTCAACCATGGGCACTTTGAAGCTTTCAAGACCTTGTGGGGCATAATCAACATATAAATTAGAGGTATTCTTCAAACTGCGAGAGCACTACATTCCGAGCAGTTCTTAGTATTAAAACAACACTTGACCAGTCGGGACTGATCGATAAATCAATAAATACCTCGGATTCGATTTGAGACTCCTCGAGCAGCTTGCGCAGCTTGACGAGCTCGGCCTCGCGCTTGCGGTTCGACTCGATCTGAAAGCAATTAGGCAATTAAGAAAGGTCATTAGCTAAGGAACTGAATTTTGGAACTTCAGGACCCATGTTGAGACATATGTCGCAGTTTAGGGCTATCATTGGGCTTAGGCTGGACCTAGTCTTATTGCTAGAGATGTACCGCTCCTGTATGCCAGGGCAATGGAACCACTGGGCTACTAAAGCCTTTCAAAGCTACTCAAATAGTCCCCCTACATAGGCTGCACATAGTCTTTGGACCTACGTTTCAGGCACTTAACTTAACTTAAAACCCATTTATTTTAGTCAACATTGAACTGCGGCTAGGGGCTCCACAGGATGTATCTAACACTTGTTTACCTCTAACAACTAATTCCAAACAATCATCACATACATATATCGACGACGATTGATTGATTCATAATCAGTTTATCGATTTATCGATTACCTGGCTGTCGGTGGTTCCCTCGGCATCTTCAAGTCGGTCGGTCAAGGAGATCAGCTGCACGGAAAGGTCAGCACGCTCACGTTCGATCTGAAACAATCAATAAATCAATAAATGATAAAAAATCTGTGATAGCAATCTATTGTGCTCACACCTCACACAAAACCATTCTCTCTTTGACCTTTATTCCCAATTTGTTGTGTTGTATTTCAGATATGGTATTTGTTGACTTTTCTGATTTTTCAATGTTTCTTCAGTAAAGTTTTTCCATTTTTAATTAATTTAAATTCTCTTTTTCTCATAGTAATAATATTCGACTTCCTGGTCGTATGCACGAAGTGACGACTTCTGTTCTATTTTGGGAGAGAGCGGGGGGAAAGAGAGAGAAGAGAGAGAGAGAATAGAGAGAGAGGAGTTCGAGAGAGGGAGAGAGAGAGAGAGAGAGAGAGAGTAAAGGGAAAGAGAGAGAATAGGGAAAAAGAAAGAGAGAGTCCCTTAATTGTGATCTTAGGTTGGCTCTCGGCCTGGCGATCTTTTGATTAATATGAGAGTTATTAGATGAGACATAGAGAGCCTGAACATATATGAAATGTCCCAGGCCCTTCTTGACCTTAACTGGGAACACCACTTACGACCCAGGCCTTTGAGTTGTGTCTTTGACCTTATCACCTCTCTTTGTATAGTTTTACTCTCTCTCTCTCTCTCTCTCTCTCTCTCTCTCTTCTTTCTCTTTCTCTTTCTCTTTCTCTCCAAACGTGCATTTCTTAAACTTTTCCTCCACTTTTAATTTCGACACACTTGTTGATTTTGTAGTTGAAAGCTCTCAAAAGCGGACACCTCTAATTTATATTTACACCTCAAATGTATTTTCCTCCAACAAATAGGATTTGTATATCACTGTTTTTATTAGAAATTTAGGGAACCATGGATTAGGTTCAAAATTTTGTTTTTGATTGAAAGCTGTAGAGTTTTTTTTTTAAATATGGTCGATATCAGCTTTTGTGTTTGGGGACCTCTTTTCTATTTTGCAATCTCTCTCTCTCCCCCTCTCTCTCTCTCTCTCTCTCTCTCTCTGCTTCTTGATTTATAAGCTATTATTCTCCAAATAATTAAGGTCTACTTGGATTATAGTCAAAGCATCAAAATGCTTTCTCTCTATGTCTGCTGGGTAATTTTCCCCTCGGTCAAGGCCAATTGCAATTACTTCTTGACTGGGTCCCAACAAACAGTGTAGATCATTACTTTTCCTTTTTTTGATGTATAGTCAACGAGCGTCATTAGGTGTGTCCCGTAGGGTATTCGACATGTGTGGGCGCGTTCGGGTGTTCATGTATTTATGGGGTTTCCAAGTATGGTGAAAATTTACAGTATTTTGGACCTTCATATTGTGTATGCAAGTTCCGTGCAGAAATACGTTAGTATTGACAGAATCACACCGAATTTTTGCGATACTTGCAACTTGCAACCCCATAATGTAGGGTGTTCATTAACCTTTGCGTAGTTATTAATAAATTTTTCGTCTGATTTTATGCAAAATAGAGCAAATTAGAAATAGAAAGTTCATAAATTTCTGCAAAATCTTACTTTAGAAGCGTTCTTTTAATCCCTCTCGGAAGACCTATAATGGCTATATTTCTGGCAATTTGGGGGCGGTATTTGTGTCCCTATCTACTTTGAACCCGAAGAGACTTTATCTAAGAAACGTTCACATTTCGTTCAAGTTTATTTTTGTTTTGTTTTTTATTTATTTATTATTATCTTGCCAATGGTTAGCTTTTATTTAGAATGTAAGTCATTATCTTAATTACTGTTGATTCATTGATTAACTTATCATCATAATTTTATATGATGCACACTTATATATTTTATATAATGTGTCAATAAATTATTGTTATTATTATAACTTAAGTGATACAAAAAGCTCGGTTTTCCTAGAAACGGTAAATAACCATATACAAAGTTTTGCTTTCAACCAAAGTTAACGCCTTGAAACGATGGCCTTATGATTAGTAGTAAGTAGTGGCTCTTCTTAGGACATACATAATTTGCTGAGCTTTAAAGCGAAATGCTAGCCCCTTTGGAAAATTTACATATGATAAGCAAATCCTATGTATACTATGATAATTTTGTACGATCGTCCACGGCAATCGTACAAAATTAGCATAGGATACATAGGATTTGCTTATCATATGCAAATTTTCCAAAGGGGCTAGCATTTCGCTTCAATTTGTAGACACTCACATTTTGTTTATAAATAGTAAATGTTGCCTTTATACCTCACTCATAATTAGATTAACGAATAAAGCCCTTCATTGTCTGCTAAATACGCCCTCACTGTATATTATTTGCATTATTAGGATGTACGTCCGCACTTCTACTTCTACAAAGTAATATTAACCTTCCATTTTTCTTTTTTGTATCACTTCTCCTCAAAAACATTCAATTATTCTCATGGTTTCAAATGACGCGTTTTACTCGAGTACGTTTCGTTCCTCATTGCGTTCGCGCTCGGACTTTTCGTCATTAGTCGCATTGTGTACTGACAGCATTCTTTTCCTGGCATCTAATTAAATCACACTGTCTTAGCGAAAAGAGAGGGTGTTTTTGGTTCGGAGGGCATAATTTGGCGAATTCTTTCTTCATGACAAAGCGGGGTCCTTGTTTTGCATCAGTTTTAAATTACCGTGCCAGGTCAGGCCTCCAGGCCTAAAATAGTCTAGTCTCTGGTCTTGCAATGGGGATTCGTCATTGTGGTATTGAAGCTTATTTAAGTAAACGTCTCTTGGCTTATTCCCAACTAAACTCCAATATATAATTACTGTGTTCAGTTGTCTCGGATTACTAGTTGTCTCGGATAATAGAAATAGAAGAAATAATGGCGTCACAGAGTATGTGTTTGTGTCCCACATTTGATGTCAAACTCCAGTGGTTGGGTATAATTGCTTTGTAAACGAGCCAAAGTGCTCAAAATAGTCCCAGTGAATCATTTAGTTGATGTCATTCTGTTAGATAATAGTGTCAGGGTCGAAAGTCAACTCTGATGTGGGCCGCCTTGTCCGTTTTGGGTCAACCCGCGGGCGGGCGAAGTACCCGTTTCGGGCCAGCTAAGGGCCCGCAGCCCGGGTGACAATCAACACCCACACGGTGAAACTTTGAATACATTCTTAAGCAGTTTGCGTTCTTTGAACCAAGTGTTGGGCACGTACAAATCTCAAATGTCTACCTTTGGGGACCCAGATACTCCATTCAGTTACACACCCTGACATATGCATTCGTAATCCAGGAACCTTACCATATACCCTACGATATTTTCATACACCTCAAGGCCCTTTCCATACACTTTCCACGAACCTCAAGTATCTCTATATCTATAGTGTAGTTTTCAATTACATGTGTTTTCTAACACTATTCTGACGTGCGAAAACAAGGCGTCAAAAAATAACTCATTAATTAAATTGCCTGACCGAGTGTGAAAGAAAGTCGCAGTTGTTTTCTGGGTTTGAAAATTGCCCATGCTAATTTATAGGTCTTATTTTTTCCCTTTAAACGTTCTTCCATAAGCGGTTATTTGTAGTTATTCTTGATTATTGCGTCAATAAATAGATCATCAGTTATGGTATGTTTATAGAAAATAAAGATTAAGTTTTTTTGAATTATATTGTTTGGTTAATTTTTTTGCTATTGATTATAAATCGGGTTCTTTGCAGAGATGGAGGCTTACCGCAGTCGCTTTCTCCAGATTCAAAGCAATAACATGCGCCGGCATACGATTACGGTAGTTCCGTCGCCAATTATGGTGCACCCACATTTTGCCGTACCGCCTACTTCGAATAACCAGGTTTGTGGTTTCACATTTGAGTGAATTGCTTAAAGGACAGGCGCATGAAACTCTGTCGTATTTATTGTTAGCAGAACATTGAAGTACAAAGTTACGTTGAACTATATGTAGAATGGGTTGCGATAATCTTTAACTTGTTAGTGATTTCTGATCTTATTATAGTCTCTTTTTTGTGTACTTTTGTTGATTTGAAGCTTTGACACGCCTTGACACGCCCTTCTCTATCCCCCGCGCGCAAACACGTAGCGTGTAGATCTCTTCTTGAACGTGTAAATAGCGAGCACACACATCATAATTAAACATGGTTGAGTCTTTCTCTCTTGTTCTCTCTCTCTCTTTCTGTCTATATCCTCTCTCTCTACCTCTCTCTCTCTGCCTCTCTAAACTTCATGTCTAAGGGACTTACTCTGTTTCTCAGCTCTCTCTCCGACTCGAGATCCTCTTGGAGGAGACGGATCTTGTCCTGAAATGCAAAATTATGATTATCGATTTTCCATGATATTAATTATTGATTGACTATTTGTACCTGAATCAGGGAAAAGTATTGAAAATATATGTAGGAGCGGATGAAAAAAGAGGGTGCGGAAAAAATAATAAGGAGAGGGTCTTGTTACAACGAATTTTGTTACCAGTACAGTAAAAAGAGTGATTTTCAGAGAGCACATTTCTTTCCAAACTGTAGATTAATTTAGTTCGTAAATAAATTCTTAACGGAGAACGCCATGAAAATAATGGTGGTGAATTTGCTTTCATGAATGCGCAATTTTCTCAAAATTTTATGTCAATTTCAAAGGCAGAAATCTAAGAGATAGAGATACAGTACTACAAGCTAACATTAAATTAAATTACTCGATGTAGCTAACTGATGACCGATAGAATTACAACAAAGTCTCCAATTCGACAACCGTTTCGAAAAAGGTCTCAAGAGTTATCATTTTTATTCAGCAAAAGAAACTATTTTAGTAAAAGTGACCCAGACTCAGAGATTACCATGAGCTTAACCTAGAGTTTCCTTGCAATTTTTTGAAAAGTTATATATTCACCCTGGGTCTTCCTCGTCTTTTCGTATCAATAAACATAGTGTAAAATGTTGGGCTTCAACACCCAGACCCAACTGTCCAGTGCTTAGGCATCTTTTGTTGTAAAGCAATAAATAGACGGGGCAAACTCAAAGACTAGATTGTATACTGTTATTTTAGTGACATGACATTGTTTCCGAGAAATATTATAGATTATAGCCTAGGGCCTAGCCCCCTTATACTCGACTAAAAAGCTGGTACAATTTTTGTTGGAGTGCGTATATGTACCTCGTATTTGGATTACCGAAATATTCCCTTTATCGTTGATATAAAGTTTTGCGATTTAAACTAAGTACAACTTTTGAGATCATAATAGAAAAATAGTCTGAGAATTTATATTTATATATTTATATTAACAATTCAAAAATGTATTCAAAAAATGTTGGATAATACATACATATGTCTACGAACAATGAATGACCATTTGAACTAAAAGAAAAATTGAGAACATAATGTTATTTAAAGAAACAAGCGTGAGTAGCTAATATCATGGGGGAAAGCCTGGATATATTTTAGAAAGAAATAAGAAATGTTTTGTTGTAGCAAGAAATAAATATTGAATTGAATTTTGAAGCCCGTTTATTGAATGCTTCTAGGCATAATGGGACGCTGCCCAGAACGAAAATATATTCATTTTACAGTAAATATCTTTGCGATTCGTCAAGAAGCTTCAAAATCTGTCCTTATTGATTGAAAACGAGAAAAAAATAAGTATACGTATGTCTATAGCTTTTTACCCAGCTAAATTTTAATCTAATCCATACACATACACCATGTCTTTATTTTCATTAATCAATATTCTGTTCCGCAATACCAATCAGTATTCTATAGTCCTAAGTTACGATTTCCACCAATCAATATTCTAATCAATATTCCATCCCCCAATAATTATCGATCGATAATCCCAATCCCAGTTGCTCGTTATCCAAAACCGAGCAAATATTCTTCGCATTACACTTGAAAAGAGCGTTGGCGTTTTGCAGTGTGTGCGTTGACTCCCCGGAGAAGCACGTCCATTGGTAAAAAAAGAAAGAAATAAAAAGTTTAGAGAGAGACGGGGAGAGAAGGAGAGAAAAAGAGAGAGAGAGAGAGAGGGAGAGAGAGAGATGGAGAGCGAGAAGGCATACATTCCAGGAATGAGATAATCCTAAATATTGGGGAGATATCGATTGATTTGTTTGTCTATAATGGATTTTGTTGTTGTTTTGTTTTTGATCTCAGGATATAGCTGAAAAACTGACAAATCAAAAACAGGTAGACTAATTGCAAGTTTAACAGGACAAAACAAGAAGTTACTAAAGAGAGTGGGAGACCCAGAGAGCAAGAGACATATAGATAGAGAAAACTCTATTGCATTGAGAATGAGCACAGAATGTTAGATCAAAAAGTATTCAGGAAAATACTTGAACTTGCTTTTTTTGTAACTAAATAAAATAACGCAGACTTTAGAGATAAACGCACAGTTTAAATTTTAAACTAAAATTGGTGCAAAACAAAGTCTATAAAATAGTGTATCATGAGATAGATGATTTTCATGAATAAAAGCAAAATGACTTAGAAAGCCAATCTTAGAATAGATAGAATATACTGTAAGATCTCTAGCGATGTGGGCATTTTCGGTCAAATATATTGCGAAGCAATGCCCTACTAACTATAAAAAAAATATAAATATATAAAAATGACATAAATTAGCATAAATTAACAAAAAAAAGTCGAGTTCAAAGAACGCTCACCTCAAGACGGGTGAGAGATCCCAGATCGGCTACGGAGACATTGGGGAATGGGGATCCGAAAGCCGACACCGAAGTGCTCTAAAATCAATAAATCGATAAATCAATAAATCAATAAATCGATAAATCAAGATCCATATCAATCAGTAAATTGAAGAAATCAACACTTGCTGATAAAATGAGAGTCATTGTTTTATGTGAAGAAGAAATCATTACTCCTTTAGTAAATATTGAGATAAGTTGCCCAAACAGCTCTATTCAACGTAACTTCTAGCCGCATATTCGCAAATCGTTCAAATAACGAATGGTAAACTGAAATCTAGAATAACCTATGTGTTTGCGTGCTGATCTACATTTGATAAAAAAAATAGTAACACTTATAAACAACACAAAGTGATATAAGCATAAAAACAGATTTTCTTTTGCCAAAATGTGTTTATGACGTTACGCCACCAGTCAAAAACGTATACTGTGGCGATGATAAAAACGTGCTACAAAAAGAGAATCTTTGAGCGGAAACATGGAAACTTGTATCAGTATCAAAACGAAACAACGCTTGTTTCGGCAAAGGAAAACATTAAAGCAGTATTGTACCTACTGTGGGGAACTTGCACATGATCGCATATCCTATGTATCCTATGCAAATTGGGTGCACGTCCAGCAAGTTTCCGGCACCAAATTTACATAGGATACATAGGATATGCGTATAACATGCAAATTTTCCAAATTGGGTACAATACTGCTTTAAATGTTGCATTGTAATTCAAATTTCTCACCTTGAACACAATGTTGGCATTAGCCGACGACGGACTTCTGTAGAGATTTCCGGACATGTTTCACGGTTATTCCTCTTCCTATTTGTCGTTTATTTGATAAAGATTGGACAGTATACAGTACACTTCTGGGTGCCGGAACACTCCACAGTACTCGGTACTACGGTAGTGAGGTCCGGGGAAGGGTCGTCGTTTAGAGCGCGCTGAGGCTGCTGCTGGAGAAAGGAGGCAAATCTCCGGCGGCTCCGGCCCTTTACTCCCACTTCTCTGGTCTCTCTTCTCTCTCGCATCCCACTTTTTCTCTGTCTTTCTCTTCGAGCTCTCAATTATCCTCCTATCCGGAATCCATCCCTACTCTCTCCCTCTCTTCTCTGCGCTCTCTCGATCTCTTCTTTATCCCTCACTCTTCGCTATGCCTCATCCAACAACGGCAGTGTAAACCCCCCACGCGTCCGCGCGAAGCTTCTCTCCGTCTCATCGAGTCCCTGTGTTTTCTTTATCTTTTTATCTCGGCGTCTCTCGAGATGCCGTGCTCTCTGCCGACCGGCTGATCTGAATAAAAGAAACGACTTTTGCCAATCGGGCACTCCTGGAATAGATGCCCAGCATACCAGATTTGCTCTGCTTCTCTGGCCTCTCAAATATCCAACGACTGAGTAGTCTATCACTCGCTCCTGTTAAGCTGGTACCTCTACAGTAATGCACGCCTCTGGTGTATCACTGATCATATCTCTGTTTCTCTACTTCTCTGGGTGTTAAGCATTGTTTATACGATCTCTCGGCATGTATCTGTAGTGGGCGGGTCTGGTGATCAAGAAGGAAGACGACTGACGATAGTTATATGGATCTGGTCAAGCTTGGAGGCTCTCTCTCCCCTCTCTCTCTCTCTCTCTCTCTCTCTCTCTCTCTCTCTCTATCTCCCCTCTCTTTCCCTCTCTCTATTTTCTTTATTTTCTCCCCTTCTCTCTTTCTTTTTCTCTCTCCCTTTCCTCCATCTCCTTCAGTGTGTAAGCTATATCACAAAATCGTCGAGTTAAAATCACTGCTAGAAACTGAAGGGATCGAGATCATGCTTTTTTTTGCTACAAAATATGTAGAGCCGGCCCCAAAATATGTGGGCCCAAAAATAGAGTACTTAGTAGAGTGAAACTTATTGCAGCGTTCAACATATGATTAGGAAGGGCTAGCATAGTATCGACTGCTCTATCACAGGAAAACGAAACAATTTCCGAAAACGCAGAAAAACCGTCGTTTTCCGGTCAGCAAATGGTTTTTACCGAAAAAAAAACCATCTGGTGATTAGTTCGTGCCTGGTTCATGCATTTGTTGACCAGTTGATGACGGTTTTCGATAAAACTTGGTCACCACATGGGCACGAAGAGGTCACCAAATGGGCTGGCCAAAAAAAACAGTGAACAGTCACCAAAGGGTTCACCCATTTCCTATGATTCATGCTGTTCAATCCCTGAAGTTAGTATTTCTTATGCAAAGAGGTTGGATACTGTAATGACAAGTTACAACCCTCGAATGATATCAAACCTTTATTCAGGTTTGAATATTTAATTTTTGAGTGAAAACAAGAAAAACAACCACTACCAAAGGTTGTAAGTAAGGAAGTTCAGAGGTATGCAAATTAATAACCTAGAGTTGATATCGTAGTTTCTCAACTAGGGTTATTCTGCCAAACATCGTTCTTTTTTAAGAAAGTTACGTAATTTTCTTATGCACTTCGCAACTGAACAAACCTCTCCATAGTTTACAGCTTCTAACTATCAAGGTAGCACAATAACCCTTATAGTTGAGAAAGCACGATATAAACTTTAGATTTTATTAATTTGCATACTTCCCGGCTTCAGAAATGAACCAGAACCCGGTGCACCGTTTCTGCGGGTTCGGTTGATATAACATACAACCCGGTACTCTTTATCTTTCTTTACCTCTTTTTCCGCACAAACTTCCCACTTTAGTAGTCGTCGTTTTTCTTGTTTACACAAAAATTAAAAATTATGCAATTGTGAAATCTCCACTTTCGCCTTGCTTTCATACTACATGAGCATGTCCGTCTCGTTGCCCTGTTGTAACATAACTGTGTGGCAGCCGTGCTTTTTGGGTCTCAAACAGGCCGACAGCTTGCCTGCGTTTTTTCACGCCCATGGCACAGTGGACCCGGTAGCTATGTAGGATTTTGGGAAATGTGTAGAAATGTTAAATGGAATAGTTACTCTTTTTTGATGTAACTTTAAAATTGGTTAGATAAGTTCCGATAAACGGGTGTTTCAAGAAGTAGGGATTTCCACCTAGTCCATATAGAATTAGGTAAGTTAGAAAGAAAATAAGCCATCCGGTCCCGCAGTTTTGCGTCAAGAGCACAGGAAACGAACGGTTCTTTTTAATCGCGATATGGAACTTTTATTCAGCTTTGAGTACACAGTACACACTAATATACAAGTACAGTAGCTCTTGGGCTCGTATGTAGAGTGAGCACAAACTGAAACTCGAAATCAAATACCCTTCAAAACTTCCATAAAAGAGTGAAAGAATGAAATTATTGTATTTGCTAAGTGATAGCTCCTTCTCAAATAATAATCTCAGAAGTTTCTGCATAGAGGAGAGGATCATTCATATTCTCTTTATCTTTTCTTTAGAGAAGAATGTTGATGATTCCCTTCTCAAATGATATATGGTGTGGACATGTTCCCGGGTAAAAGGTCCCGTACATGGCGCAGCTGATGCACCTTCGCCGTTCATGCGGAGTTGCGTGTGTTTGCAGTTGGACGTACATTTCAGCGTGTGCGTGTTCCAACGTGACAACTCAGGTCTTACAAGTACAAGAACCTCCCTCACTTCGTGATTATATAGATGAATATAAATTCTTAAAACGAAAAACTATTAGTCAGCTGTCCTGTAAAAAAACCAGCATATTCACCAATAGGATTCTTTTTTTTCGATTAGATACTTTCTGAATCGGTCTTAAACTATTCGTCAAGTTTTCTGGCCAATTTGCCTCGTCGTATTATTTTGCAATATTTTAGTCGTCCTTACACACTATTTTTTTAGTTCAGATCTTCCATTTCAATGTTAAACTCTCAAAATCTTTCGCAACGCACAGACAAAAAACGTCAACTGTACGATTTCGTTTTCGAACACTTTTCCACCTTTCCTCACTGGTCACTACACTATGACTATCAGTGTGTGGAAATGGATGAGCCCTTAGATTGGGAGTTCGCAAGCTCCCCGCCCGGGTGAGCCCGTTTGTAAAGTCACAGGTGTTGCCAGCCGGGCCAGCCCGCTCACTCAATACTCGAAATGAGCATCGCCACAAACAAAATATGTCCGAGAGTTGCCACTTTTGCCACAGGGAAGAGGGAAATGTATGATAATGAAAGTGTGGGTGCATATTTAAATTTTTTGCTTTAAGCGCAAAATATACCAAGTCAGTTGACAAGTTTACAAAATAAATCTTTGACGCTTCAAGGGCGTGCACCCATTCAAGGGTGGAGATACATTTTCCAAATTTGCTTATGACATGTTCCGCAGAGGTCCTGAGCAGTAGGCGATGAGTTCCAGATGACAAATTGCTCGACGTCTTCGCGCTTGTGCATACCTCAGCAAGGGCTAAGTTTGGCCATTCGCGTACTGAGCTAGTAAATCCAGCCCTTGCTGACATCTGCACAAGCGTGAAAAGCTCAACCGTCCTGTGTGAAAACTACAGCAGGATTTCGAAACCAGAGTTGTGATTCCTCCTTTGAAATGCAGGACGTTTTTCGTGAAAAAAGATGCACTAAAATGAGCCAACTTTATTCGCTGAACGATAAAAGGTCCGAAATCAAACTTTCTTATTTATCCTAGAAAATACTTGCTTTCTGTTATGCCTGTTTAAGTAAGTTTAGTGTTTGACATGCACACTTATTGGAAGTGGAAGAGCACGTGGCTTAACTATTGTGATGGGGTTTCCAAGTA
Source organism: Pelodera strongyloides (assembly GCA_036852015.1). NCBI lineage: Eukaryota > Metazoa > Nematoda > Chromadorea > Rhabditida > Rhabditidae > Pelodera > Pelodera strongyloides. The sequence goes on along the minus strand of JAANDG010000061.1, from coordinate 390,425 downwards.
TCCCAAAAATTCGGTGTGATTCTGTCAATACTACCGTATTTCTGCACGAAACTTGCATGTATAATATGAAAAATTAAATAAATATTCTCGTGTAGTTCCAAGATACTGTAAATTTTCACCATACTTGGAAACCCCATAAAGGATAAAGACTTTATGTGAAATAACTTAGCATAACTTTTTGGCTTTTTTATGAGCTTATAGACCGATGTTGCCAACTTACACTTATATTGTTGCCAAACAGTTTCAGCTTACGAAACCGGAGCTTCGAGCGTACATATATACATATTCCGCCTGCCTGGCAACGAAAATAAACAATTACAGCTCATCCATTCTGCCGAGGATAATTATAATTATCACTTGCAAAGTGGCATCTGGCAGATTGCGTTTATGTAATTTGAAATGCCCAGATATGTACCTACGATCACTTTTGTAGTAATGGAAACTAAATTCGTATAGAGTGATTTGTAGTAATATACATCTCGGAATTTCATGAAATCATCACATTTTATAAGAACATCGTCTAACTTCTACTACTGCATAAACTAAAAAAAAGTTCCCACTGATTTGATCACTTACAAATCCGCCTCCGCTAAAATAGCACAAATTTCAGCAAACATTAGAAAATTCGATAAAAAAAATGATATTTCCGTTTAGTATTAAAAGTATTTCTTAAAAACATCCTGTTCAATGTGTTGCAAAATGATTTTGAAAAATATTTTTTTGAATAAGTATTATTCATCAGTGAGCTCACACCTGGTCAACCGCAATAATTTTAGAATATAATAACAGGAGAGAACTATAGAGAGAGGAAGAAGTTAGACAAAAAAAATAAAGAGAAAAAGAGTGAGAGAAATAGAAAGGTTTAAAAAAAGACATTCGAAACAATTAGTTTTATAATATTTTATCTACACGGCAAGTTGATGGTTTCAATTGATAGTAGCACATTTTGCATTGATTGTTGCCATCAAAAACATGCTTGTGCATCCATATAGAAATAAACTGGAATACAAAAATGGGTCTATCTTACATTATGGGATATTATTATTACTGTAGGATAAAACTATAGCAAGCACCTCATAACCTTCACGCACAATCCACCACGGTGGTATCCCGGACGCGCCGTGTTGGTACCACTGAGCACCTCAACCCATATATTGTTTTCCAGCTCCATACGTTCATGGTGCCTACCGTTGCCATTTGGTGTACCAATTTTTATTTCGTAGGCAATCGAACCAGTAAAATTAATTGCCTTTCTTTATTATTAACCAATCACCACAAATCCTTGTTTGTCAGAACTTTACACTTGTGACCTCATAATCATACTAATTATGTAATGTTATATTCTAATCTCTCTCTCTCTCTCTCTCTCGCTCTCTGTTATTCCAAATCCTAAATCCTCTGTCAGTCCAAGTCCCTCCCCTTTTGGATTCTATCCAAATAAGGGGAGGCGTGAATACTCCACCGACTAAGCCCCGCCCATCAGTAAGCTTTCTTTCGAACAGCGCACCGAATTAAGACGTCTCTGATGATTTTGTGACGTTGCGTTTTTTTAAACATTACTCCAAATACTGCACCAAGAACTAAAGACTGAACTTCCTGGCCTACTGTCAGTATTTTTTTCTTGCGGTTCACGAATTTAAACTGGCTCACCGTTGAGCATTTCCCCATCCCTATATGGTTGCGATGGAGCATCAGCAGCGCAGCATCAGCACATATCCGGCGCTCTTGGACCCGCACTGTCGGCGGCGGCTTCCCGCGACGCCTGACCTGCACCCGGTACGGCGGTCGAGTTCGCCGCGCATGCTACCCACGCCGCCGCCCCTCCACTCGCCAGATTTGCGCTGTCCGAGTCCGCACCTGGAGCGAAGACCATCAGGACGGCTGCTGCCTAAGCCTCCCACCGAGGTGACGCAGAGGTGTAGTTCCTTCAGATCGCACAACACAAGTCCTGCGAGTAGCCCGCGAAGTCCGCGCATGAGCAGCATCAGTCCAGCGAGCAGTTCGCCCCTCAACGGCTCACCGCGGATGACGACCCCAAGTCTACAATATAATGGTGCGTGCTATGGTGCGTACGCATCAATTTGTGCTGAGCCTATTACGCCACCATTTACCAAGGATGTACCGGACCCGATTGGTCTGACCGTACCAATTCAATATGGTGCGGCGCAGACCTATGACGAGGTCGAGGAATATGAGCCTGATGGTGGGGAGCATGAGCTCGAAGTCGTTGAGAATGAGATTCACGAGCTTGAGGTCGAGTATCCAGTTATTGATTGCCGAACAAGGAAAACGGAAACTCCGGACGAAGGTGTCCAATCACAATGTTCATCAATTTCACCCAGTATGGAACAGATTGAACAGGTTGGAATATATCTTACTTTAAAGCGTCATGGCACGTGGTTTATATATAGGGACACCAATTTACCCATTTTTGGTATTCCAATGTTACGCCATTCTAGGCATTCGGCATAAATATTGCCCACACCACGTGTCAAAACGCTTTAAATCAACAAATTTTTTTTGCGTGGGATATAAGATAAAGAAATCAATAAGCTCTTTTCGGATAGTTTCCTAGATTCTTTTAATTCATCATATACATTTTTCACGAAAATTTATAACTGTTTCGTTCTATCAGAAAAAAATTTCCATTTCGGGGCAGATGTTGCTGTAGTGATATGCTAACGCACTTAGGCGCGCACTATTTATGTCTGCATGTATTTTTATTTAAAATTATAAATTCACAGAACGTTTCGGGCAGGGAAAATAATTTTCTGCGTACAATTATGTGTCTCATGGGGAAATATATTTAAAAATAATAGGAGAGGATTATCCCCGTAGCCTATAAACCATACGTAGCAAGTAGCAAGTATGATACTTCGATAGCTATATAATGAAGGACGTACATAGAACAACTTTTGATGCTTCTGACTTCTGGACTCATAAGTAACATACGCAAGCACTCATATCTGGATGCTTCACCATTTTTTGCCAAAAAAAGGCAAAAAAGACAGGATTTAAGATTATGAAAGTATATTCACTTCCTTTCATATTAATTTCCAGGACCGTGTGAAAGTGAAAACCTTTAATTTAGTCACCATATTTTGCTCTTATTTTTTTAACGATTAATACTTGATGTGATGGGCTCTTCTTATAATTTTGGTAATAATACGGGTGGCATAAATTCATCAATATTCAAAATTGAGCAACGACAGTTGATATGAGTTTTCATGTTTCTCTTTTAATAATGATAAGCAATGTTTTTTTATGAATCGAACACTATCCATAATTCTGCGCTTCTAAGGTTATGCCGTCTCTCTCCCTCGTTCTCTCTCTCTCTCTCTCTCTCTTTACTTTAACGGCTTTCAAAGAATGCGTCCAATTAGTCCATGTTTGTCATTTGATCAACGTTTCCATTTTCTTGTGGGAGAAATCTGAGACCCGACGCGAATATTTTTGGTCTTTGTACTTTTGATTGCATTTTACACATTGTCTCGGGTGTCATGTATACTATAAGACGTTTATGTTTAAGCGCCACAAATAAAGTTTAGTGGGTATAAGGTTTGGGGTCATGCAGTCATGCTTATATAAGAAGGTAAAGAAGTTCCGGGCAAGAATCGAACCCTCACAGTCAGCTTCGTTGTCTGCGGCACTAACCACTTGGCCATAATTTACCCATGACAATATAATATGCTCCCTTATAATGTTGCCTTGACTGATTCCAGCGCAAAGCGAGTTTAATACTAATACCCTTGCATCTTGCCCGCTCACTTTATCTCCCTCTCTCTCTCTCCCTCTCTCTCTCCCTATCTCCCTCCCTCCCTCCCTATTATACGAATTGGTCAATTTTCTCTGAGTATTCTTATCTAGGAAGGTGTCCAAGCAGAGAAAACAACCCTAGCAGGGGCCCCTATAATCCCCGAGTAATCTCCCTATAAAGCATTGTTCACCGGGGGGAAAAATGTTACAATTTATGTGTGGTATTGATTACCGGAAGGGATTGCAAGTTATTCATGACCCGGGGGCCCGCATGAAGCTTAACCTTGGGCTTAGTTATTGGAAAAGAATAGAACTCGGCATTATCATCATACACACTAGCACACCGACATGGTTGACCAACTCACTGAAGTATGTGGTTTTGTATATATTTGTAGTTTGTAGTATAATTGCAAATTCTTTTCTATGAGACAACGAAAATTTGCATACTATACATTAGCAAGTCCTCGCGTTTCGCGCACCAACCCCATTGCTACTGACAGAACCTCAGAGTGCGCGTAGTGGTCAAAAGTTTGAAGAAAACTGCAAAAGAAGTAGATGAAAAGTATTTTCATAATCCGTATTTTCCTCAACCCCATTTTATGCGCTGTAGTATACGAGTTTTCTAATCTCTAATCGCTTCTTTAATTGCTATATATGTAATTGTATATAATTTCATCTTGCCCACAAACCGTAACGTTGTGAAGAACAAATTTGTAATTTCGTTTAGATAATTACCTAGGGCTAGGGTGTAGTTAAATCACTGACGTGGCCAATAAATAAGCGTTAGGAAAAAAAGAAAGATTTTGAAACAATTCATCAATTACCGTAAATTATTTAAAAATTATGAAACCGGCTCGAATTCAAAATTTTTGCAACAAACGCGCGTAATTGGCAACATTCGCATATGGGAGTTCGTGTTTTGTATGCTTGCGTACGCGCGTCATTTTTCCGATAACCGTGAGAAGCGTTAATTATCACGTATTGAAAAAATTGCCGCAATGATGTGGCCTGATATTCGTTTATTGAAATTAGACTTCACTCTACTGAGTAGACTACTCAAAAAAAAAAGATTTGGTAATAAACGAACAGAAGGATATTAATGTTTTTTTTATAATTACGTCATCTCAACCCATACCGCCGGAGTTTAGCCCCTCCGGCTATTTCTTGAGTAAATTGTTTTCTCTGAAAGATAATTATTTTCCGTGAGGCTCAATGAGAATCCATCTTTGGCAATTATATGGGTAATTTGGCCAAATTATAATACCTGAAAACACAGAGTGCCAGCGCATGTTACTTATGCAAATTGCGGGCAAATTGCCAGCACATCGCACCTACTTAGGGATCAATGTGCATTTTTGACGCGGCGAATGCAAGAAGAGGATCGGATTTTTCGTGTCCACTAATTATCCAAGATGCACGGGTAATTGCCTGGATGAAGTTCACATTTCTTAGCTTAACATACGCACCACATACTTTCAATACCACACAACATATGGCGCGTTGGTTTACCGAACTCCTGCAAAAGGTTGTTTACTTTGAATTGTTTGGCCCTAATTATCCAATTATCTCTAATTGCCTAATTGACTTTTGATTTGAAGTTGATTGCGTTTTCCGAGAAGCAGGATTGTATTTTGGTCGCCCTTTGTTCGATCTTTTCACGGATAAAATTCGAAACATCGTGCCCCGTAATTACGTGCGTATCGAGGGCATCTAGGGTAATTTCTAATTGCCATTCGTCACCTTTTCGGCTAATTATAGGGATCAGTGTGGTGGGTTTTGCATAGGGAACATCAAGACGCGAAATTCGTATATTGAACGCCGATGCATAGGGGAAAACGCCAAATGTGATACAAACTTTAAAGAAATATGATAAGTGGTTTTTAAACGTATACTCTGAAGATCATTCCCGTGTGTTATAATTATATTATCTTCCATTTTATGCCAGAATAGCACATAATGGCACACTTGCTCGTACTCGTGTAGTGCAGTTGTGAAGTACGTCTCAAATCAAACTGTAAGAAATAATTTCTAAACTAAGGCCCCTTAACTTCCAAGTTGGTTCTCTGCTCCCACTAGTTGTGTAAACTCTCGTCTGATCCGCCGTTTCAATTCGTCTTCAGTTCCTCTTCTTCCTTTTGCAAATGCCCCTGGGATTCGCGTCGTGTGTGTATGGCGTGCGTACTCACAAGCACTAAATCTCGTTATGCGCGGCTCTCAGTCGATTTAGAAAGGCATTTTGAGTATTAGAAAGAAAAAACGGAAAAAATTCTGGGCCCTCTGTTTTTGACACAACTATAGTAAAGGAGGAATTTAGGTCCACTACTATGTTTCTAAACGTTTTTCTTATTTGTTAGGTTAAAACAAGTGTATGGTGTATGTGTCTGGGTTTATTACTAAACATCATATCCAGAATTGCTTAAAAATACGCAGCTAAACTTCTGGGATAATTTTACCCAAGAATAATTATTCAGTAATGTAATTGCATCACACGCCCACCCCAGTAGTTTCAATTTGTACTTTGGGCGAATAATACCACCTGTCCAAAATGACGAACATAACAAAAGCCCTAAACAGAATTTTGGCGGGAATTTAAAAATAAACAATTCTGACATGACTTTTCAAGTCGAACATTTCGAAAGTATTTTTCTCCCCACAAAAGATGTCATGTTTTTCGAGAGAATTCAATTTTCGTCACAAAAGGAGAAGTAGAATTTCGGGGCGATTTTTCTCTCTTTTCCAAGCAATGAGGAACTGACAGTTGTAAATTTCCATATTAAGTTTATTCAGAGTCTAACACTTAAAGGGTCAGGCCCATGAGACCTGACCTGCGCGGAAAATAGTTATTTTTATGATTTATGGTTACTACACCTAAAATATGTGCGCTGCACGTGAACACTTTGCGACTGAGCCACGGCGGTACTGTATGAGGACCAAATTTAACAAGTTAAAAGAGAAACTCCTGACTACGTCTGTCCATAAGAATTGTTTCTAAAACAGTTGACATGGCGGACTCCCAACTTTTTGAAATACGTCTCAATCTCAGGCTTTGTTTACGTCAGTCGACACATTATCTGAAGCCCAGTTTACGTAAGTCATTCCCATGGAGGGCCGTGAACAAAGTAAAAGTACAGGGCACTTTTGTTGATGTCTATATGTATAATATGTTCGTCTGGTGTATTGACAGCCCGGAACAAAGCCCTTGCCGTCTTTGTGCATAATATGCGGCCCTTCCAAACTTCCAAGGAAAGATTTGACCAAGAAACTCGAATACTGGTCGAATTAGCATGACCTATAGCATTTTGCGTACAGTATGCTAATTTTTGATATACTCTGATGTGCTATGTTAATCTATATTTGCATACAATTCCCCCTCTACCACGTATACATATGCACATAGAATATGAGACTGGGGGCAAACTACGGGTAGACCTCGTCCTTGGAAATTTCATAAAAACACCCAGTATTATGTTGTATAATAGTAGCGAAGTTTGTCTCCGAGCCTTGGCATACAATTAAATAAGCGGGCTTCCAGTCGGCCAAATCGCGTATGAAAATCTAATTAGAGTCTTTGTTTACGAAGTTTTTAGGAAAAGCAATTCCCAAATTCGTTTAACATTGACTCCGCAATTTGTAGCGTTTAAAGGGAGTATACACCGGCTTTATTATTGGCGGAGGGGTGTTCTGTTAATATTGTCTAAGAAGTTATCTGAAAATGTCCCTTACAGTTTACAATACCCTTTTTCAAAAATAAACTGAGAAATCATTTTTTGATAACAATCAGATAAAAAACCAAAATGTGTTTGAGTTGGACCCAGCCGACTTGAATGTTGACGCATCACACAGTGCCCCTCAAAAATTATCCAAAAATAGACTCTGGATTAGGCGAACTTTGGCCAATATATAATATTGGATTTTTGGGCTTCTTGATAACGGTTTGGCATTTGAAAATATATCTAGAATACATTATGTTACTCAAGATCACTCATGGAAGCTTTTTACACATTTTTACCATTTGGAGGGGCCCACGAGATGAAAGTTGTCCTCAATTTACTTGTACAGAATGTCCGGTACTTCAGAAATATTACCGTGAAAACCGCATTGCTTGAAGCCTAGAACTCACAGAGTTATTCCTCGTCAAACAGTTCGGCCAGGTACCGTAGTCAGCAACGTCAAAATTCGTTTTTGCGGTTGATAACCGTTCATTTGCATTCTTTCTCTATACAATAACGGGCAAACAAATAAAGATCATTCCTACGTTTACAGAGAGGCATTTCCAATACAGTAATGCGCTAAAAGCGTAAAAATTTATTGACTACGGTATCTGACCGAACTGTTTGCCGGAGAATAACTCAGTGAGTCCTAGGCTTCAAGCATTGCGGTTTTCACAATAATATTTCTGAAATTCCGGACATTCTGTACAAATAAATTGAGGACAACTTTCTTCTCGTGGGCCTCTCCCTTTAATTTATTCATATCTTCAAATGGTTTTGGAGAAAGCATATAATGGATTACAAAGCAGCTACGCAACAAGCGATAATTATAGAGTCCGGGGCGAGCAATTACAGTAATGTTAACTAACTAATTGCCTTAATTTCAGTTGACATCAAAATCGAGTAGTGATGCTGGATCAGTGGCAGAGGACCCAATGGCCCACGGGTTGGACCCATCACTTTATGTTCCCGGAGCTCCAATATGTATCTCCGCTCCTACGGACCATCTTGGGAGGCGGCAAAGTGAGCAATTAGACTAATTAGACATGCTAATTAGCTTATTAGTCAAGATTATTTTAGTAGTAAGCATACTGTATGTAGAGCTTTGCTGCGTTGAGCTCATATAGCTGACGTTTTGTAAATTAGGCATTACCGCGGCATAAGCTGGAACATAAATTTGATAGTCCGGAAAAAATATGAAACAACACTAAAGCGCGCCTGAGAAAAGGAGTCTCCCTTCTTTTGTTTTTGGAAACTTTTGCACTGAATGGAAAATGGTTGGGTTTGAGCACTTTTTCAGTTTAGTGTTATTTTTTGTTGTTGTTTAAAATGTATTTCTCGTCTTCGTTGGGTTCACGCCCATGCGTTCGTCACGTAACTACTTAAGTTTCGTGTACAATTATCAGTTTTATTATTTTATCAGTATGTATTGTACAAGTTTGATAAGTGCAAGTGAAGTTCAGTCTATACGTTTCATGCTTGTGAACCGGATCCATAGACTACAGACTACATTATTCTCAAACTACAAACTACAAGTATCTAGCTTGCAAGAACTGATGTGAGCATGTCAACTTCTTGTGCACTTGCATGTGTTCCTTTTCTCAGGCGCTGTAGTGACTCCCACCTCTGGGAGGCCGTCCCCGGTACCGGGTTCTGGTCCCGGTTCTACCAGCGGTTCCATAGCGAGACCTTCTGCTTCTCCAGCGGTACCATGTTCGTCGTCGTTTAATGGAAGCGAACCCCGGCCGACTGGACTCGGACTGATCACGTGCACACTTCAACATTTCCCAGTTAGGAAGCGACTGCGTGTCTCCATCCTCAAAATAGAAGGTCAGTTTTATATTGATTTATTGATTTATTGATTTTTTTAATTTCTGCTCACGTAAGCATTGTTTCCTCTGCCGGTATACGTTTCACCTAGCATTTTGCTCAAACATTGTGTAGTTAGTTTATTGATTGATTTGAAATCTTATCGATTAGTTCTCTTGTTTATATGAATTCTCAAACTCGAGTTTTGTAATTCGTACATAATTGTCTCCGTGAGTATGTAATGGACAAAGTATAATTACATTGTCTATTCAATAATTGCGGTATTAGCGCGTGGGGCTTAATTCAATCCTCCATTTTGCTTTTCAAACCCAAAGTCAAGTTTATTTCTGGCACTAACTTGTGGGGGTTTAAGCTAAAGGTAATGTGTTCAGTGGAGTTCATGTTCATATATTGTTATAATTGACTTCAAGTATAATTGATATATTATGTTATATATCATATTATACTTCACTAATTATGTAGCAATACAACTTGTGTTCTTAGTTAGTCTTGGTCAGTCTTCGTAGTACTTATACACTTATACTTCTAACTCTAACTTCTAAAAAGTAAATTAATCCAGCAACAGACTCCTACCACCTTTTTGTATTCACATCCCTATTTAAAATGTGAGGATTAGCTGACGTAGCAATGTGTCACGATAAAACATTCATTTTTTTCTTCCTAGCAATAAGTGTAAACAAGTTCTCGTTCGGGATTAATTTAATTCCTTTTATTTATTAAAATGAATGTCCAGTGAATAATGTGTTATGTATTATATGATTACTATGGATATGTCTGCGGTGTGACTGGGTTTTAGTAATTAAATCCTTCATGGAACATTTTTAAAGGGACATGGTGGTGTTCGTAACTCCTTGGGGAGAATTAAATTCGGTTAAGTGATCGCCGATGGCTGACTTGTAGGATATCGCTGACACATAACTAACATATCGCCAAAGGATCGCTGACATATCGCTGACATATCGCTGACATATCGCTGACAACATCCAGCTCGGCCAGACCAATCCATCCTTATCCACTTGCAATAGACATAAATGGGATTGGATACTGCTTTGCCGGAAATTGGCCCCATTATTCTTGTATTGATTAGAAATGCATTCGCTGACGAACCAAAACTGCACCAAGTGATTTATTATCGTGCGTTCTTTGCTCGGGACACAATTTATCCGCGATATACGTATGCATATGAACATGCACTAAATACATACTAAATCTTATGACGTCGAGAAGTCCCGAAATTCATGGTTATCAAAAATATCAGGACGTTTATTGATATAGTATGCAATACTTGCGCTGACCCGTTGGGAATTGGGAAGCGTTGTATTTCAGGTATAGGTCGACATTTTTGTTCACTGTTTTCCAAGAAAAACCATACGAGAAAGTGGAATTTACCAATGTAAACACTAAGATCCTGTGTCAGAAAGTAAGTATTGACCTTAAACCTTAAACTGCACTAGAATAAGACTCATTATAGACGTTTTCTATGGCTCAAAACACGTTCGAATTATGTTTTTGTGAACTTTATTGGGTCCGAAAATCTCTAGCCAAGATTCTTTTTCTTACTTCTTTATTCGTCTTTTCTTCGGCTAGGGAGTGCCCACTAATTGGTCTTAAACGGCCATTCATGGCTCTAGAAAAGCGCAAGCTGAGCACACCAACGGCGCAAACAAACAAGGGTGGGCGGGAGTTTGAATTTGGGTTTGGTCAAAAAAGCGACATGCCTTTTTTTGGAATAACGGGCAAATTGGCCTGCGACACGCTATTTGGGGGTTACTGAAGTATTTTGAGAAAAAAAGTGCACAAGTATATAATTTGAGCCGGGGGTTTATCTTTTATCTCACACAATACAAATGTATACTTTTTACAAAAGTGTTTGTAAACACTTTTGGTTAGGCGGTTAGGATGACAGAACAGCTTTGTCTGATAGAATATTTCAAATAGAAAATTAACATGGAAAACCACTACATGGACTACATAGGGAAAGTAACCCGTAATATTAGCACATTTAATGTATCCTGAGGCGATATTCACCACTCGTTTCCCCAAGGGGAATTCCCCATCTTTTCCCCGTCCTCGTATTAGAATTTAGAATCCTATTTTCCCCAGGGAATATTACCCCGGGGGAATCGAAGTAGTGAATATGGCCTCTGGACTTATTGTTTCCGTTCTTTTGGTAATCTCTCTCTCTATATAAGCTCACTCTAAGCTTCACTAACTACAAGTCTCTTTACTCTTTATTGTTATGTTTTCTGTTTCAAAACGCAGTGTTCACGTACTAAATCAAAACAACCAGACAAAGTTGGGAATTGTCTGGGTAAATGACAAAACATTCAAATTCCCGCCAGAATTGACTTCAATTTATCAAAACCTTCCTTGTCTATATAAGTAAACTTGTTCATTCTAGGCTGACACTCACACCTCCACTCTCTCTATCTCTCTCTCTCTCTCTCTCTCTCTCTCTCTCTCTCTCTCTCTCGCGGCATCTCACATTTGATGGGTGATTTGCTATCTTTCACGTCTGGGTCTCTTCATCTGACTAGATTCTGATATGCGGCAAAAAACGGATGTTTCCCATGGGAATCGAACCCGGGAGAAGGGTCAGATTGGAATGTGCCATTTTTTGCCGTTATTTCTAGAGGGGTCGTGACAGGAACAAACATTAAGGGTACATGGAAACGAGGCTTACTTTCTTGTCAGGCTGCGATCAATGCTCTTTGATAACTAATCAATATTGACCGAAAGTGTGGGCAGTGGTAGGCGTTGGTAACAGGAGCCACAGATCGAGGGTTCTGATCCTGGGCCCCAGGTTTTCTCTAACCGGCTTTACCATGTTAGTCAACATGATATGTGATAGCCATGTAACAGGACAATTTCAAGATTTTTACAGCTTCAATTGCTAAATTTCATTGCAAACGTTAGGATACGCTTTACAACTTTGGAAAATTGCATAAATTTCCATGTTGTCCAAAAGATGGTGATGCTGAATTTAAGTGATCTTTGGCAAAAAAGCGAGGGCATGATGTTAATTAAAGGAACCGAACTTTAATCGAACTAAGATGAGTTTGCGATGAAAACGGCAAAATGACAGAGAGCGAGTGACACAGAGAAAACATACGAAAAAGGGGGAGAGACAGGGCACAGAAAGGGAAAGAGAGAGAGAGAGGGAGGGAGAGAGAGAGAAGATTTGATCTTTATGAGTAACATAATAATGCTAAAACATAACATAACCCAAAAGTGCGAATTTATAATTCCGTTTTTCATCCCCAGAGACCCACTAAAAATAGCTGTTTACACATCATCACATCTCTTTTATGGGTTTATTTTCCAGCGTTTGTTTTCTTTTTGAAATCAAATATGTTGAGTGGCGTGAAGCTCGAAATAGCTCCTAAAGTGGTACGAGGTTGAAAAATTATGAAAAGAAGTAAAAAAAAAGTAGACTAAATTTGGCCTCTCTGCAGCTCTGACCTCTGACCACCTTAGGCCCATAATTGAATGTTCTCTTCACGTAGTCCTCTAGACGCCTAGCTTATTTAAGCTACTTAATTTCGGAGGAATATTTTAGCTTTCCTAGTACGTGACATCTTTCAGTGAAGATGCAAGATAAAATTCGCACGTTATGGTGTTTCCATGTTTGCGATTCGCACCTGCGAAAATGTCAAACCGCTGTCCATGTTCAAGTCATTTTACATGCATGTCAACTGCCTACCGTAACCCATGCGAATCGCACGTTTGACATGGTCCTGCAGCGAAAGTGTACCAGATCCATACTAGATCCGTACTATTTTGAAATAGATCCATACTAAATCCAAAATCGCTGCGCGACCCTGTCATTTACATCGACTCAAACATGGACAGTGGTTTGACATTTTCGCAGGTGCGAATCGCATACATGGAAACCCCATTAGTTGATTCGACACGTATTTAAATTTTCCTCGTCATAGGTTGCGTTCGATCCTCTAGTTCAAAAAATATTAAAAATAGAAGCAACGTGCTCTTAAATACACTATAATTACCGTTCACCGAATTCGTAAACGGAGGAAAATATCCCCTTTTTCGCTTGAGTGAGTCCACCCGCTATAGTATGTGTGTGCGTTGGCAACAATTTCGAAAATTCGTTGTTTTCGAGCATTGTTTTTGCCCGAAAATTTTCGGGCAATTGCGGGGAAGTAGATGGAAATAATAGCGGGGGAGAGGGGGATTTTATGGGGTCTCGATGTATGGCAAAATTTGCAGATTTTTGCTTCCAAGTATGGCTTTAATTACCGTAGGTTGGCACTACACGAGAACTTCTACAGACCGCCAAAAAATGGTCCCGCGGCGGTAGCCACAGGACCATTTTTTTCGAGCGTGCATCAACTGTGCATTTTCGCCTCGTCTAGTATTATCAATGGTGCATTTTCTAACTTTCAAAGGTGTATGCAAAATCGTACACGAGATGCACATTTGATACTTGGAAGCAAAATGCGCTGTTTTTGCCATACATCGAGACCCCATAATAGTAGATTGCACCGAGTATTGGGCAAATTATCAGATAATTACGCATGACGTTATCGTTATCAACCGAGGAGTGACGTAGAATATGCGAGTTATTTTATGCTTTAAAGTTTAGAAAAGTAATATTGGTTTCCTTTATTTTTACTTGGGGAATGTTTAAAATATTACACTGGAAAGCGAAATCCGCAATCTCCGCCTTCTTTTGTGTTTTGCGTATAGACTGGGTGAAAATAGGAGAAACAGACACAAAATGTGGGCGGAGTTTACATGTAGGCGGAGTTTCTTCCTCGATTTCATAAACGCGCCTTGAAACATCAAAGATTGCAACATTCAATGGCCTTCTTGATCTAATGATTCCAATGAACAACAATGGTTAATTTATGCGCGAAGATCGCACACGCTCGGATAATTACTGGCCCACTGGAATGCGCTCGGCCAATTAAGTAAAGTTCTATTTACGAAAATGCGCCTGGGGGTAAATAGGCTTTAGCCGTAAAGTCAGGGGTCGGTGGGGAGATGATGTAAAAGTTAATACATGAATGAATGGAATGTTACACGATAATTCTTCAAACGGGTCTAAACTTGGTGAAGCACCATGTAGACTGCATATCCAATTCTTAAAGCTAAATACCGGCATCGTGGACAACTAAATTCTTACGTATTTGTGCCAAGTTGCTCGAATTTTATTATAATATATGTATGTTTATTTGCATACGCTGCATAAGAATGCTGCTGCCCATAATGCGTTTCAAAAACCGGCCAGTATTTTGCAGTAAATGTTAACTCTTCCTTGAGGCACTTGTTTGTTCCTTTTATAGTTACTTTTACCAATATTAGGTATGACTACGGTAGTTTTCGCCGTTTCGATATTATGGAACACCATATTCGGTATGAGTCACACGCCCACCTGAACCCCCTCAGCCATGCGTATATTTAATGAAAAATCGCCGTCATAAACGTGCAGGAAGTCATATTTAATTACATGAATGTGATATTACGTGCTTGTGGCCGAGAGGTTATTGATATTGTTTGTCATCCGATGCGTAGTGGGTTCGAGTCCTGCTGGGGTGTGTTTTTCGTGCCGATTCTAGTATTACAATGGGTAGAATAAGTAATGCGAAATATGCAACTTTGGCACATCTTTGGTCTCTAAATTCGTCAGCTCAAGTGTATTGAAAGAAAGAGAAAGAGAAACTAGATAGAGAGGGAGAGAGGCAGATAGAGAAAGGGAGAGAGAGCGATAAAGAGAGAGAGAGAGAAAGAAAGAGAAAGAGAGAGAGAGAGAGTATTTTATAATAGGGCAAGGTTCTTCTCTTTATTTTCATGAGCCCTTACTCGCCGCATCGAGTGCATACTAATGAGCCAGGAGATGCGGCGGCGTATTATTTCTGAACTTGGAGAAAGCAAAAACGGGGAAATTCTTTACTGATAAACTCTATTAGTCGTAGGCATCCTGAGCGAAAAACTTTCCAGTTATACCTATTCTGCATATACATACTTTCGAATAGATATAGCTAGCTCTTATCGTGGATAAGAACTGACTGTCAATCAAAGCGAACTACCTGCCGGTTTTTGAAACACGTCGAGTAATCAGCATTCTTATGCAGCTTATGCAAATGTAAATTAGAATAAAAAATCGAGCTAAATTCGAGCAACGTTGCATAAAGGAGACCGCTGTCCACGATGCGTTTCAAACACCGGCCGGTATTTCGCTTTAATAGAACAGACACTTGTTTTCCTTTTTGCACTGGTAGGTAGTGCTGATAAGACAACCAAAACATACCGTATGTTTAACTTTAAGTCATGTACACTAAAGCCAAAGCATCATTCTCCTATATATTTCAAAGTGTACTCGTGACTCTCCTTCTCCAATCCCGGATGTTACTATCAATCAGACTTTAGCGGTTGGGCCCTTTTCCCGCCAAAGCCTTTTTTTGGGTCCGTTGTGACCAAACAGCCTTTTTTGGACCTCAAGGGACCTAGTCAAAGAGTCACTTTACTACTATACTATGACATGGAGACGCCGCGGGAAATGATATGCAAATGTACTATCACTTGCTGGGCGTTCTTGTGATTGTTCCTTTATTTGGGAATTGAACAACAAAAGTTAAACGCACGCTTCTTTACACAAGAAACATGTAACCACTATAATTCGGTTCCTATGATGGCGTACTTTATATTAGTGCGTATCACCTTCAACGCAATTGGGCTACTTAATATTTCTAGCTCATATGCTGAGTTGCACTAGCTCCCTTAGCAATCACGTATAATCAAAGAGAGGAGAGAGAGATAGAGCGAGAGAGAGAAAGAGAGAGAGAAATAGAGAGAGATGTCCACTTGGAGAAATGCAACAGAAGAGAGAGAGTACATGAGCCTCGAACTTGTAACTTCAAAACGCTAAATAAAACATGGGCGTCTAGTGCGGTCATGAACATTTCCCATGTGCATATCTGAAGAGTTTTGACTGAAATTTGAAAAAGAAACCGAAATTCTGCAGGGGGAAGAAGCAAAACACGACAAGGTAATATGTAATATGTTTGAACTGACGTACGGATATTAAAGTTATGAGGGACTTCAATGAGAGAGAGAGAGAGAGAGAAGATCAGTGCACATAGAGAGAGCAGAGATTTAGACATCTATACACCGACTACTACGGTATCACTTCCCCATTATAACCTACCTAATGTGCTCCATGCATGATAGACGTATATCTCTAGTCATGTGCTCCATATTGATGGGTCATTATTTTTATGGAAAAGAAGGGGCCCGTCTCCCCTTTGAGTACCTTGTTAGTGCATTACGGAAGCATAATGGAATCTAGTACCAACACAAGTGTATTTGGACACAAATGATCTACAAGGGGTGTAGATCAAAAAAAAACTTAAACCGTTGTGGAATACGAGCCCGAATGGAACGACACAGCATAATTCATTTTGACTTTATCCTAATGATTAGCTGATGTCACTATCACTGAATACATGTACTTCCGTATAATTTGAACCTTTGCACGTTTGATATTGGGAGGGAGAGAGAGAGAGAGCTAGGAAGAGAGAGAGACAGAGAGAGAGAGAGAGAGAGAGAGAGAGAGAGAGAGGAAGAAAGAAAGAAAGAAAGCTACTTATAGAGAGAACCCTCCCCATGACTTCTCTGTACTTGACAATTCTTGCTTGAGTTCCCATATAAGTCTCAGCAAATGATTTAAAACGTTTTGCAGACTTTTGCAATTCTAGAGGGATTTATAGCAATGCAGTGACGTGTCGATTGTTAGAATAATAGACAAATAAAGCTTTAGTCTAACCTAATAACCGCCAAGGGTCTTGGTTTTTGGCACTGATATATGTTTACATGTGGTCTACCATTGTAGTGTAGCTGTAAGGCACATATCCTTGTATTCTAATTGAATTTAGGCGAAGACTACGGTATCTGATCCAAATTTTATATTTTACATTCCAGGATTGGCCGGCCAACTAAAACCCGACATGGAAATCCACGCGTTGTGTCGTGTTTCCATCCCTGGGATGAAAACGGGCAAGGAGCAGAGTTCAGAGGTGAAGAGAGGCAGAGATCCAGTGTTTAATCAGGTACGTTTTTTTACATACAAACAAACGGTAACCAGAGTAAGAAAGTGAAAGGACAACTGCTGGTCCCTAACGAGAGAACCAGCCACCGTGAGCATTAACCTAATTGAACCTTAACCTACGTGAGTCTTAGAATGTTGCTGAACTCGTACTAGACGTTGCCGGAACCGTCCTAAATGTTTCCTAACCAGTTGCTACACTGATACTAAACGTCATAATATAAAATTTCATATTTTGGAACTTTTTTGCCATTGTTGCTTTTAACTAAACATAGTGAATTTTCCAACAATTGTTCTTTTTGTGCTAATCTCAAACATCAATATCAGTTTCTATTAAAAGTTAAGATCTATAAATGGGCCTAAAACCGAAAAAGAGGGCTTTTGTTGTTAAATCTCTGTTGTAATCCGATATTGTCGTGAGGATTTCGCGGGCAACAATAAGCTAATATTACGGAATTTGGGACTCAACCCCATTTTCGTCATGTTTATATATTAGAATAGTTGATCTTTCTTTTTCGGAAATTGGGGGGGGGGGGGGGGGGGGGGGTGGGGGGGGGGGGGGGGGGGGGTGGGGGGGGGGGGGGTGGTAAAATTCAATTTCGTAATAACTCTGACCTTAAATATAATTAACGGCACACATAATTTACCTTGAAGAAAGGGGTCTTTGATAATATGCTAGCGCTAATTGCTTGCAATTATCGCCCATGTAAATCACAGAAAATTGCTAGTTCCGATTCGAGGAGTGCAATTAATTTAGTATTTGCTCACGGGACTTTATTAACAATTTACTACCTCTCACATCTAAAAGCTGTAACGTACAGGAATTGAGCGCACAAAAGGGTACATATTACATAGGTACCCATATGTGTTTTCCAGTGAGGCCAATGATACCATTCCAGTGATATATAAAACTGGATAAACTTCCAGATTTCCCAAAACATCCGTACAAATCCAAATTACTGCTTTTGAAATATTGAGCAAGTACTCAGTCAAAAAGAGCGGCGAATTGCTTTCAATTATCGAGCAGTCTAGACAGCTGGCGACTTCAGAAAAGAGGCAATTAGACGGTGATGTTTTTACGGAGAAACCCCCTTTTCCTACTAGTTTCCTGCGTTTTTGAGACGACCGTAAATACGTCATTTCGTAAAATTTCATGGACGAACTCCGTGAGCAGCACTTTTATAAACCTTTTATTTAAACAATAAAAACAGTACCAAATACAATGATAAGGAAAAGGAAAAATGATTAGGAAAAATAAATTATATACTGTGATTTCATATCAGCCATAGACTATAATAAAAAAACGAGCTACACATTTCTCGCTGTGGGTTCCATTGAATAAGATTTTGTAAAAAAAAAAGTGTTATTTTCTGAAAAGTGTGTTCCACTATGAATTACCCAAATTATTCATTTCTTCTGTCATTTATTTACAGTAAGTCAGAGTAGAGTACAGTAATCTTCAATCATCTACCGTACACTACAGAATCTACCGTACACAACAGAATCTATCATGACCGGTTACTGTACTTTCAGGAATTCTTCTTCGACAATGTAATGTTGGACGACTTGGATACCCGGTCGATACATGTTAAAGCATACCATTGTGGAGGACTGAAACAACAGATATTGATTGGTTGGTCATTTATTGATTTTCCCTTAATTATGCTAGTTTATTAGAGACATGTAAGATTTAGGTCATTAGCGTTATTAGTTCAATAAGTGCAAACATCATAATTTATATTTAAGTTGGAACATACGTAGCTCTCCTTACATAATTCAGACTCTGTGAATTTTGACTTTTAGAATATAAATCTGTCCTATACCCTATATCATGGCGAACACTCCATTCATATACTACCAATGTTTCTCTTTTATAAAAAGTTGTATCTATTTCGATATTTACGCATATTCCAGGCGAGTGCACGATTCCTTTGAAGGAAATTCGCGAGTTAAATACGAAGAAAGAAGTTAAAGTGATAGAAGAATTAAAGGCGCAAGTCAACGCAAAGGTACGTAAACAATAGAAAATATAAATATAAATATAGAGAGTACAACTATTGGTATTCACGATTCATGCATAGCGCATGCATATGAGAGTATTTTGGGCCACATTTTTGCCAAAATGTGTGCAAGTGTAATAGAACAATATAAGGGACACGAATTTTTGCAATTATATATAGTAAAGCCTAAAGCATTAGTTCAATCTCAGGGGTACGTCATTGTAGGTAATAATTACATACGTAATTAAATATGAGTAATGAACACTTTGACTGTTGCTTTTTGAATTTGAACTCTTTATTCTATGTGAATTGTTTTAATGATTTGTGATTCTTCTCATTCAATATAAAAAGTTATGAAAGCTGAAAAAGTAAAGCTTAAAAATATCTTTTGTACCAGAAGTCAGTGGCCGGAAAAACTTATATTATTATCAATTAGTTTCTTTCTTTCTTCGCCATTGTTCACTGAGACTGAGAAAATAAAGAAACATTAGACAGAATGTGTAAAGATAAATAACAACGGATTAGTAGGGTTTTAGGGAAAATGTATACACAAAACGTGGAAAATAATGGAATTTTAGGAAAAATATGTATTCATATATGTTATGGACCTAGGATTATTATAATAAATATTTTTTTTGTCTACATGCGTCATTCCTGAGCACCAATTTACACTACGCGGGAAATTTTAAATAGCATTTCGAATAGTAATTCTGTTTTTTCAGAAACTCGGCAAGATCTACATCAGTTCCTGTATAGAAAAGGATGCGCGGCGGTTGACGATAAATTTGAAAAAAGCCGATGATTTACCACGATGGGGCTTCTTGGGAGCGCCCGGTTAGTTGTTGAGTTTTGACAAAGCGATAGTTCGCGCAGTTTTCGCGCACAACGCGCGGTGCTGCGATAACTTCCTTCAAGTTGCCGCCGCTATGGCGCACTTGAGTTCAAACATTATTCAAAAGTTGTGCTGTTATGGAAACATTTTAGTATCGTAGACACCCTTTGTCTACATGCGTCATTCCTGCGCATCAATTTAAACTTTGCGGGAAATTTTAAATAGCATTTCGAATTTCCCGCGGCGAACGGGCGTCGCCAAATTGAATTTTACTCGATTGCAACTTCTTCTAGTTGACATTCGACTCTTTTCCGACTATTCCGCAAAAAAATGAGCCCCAAAATAGGGATTTTGGGTGTTAAAGGGGCAGTGTTCAGTGTTAAAGGGTCAGGCCCATTTCAAATTACCCCTATTTTTGATGATTCCATCTGATTCTCCATGTCAAATATAGTAGGATGCAATATTTTTCTAATTTTCAAGCGCAAAATTCACACACTGTTCAGCAATTTACCGTGGGCAGTCATACCCAACTATTTATCGCAGTTAGCACGCCCGTTCGCGCTTATTGGCCAATATCGCAATTGCCACGCCCAATAGAGCACATTGCCCAATTAGCGCGAAGGGGCGTGTGACAACTGCGATAAATTGTTGGGTATGACAGGCAATGGTAAACTGCTCAATACTACGTGAATTTTGCGCTTGAAAATTAGAATAATATCGTATCCTACTATATTTGGTATAAAGAATCATATGGAATCATCAAAAATAGGGGTCATTTGAAATGGGCCTGACCCTTTAACTTTGATGAATTCGTGACGTGGGAGGGTTAAAAATATCACAGGAAACAAATTTTTACCGAACAGAACCTGCAGCTTAAGTTTATTCCCTTTGATGATGGGATGATTTGGAGAGAGTGGTAGCTCCACTGGGGTAAACTCTGGGGCAAACTATGGCGTTTGGTTCAGAAACAGAAAAGATTTATTACGGAAAAATTGAGGTGTACTTTTTTATGTGGTCCTCTGCCTTTAATACAACCCATGTATCGTATGCAAAATTGTGTGCCCTTGTAAGCCAGAGAGGCAGCAGGGTAAAAGATAATGTAGGGAATACAATTGTCGAACATGCGTTTCGCAAACCACATGTCATACCTCTTTAGTGGGTAACGTTTCATGTGTTCCTCTGCACGTAATAGCAGAACTTAACGCCAAATGAGCGCATCTCTGACGCACTAAAATGTGTCAAATTTCCGTGAGTTCCAGCCTGAGAAATATGATATTAATTCTGCAAAAGTTGTGGCAATCAAGCAACATTTATGTAAGTAACATACTGGGGACCTGGATTAGAAAACTGAAAAGAAAGTCGCAACTTCCTTTTTGTGTCTAAATATTTCTTCTAATATTTTTTAATTAATATACCGTCGCTCTCATATCTATCGTTATTCGAGTTATTGATAATGGACCTGAATTTTAGACACATATGTGTTTCTTTATGCCCTTCAAGCAAAAAACTCCCACGTAAAAGGCACGGTTAACGACTTATGTTAGTGTAAGCGTAGCTGCGTAGCTTCTGCTATAATCACAATAAAGCTCTACCTCTGCTGTGTAAGGGCGCTTACTTGCTGTTTTTGTTGAAACATAAAACCTCAAAGCATGTTTTTTCTTCTTAAGCAATTGCCAATCATCTGCCATGAAGGTGAAATTGAATAATTAGTTAACGAACGTTCGATGTGGGAATTTTTTGGCAGTCTAAAGCACAAGGAACAAGAAAATATTCAAAACGTACTGCTTTTGGAGACCAGTCATGGCAAGGGGTGATAGTTCCTGAAAAATAGACAATAACTAATTAGTTTCTCGTGCGTGCAATTACTATCAGTTACAGGGATACACACCTATACCTTGTTGATTAACAACTTTTTTTGAATTCCCGCCTTTTTCAGACGTCTGCGTCAAGATTACGGTAGATCAGGGTGCGAACGCCAAGACCAAGTGCTCTCGAGTATTGAAATCGACGACAACTGCAGTGTACAACGAGGCCGTCATGTTCTTATTCAATCCGGCAAAATCGGAATTGGCACAGACCAAGATTACGATATCTGTACACGACATGCAGAGGTACGGTAGTCTTTTATTCTCTATTTAAAGCGGTACAACACATTGTTTTTGAAAATTATTCTGAATACCGGAGTTTAATGTTTTATATTGAAACTAGAAGGCCACAAAAATTTGCATAAATATGAAAATGAGGCTGTCAAGTACAGCTTCGAAACCACGTGTTATACCACTTTCATTCTGACAGCTGGGAGCAAAGAAATACTGGCTGCTAGGATTTACTCCGACTGTTTTAGTCCATTTTTTTTTTGAGAAACCGAAACATTTTTCTTTGTTCTCTGCGGATGTCAGTACATTCAACTCCCACGAGAGTTGTATGGAATTTTCCTTTTTTTTTTATCCGAACTTACTTCATATGGAGGGGCACTAAAATAGAATACTCAAAAAATTGCAGGAATTAGAAGCACTTCCGTTTCTGAATTGGTGGCTTTCTTAGGCCTTAGGGTTGTGCATCAGTCTGTCCTTGTATTCTCAAATATCGCCCTTTTCTAAAAGAATCATGGCTTTTCCATAGGAAGAAAGAGTGATGTCTCTTCTCCATTACGGAGGGCACTATTTCACATCCAAATTTACTTCCTTACAGTAAACTGAGTTAGTTCCGGGTTGAGTGGGTGATTTCATAAAATGATGTAAATTGTTGTTTAGAAAATATTCTTCGAAACGTAATTTCTATGTATTAAAGGGTCAGGCCCATTTCAAATGACCCCTATGTTTGATGATTCCAGCTGATTCTCCATGTCAAATATAGTAGGATGCAATATTTTTCTAATTTTCAAGCGCAAAATTCACGCCGTATTAATCGATTTACCCCTGCCAGTCATACCCAACTATTTATCGCATTTGTCACGCCCCTTCGCGCTAATTGGGCATTATGCTCTATTGGGCGTGGCAACTGCGATATCGGCCAATCAGCGCGAATGGGCGTGCCAACTGCGATGGATAGCTGTGTATGACTGCTCACGGTAAATTGCTGAATAATGAGTGATTTTTTGCGCTTGAAAATTAGAAAATTATTGCATCCTACTATATTTGACATGGAGAATCAGATGGAACCATCAAAGATAGGGGTCATTTGAAATGGGCCTGACCCTTTAAGTAAAACGTTGACATATACACATTGCTGTGGTTTACTTTGAAACGACGAGGCTATTTTTATTCGTCATACTCATTTTAACCGTATACCTGAGGGATTTTTGATCATTTTGAGTTTCTAAAAATTTGCAGAACGATATTAAAGTTGTCCGTTCTTTCTCATGATAATTACCCAATTACATATTGTAAGAGTAAAAAAGACTAAATAAAGACTAAAGACTAAAGATCCCTCCTGGCCCTAGCCCGAAGACGTCGAGCAATTTGTCATCTGGAACTCGTCGCCTACTGCTCAGGACCTCTGCGGAACATGTCATAAGCAAACCTTGAAATTGTACTTTGAACTCCCTTGAATAAAGGTGCACGCTCTTGAAGCGTAAAACAAATTTAAAAAAAAAAAAAAGTTAACTTTTCTATTTTTTTAAAGCAGTTGGTAGGGTTCAAATCTATTTTTCGGCATATCCAACCCTCCTTCCCATGGTGTTATTTTTTAGTTCTATTTGTAAGTTATTAGTCAACCAAAGATTAGGCAGGATCAAAAGCGATCGATAAGTTTTAACAAAATGTTTGTGTTAAGATCTCATGAAGGGTGGCTTTTTGAATCTAGAACAGTATGCTTGTACCATTGTAAGTTATTTAGCAACTCATAGAGCTTTTACTTTAGCCTAGCTGTTATAAATAGAAATCTCCATTTTTTTCAAGTACTCGTTTCCAATCTCTTAAATGCACTCTAAAGTATCTAAGCAATTCAACCCGTGAAACCCAACACTTATTACGTCAAACTTTTGCCCATAATATCCTATTACAGTATGACAACATGGTAATTTTCCGTTGAAACACGTCGGTCATTAACCCTTTAATTGCAAGCTAAGTTAAGTATAATTAGGCACCTAATCGACTAATTACAGTGGTTGGGAACTCTAAAAGTACTACTTCTACGATTGCAAGATTTAATTTGAACCTGGGAAAACTAAGCAAACAAAAATCATTGTTATTGCAGAAATACTCAATCAAGGAGCAAATATATGCGAATATTAAGCGTGACAAGTATTTGTTATCTTTGCAAGTAGGATGTTTTTCCAAGTCTAAACGACCACCCCTGTGCAACCTGAATCAAATTTGCATAATGCAGATAATAAGTTGCGTCACAGTGGTATTTTATACGAGAAGGGTGTGGTGTTGGAAACTATGTGGCCTAATAGGCAGGCTAAATCAATAATAAGGATAGTAATTATAACTTGTATAATCTACCGTACTCATCCTAAATTTCAAATATTTCAGGTCCTGCACCGGTGATGACGTCATCGGGTGTGCGTATTTGGGAATTCTCGCCCAAGACAAGTCCGAGGTGGAACAATGGAAGAATACTGTAGAGCATATGGGAAAAGAGTACAAGGGTGCGCACCATTTGAAGCTCCCTCAACCTTCTCCTGAGGTGCACGTGGCTGATGCCGACCCTGACGCCGACTATTAGATGTTGCTCAATCAATCAATACCATGGAATCAATCGATATCAGTAGACCTTAGCGAATTGGGCCCTGATCCCCCCTGAGCCCTACCCTTTGAACTCTAGGGTAGTTTCACGATTGTTTAGTAAGAGCACTCAGTTCTTTTTGCTCTCTTATCTGTATTTGCCACCATTTTCGTGTATTTCTTGTTGCTAAAGCGCGTTACATCAAATGTAAAATCATTATAAAACACAACACAAGAATAGTATCTTAGCAAATCAATTAGGATGTGGCGCTGCGAATTCGCACCGGAAAAACCTCAAAAAGAACTGTCCGGGAATTCGCACAGATCAACTTTTCCGGTGCGAAATCGCACTCCATGAACTGGGAGATCAATCACTGTGTGAAATAACCCTTTAACTTTAAGTAGTGGGCCCACCTCGAAAAGTTCTCGCTTTGTCTTATATCAATTCTGCAAGAAGGAACAAATAACAAAAAAAGTTAAAACGGTATAACAGCCTTTGAAACTTACCGTGGTTGCACAACTGCATTCCTATGAATTTATAATAAGTGGGGGTCGAATTGGGGTCGGTTGTTTATTCTAATCAAACTCATTTGCATACAGGACTGGGAATGCAGCTATTTAACATGATGTTTACAAACTGGCTGTTATAAACCAATGCTTCGATATTTATTGGTTTTTCCTTATATGTAGAAACGATTTAAAAAAAATAATTATTTGTTTTTGTTATATTGGGGTATTGTTATCATAACTATTGTTATTGTTTGGATTTATTGATTTTCTTGCTTGGATTTATTGATTTTCTTGCTTCAAAAGGTAAATAATGTGTTATATTTTATCTTGCCAATGCAAACTGTCTGTATGTTAAACTGATTATTTCTAAGCTTCTTTCAGGAGGTAGAACAGTTCTAGTCAAATTGTAATTTAGCCAGCTTCTCTTCGATCAAAACCATATCTTTTGTGATTAATGTTTTTTTATGCTTTTTCAGATATCGCTCTTTCCGTGGTCCACTTTTTACTGATATTTTCTATGGTGCCATCAAATATTGTTTTCTTTTTTCTTTTTCTTTTTTTGGAAATTTTTATTATAATTTAGTTCATTTGTATTTGCGAATGACGTGCTAAGCTAAACTAAATAGAATTTATATTTTAACTATATGCTTATGGCTGGTGCAACATTGTTTTTACAAGCATTTTCTTTATTTTATAAAGTCAATATGGTTATATGTTCGGATTTTCTGTGGAAACCGCTGCATGATGTTATACATAGTGAATAGAATATTTTATTGATTCGCATGTCCCCGGTTACTGTATCTTATGTCTTATGTGTTATATTCACATTGCTTTTCGTTTCGCATTGATATCATTGTCAGCTCGTATTTTAATTATTTATTTATTATTATCTAATATTAAGATGTACTCAGCTTTTATCTGCTGCAAATAAAATGATGAAATTTGTGTCAATATCACCACAAAATTTGACCTGGTTTTGTAAATACAAATATATAAACACTGAGCGTTATAAATGTAAATTAGCCATCAGAAGCTCAAGAAATATGAATATTATATACTGAAGTTACAGTGCGACTTGTAAAGCTTCAATGAGTGGCATTCATGAGATGTTACATAAATTATTGCGTATACATAAACGATGATACTTCTGCGTTTTGCAAAGTCTTGATGTAAAATTAAGACATGTAGAGTTCTCGTACCATTTTGACGCTGCGAAACGCATTGGTAGTTATCACTTATTTATTGTTTTATATTTACGCTTCAAAAGAGGAAAGTTACAAAAAAAATATATTTAAAAATCGATCCTATTTAAATAAATCTTCATATTTTTCAACGTCTTCGTCTAGCGTGGACGCTTTCATTGATTTGACTTCATCGAAATAGTCCTTGAAGAGCACCGTGCTACTGAAATATAGACATAGATCAATTTACGATGATATCGATTTATCGTTATATCGATTTTTGAAGTTTACTATACTACTAAAATACATGGAAAAACTAAAAACCCCGATGAGGTCCCTAAATAATCGGGACGTGATCGGGCACGTATCGGAGTTTCCACTTTCCACTGATTGATTTCCAAAATATAAAACTGTTCAGCGCGGTTTGATCTTTACTTATGTCTTTTACCAAACCAGAAACCAAACATGTTTCTGGCAACGAAACAAGAATATATTAAGGATATAAATGATATCGTTATGTACAAGACATTAAGACAAGGCGCAATTTATATTTTGCGATGAACTTACAGATATCGTTCTCCGAAATCGGGTAACACTGTGACTATGAGCTTTCCTTGCATTTCCGGCCTCTCAGCGAGCTGCAATTAATCAATATATATAAGGAAAGGTATCAGATATGCATTTTATCGATCGAAAATTGACTTTTAGAAGCTTGTATGTGTTGTTTGTGGTTTGTCCAACATATCCTGATGTACGTACAGAGAGCATAATAGTGCAATCTTGTATTATAATCTTGTATTACAATAATGAAGAGTGCATATCACCGCGATTTGAAAAAAAAAATAAGTTGAAATCACCATCCATAAACACCTTGTTTCGCACTGGCCGCAAATATATACCTTTAGCGCCGCGGTAACATTCGCACCACTGCTTATTCCAACAGCTAGTCCTTCTTCAAGTGCGAGTTTTCTTGCAGTTTGCACTGCTTCGTTCGACTCAATAACCAGAGCCTCTTTTACGAGAGACGTGTCGAGGGTGTCTGGCAGGAAACCGGTAGCAATACCTGAACCAAACGATATCATGCAATATTTATATCTGTATTATATTATTCAGCAACAAATCTAGACTTATACCTATGCCTAACTGGTCTACTGGACTTTTCATTTCGTTCAGTCGGGGCTGGAATACTTTTACGGGTCTCAAATATACTTTGCTGCAAGCTTACTTGAAAATTTCGCCTTACCATTTTAGGAGAATCAAATGGTAACGGCACCGTGGGATAATGCTATCTACTATGACATACAGAGCGACTGGGACTCTGATTTTGAAAAACACTGAGAAAATTGGTTGATAACACGTGCCTTGAATTGGGTGCAGTCCCGTTGGTTTACACCCATTTATCACCGCCGCTTCCTCTGGTTCAACTGCGTAAATCTAAAGCGAATTTGATTAAAGCGAAATACAGGCCGGTTTTTGAAACGCATCGTGGAACACTGAATTCTTACGTATTTATGCTATGCAAAGTTGCTCGAATTTCGCTGGATTTGTTATTCTAATTTATGTTCATTTGCATAAGATGCATAAGAACTCGATGTGTTTGAAAAACGGGCCGGTATTTTGCTTCAAAGGCTAAACTTCAAGCAAGTCTTCTCAAGAACACCACGTAAAACTAATAAACACAAGAATGATTCTCTATAACATAAGAAAGCAGGCAAATTGTTATTGATTAATCAGAAAACCTCGATTGCATCATTCTTTCCTTTGAGGTATTGGGCAATTCCGGTGAGGGTTCCGCCAGTGCCTGCACCACAAACGAGTACATCGACCTGGAAATAAATATATATAATTAGTCTAATAACAAGCAATGTACTATGTAAATGTCAATAAACAGAGCGTCGCTGGCACGATGCCAGCCTTGATTATGGCCAAGCAACGCACCCAACTGCACGATAATTGAAAAAATCATACAGATATTAGTTAGCAGTAACGCTATATCCTAGTGTATAATTTACAGGAACCGTTTTAGCCAATAAAAACCAACCAAGAACCGCTAAAAAAAAGTATGCACAAGCAATTACATTCAATTATTCCAAGTTCCAATCAATCGATATAATATCCAGTGCAATGTGCCAAACAATATAAGTACAATAAACCAATCAATAAATATTTTCAATCAATATGCATCCATCCGCCCACCTTCCCATCTGTTTGTTTCCATATTTCCCTGCCAGTCGTCTCGAAATGGATCATTGGATTGGCTGGATTCACAAACTGAAACGAATAAGACTGCATGGGAAACCAGAACCCCCGATATGGCCCCGATCAAGTCCCTCAAAAAATCCGGCCTTGATCGGAGCCATATCGGCCTATCGGGGTTTTCTGTAAAATAATCGGGCCATATCGAGGTTGCCACTTTCCACGTATTTTCAAAAATAAATTATTTATTGTGTAGCGTTTTTAGAATTAATTCATTTGCTCCATCTTTATTTGGCCCAATACAAAACTAAGCCCTACTGCCAAATCAGCATTTTTACATAGAGGGCAAAAGAAAATAAACAGTCCCCAAACAACCAATAAATCTAATAGAAAATCAATAAAAATGGAAACTGCAAACCTGATCAAGTACCACTGAGTTGGGTATTGCAATGGCCAATTGATAGGCTCTTCGAACTCCGCCCTTTATTCCAACCGACGGATCGAGTAGTATAATCTCCGCACCAAAAGCTCGCATCATGGCCCTCTGAAACAATAGGGTGAGCTGGCGCATAAATGGCGCACTCGCGGCCCAGCGCAAAAGCTGGGCAGCGCTTCTGTTCCTTTAGATTGCAAGTAAACCTTAAAGTTCATAAATCGATTTTACGTAATAAATAAAGTAATTATGCAAAACAAATGAAAGCCAATTACCCTTTCTATGCTGCTTGTCGATGGCATTAGGAGGATCACCTAAATGGGAAAAGTTAAACATTTTTACAAATCATCTATATTTAAAAAACCTTAACGGCTAAATATATAAGTTCTGTTGTAATAGACCTTAAAGCGAAATGCTAGCCCCTTTAGAAAATTTTCATATGATAAGTAAATCCTATGTATCCTATGCTAATTTTGTACGCTCGTCCATGGCATTCGTACAAAATTAGCATAGGATACATAGGATTTGTTTATCATATGCAAATTTTCCAAACAGGCTAGCATTTCGCTTTAATAATAATAACCAACCCGATATCCTCTAATTGCCCCAATTTGTGCCATTGCAACGCCCATATTTCCACTCGTACACTCAATTAGCACGGATTTTCCGGGCGTAATTATACCTGAAGTGTATTTGAAAGTTTAGGATTTTCTTATATCGGAGCTACTATAAATTGGTAATTTTGATGAAGCTTCACGTTATACCAATAAGTAACAGTAGTAATCGTTGTATTTAATTTATTTATTGATTAGCACATCGAATGAACCGAACACAATATAGTAATGTTGAATGTAGTATGAAGTTCTCTTTACGTAGAACATGAAACGTATGATGCAAATTGTATGTCAAGTAGAGGCACATGTCCTTTACAAGGTACATACAATTAATTTATTTATTTATTAAATATACAAAAATACCAAACATCTTAATTAGAATAAAATAATAAAAAGAAGAACCTTTTTTTTCTGCTTCAGTAATCATACTGAATGCGGCCCGATCCTTGATCGAGCATGTGGGATTGTAGAATTCAACTTTGGCCGCTAAATGTTAAAGCGAAATATTGGCAGGTTTTTGAAACGGGTACACCAGCATTCTTATGCAGCTTGTGCAAATGCGCATATATTAGAATAAAAAAAATCGAGCTAAATTCGATCAAATTAGCATAAATGCTTAAGAATTCAGTTGTCCATGATGTGTTTCAAAAACCGGCCTGTATTTCGCTTTAATGCAAAATGAAACAAAACAAAGTGTAGTAACTAGAACTACTACATATTGGTACAAAGTCCCGATTTCTATCTCCAAACGAAAGACTAAATTGTTGTTTCATTGCCAGAAACAAAATACACTTTCCGTTTTGCGTCCTTTCCCATGAAACGAAGCTTGCCGTTGTTCTGGGAGCATTTCTGAGCGTGGCGGTGGCAAATTACCACCAAATCATGGTGCCAATGAAATAAGTAGCAATCAATAAAGTCTGCAAGCCCACCAATCCTTCCCGGCAGTCCTTTGGCAATTCTGTCCAGATAGACAATGGGCGTGTCACCGACGAGAACTGTCGCGTCAGCGGCGATACTACGTCGCGTGTCAAATGGCACCCAGTCAGTTGTTGGTAGGGACGTGTCACGAGCCATCTGAATTAAATGATATATTGCTTCACTAAAGTGTTTGACCTATTTCTGAACAAAAAAAACCAAACCGGGTGATATTTTGCGTTAAAAAAAGACAAAATACAGCAAATTAAAAAATAAGTATAAGCAAGACGAAAAATTATTATGGACTGCTTACAGACATATGAGCATCATGTTGTATATACTACAGTATATGTGTTGTGATACTCTGGTGCTTTTCGTCCGTTTATTTATACTGCTTATTTATTAAACACACCAAAAGGTGCGCATCCGAGGAGTTTACTCAGTTCACATCAACTAGTTACGTAGATTAGCTTACGAGATAGATTTACGTATATACCGAGCTTAATCCGTCTCTAACGATATTTAACATCTTTTCAAATAAGCCCACCGCTGGCACAAATGTCGATCCCTTTTGCACAACCACTGGGCTTGCGCTCGGATGTGGCTTTTCCTGACGTTGCTCTTCGTTTTGCTGTTGTTTCTGTTTGTCGGCAGCCGGATTCGAACCCTTGTCCCCGCCCATCACCATGACCGGCGCTTCCACCGGCGCGACATCGGACTTGACCGTCCTTCCGCATACTGATCCCATTCTATCAACAACTACAAACTACAAGTATTATCTGTTAATTAGGAAATTTAAGACTGTGCAGGTTTACGTACTATTTGTGTTGCATGTCTGGAAAATAGTGTGCTTTTCAATTTTTCGCAAAATAAACCGTAATAATAGCCCGTATTCTCGGGTCGACGGAAACGTTCCGTTTGGGAATTCCTTTGTATGCAAATTTCTTGACTATCGAGACTAGCTGGAGGAAAAATTTGCATACGAATGAGCTCCCAAACGGAACATTCCCGTCGACCTGAGAATACGGGCTAATATGGACTAGAAAACTAGAGACTAGAAAATGGTGAAATAAAAACATATTATATTATTAGAGATATTGACTAGAGCTCGGCGCGCTGCGCGCGCCTCGCTCTAGCTCGGGTGCTCCGCGCGCTTCGCGCGCTACGCACCCTCGATTTCTCGGCCCGCTTCGCGGGCCTCGATAGACGTTAGTTCGCTCGGCGGGCCTACGGCCCGCCTCGCTCGCCACTTTCTTCCGAGTTTCAGATTATATTTCGAAACTTGAAACAGTTAATTTAATCATCAAGGGAATACTTTTTAAAGGTTATCTGTAATAATACATAGTGACGTATGTACAGTCCAGGGTACCTTTGGGATCGTGTAATTCTGAATTTCTGTATTCCAAATAAAGAAAACTTATAATAAATAAGTACAGTGTATCCAATGGTCAACATTACGCCAACAAGTTCTATAAAACTGAAATATTAATAAAAAAAAATATTTTTAAAAATGAAGAATGATTGGCTTGACTCAATCCTTCGCATTTACTGGAAGGCGAAAAAAACGATAATAAACTTGTCGGGCTTAAAAATTAGCCTCGATAATTGAAAAATTAGATTGTGCGCATAACAAAAGTACTGGGAGCGACCGTGTATCAGCTTCAAAGGAAAAGGAAAGGAGCTAATTATATTATATCTCCCGTTAATATTTTTGTACTCTTAAGACGTCTGAATATAATACGTGGAAGATGGTAGAGGTAGAGGTGTGATAACCCTATTTTCTATCCATGCCACTTACGAGGTTTTTGGCGTGCCGGACTAATGTATGACCATAACAGAACAAAATATAAGTGCAAGCCGATATTGTCGGATTAGATATACGATATGATATACATATACTTGTGCTTTGCATCACTGAGGAAACTTGGACGGTTGCGCGGCCTACATTGGGCCCGAAGAAAGTGGGCCGGCTCCACCTCGCCCATAAACGGGAAAGCGGCTCGAGAGATGCAGAAAGGATGTTCGGCTGGTGCGCCTGGTGTGGGCCCGGTGTAGGCGTGGTGTGGGCGAAACAAAAGTTGAAGATCGCCATACGCAGGTCCACACCAGGCCCACCCTGGGCCGATACGCCGCCTACAGCAGGCCCGAAATGGGTGGTCCGCCACGTCTGGGCCCGCGCACCGGTCAAAGTTTCGCGTTGATGTTAGACAAATAAATAAAAATAGGATTTACAGCAAGATTTACAGCAAGTTTAGCACAACATCTCATAACCAAAACGGGAGCAACTTATTTTTCACGACGTGGTAGCAGTGGTGTCGAACTGATTTTTATAATAGCCATGACAATGCACTCAAAAGACAATTTTCGAAGTTTGCAAAGAACACGTATGATTTACGTCTCGCACCACCACCACCACCTCATTTTAAATTAAGAACTCCGTTCACGTCTCCCTTTACACGTACACGTTCACACAATAATAAACAACCACGACGCATTATACATAATTGTTTGAAAATGTAATTAATCTCCGCAAGAGTGAAACACCCCCGGAAAAAATGTCATAAAATAAACGAGAAAAACGGAACTGTATTCTTTATTAGTTTATAAAATTTAGGTATAAAACATTGTAAATAAGGTGGTGATGTGATTTGTAATATTAATTGTTCAAGACGTCAGAGGTATAAACGTATGAACACGCAATAAAATAAGGATCTGAACTAACTATAAGCTAATTAGTTGTAGTCGAAACGCCAAGATGATGATTAAACATAACGTACATGCTGACAAATATTAACCTAATAAAGCGTTGTTTCCTTAGTCACACTTGGCTGAACACGCCACGGTTAATTTGCGTATAACATAATTAGAAAGGCACGCGACGCGAATAACTGTACACCTTTTCGGAGCAGAGAAAAAGTTTCAGTACAGTTCGTTTTCAACTTTGTTCCCCGTTCGAATTCCACATAAAACTCGGCGTCAGATCCGCTCACAGCAGGCACGCCACAGCAGTGCGACGAGTGATCAGCTCTAGGGTGGCAGCGGGGGCGCCAGGGTCACGGTTGAAAGATGGCATACACGTGGCACCTGTGTTATGACTGTCAATAGAAATCCTTTTAGTCAGACAATTGTGGACCTTTTACCGCAACCTCAGTATGTATCCGTGTGAGCTTTTTGGGTGTAAATCTTTTTATATAAAGGAGAAGAGTTTCCTTGGTCTTTTGTTTGTATGAACGGAACGAAAATTAGAATATCTAAGAAGTTATAAAAGGAGAATCGGAGCCCAGTGTTGAGCAAGCAAAATCGAACCTTATTTCATGATTTTTCAAGATACGTTGCAAACGTTTCACACAAGTGTGCTCACTGTTCCTGCATTTTAAACACTAAAAGTCGCCTCAGGCGGCGATAGCCGTCTGGTTATTATATAAAGGAAACGTTTCAGGCGTTTGGTATATTTAGGCCAACTTTTCGCAACTCTCCAAAATTAGCCCAATTGAATCTTATTATATGAAAATTGGAATATACGCTTCAGGCGCTTCATATAAGTATGCGAGTATGCCCTTTTCGTGAGTACTTCGGAGAATCGCCTACATTGAACTGGAAAGTCACCTCGTCGTCTCAGCCGTCTGGTTATAGATATAGACGTTTTTACAAAGAATAGACAATAAAACAAACGTTTTATTTCAGGACAGGCATTTTCATTGAATCAATGCAAAGACTCATGACAAGACCTACATGATTTTTTATGTAAAATTCTTTTACTTTAATAAGAGCTTTTTTGTAATCTATTTCAGTGTTATACCAGTTATATCTGGCACTAACCATCAGTTATATAAAAGAGGGCAGCTACGACGTCAACACGTGTTACGTTATTTGGGAACAAATTGCACGGCGGGTAATTAACCGGATAATTGTACTTTTTTACAAAAATCAATATTCGATAGTCATTGCCGAAGCGGACTGCTGCGACTCCGCATTGCTTCCGCCGGTAGTCAATTTCACTAAAAATGAATATCATAAATAAGAGTTGCATGATATGAGAAAGCTATATGTGGTGATGGTTTTGCAGAGGCCGTTTTCACCAACATTTACTTCTGTCAAAAAGGGTACTTCAGTCAAAAGCGCGCGGTACTTCTGGTTTCACCAACATTTACTTCTGTCAAAAAGGTACTTAGGTTAAGTACCTTTTTGACAGAAGTACGCTTTTAACACGGGAGGCGTACTTCCACCAAAAAGTTGAAAGTAAGCCTGTACTTCAGTTTTTTCTCCTTTATGAAGACTAATTAACTTAATTTGTTTAATTATTGTATGGTTTTTATGGTAAATAAGTTTTGTAAACATTAATTGACAATGATTTCAGTTTTTGGATCACATTTCACATATTAATAAAGTGATTACACGCTTGATTATTTATATATTTCTTGTTTACATGGTAAACAACTTCTAGTAATTACTTAGATGTGTATCATATTCGTTTTAAAACGTAATCTAACTGTTATCCAACGTTTTCCTTCAAAAAAAGTAAATGTTGGTGAAATCCATCAAAAAGCGTGTGGCAGCGTACTTCAGTCATAAATTTACTTAACCTAAGTACCTTTTTGATGATCAAAAATTTATGACAGAAGTAAATGTTGGTGGAAACGGCCTCCCCGGTGCTACTCTGAAGTAAATTATTGCTCGTGAAGTTACTAAGTTATGGCACAAATTTGTACAGTCTATCAAAGACTAATCAATAATAATTAATGCTAATCAATACTTATCAATTGTAATCGATACTAATCAATACTCACTTCGCTGTGCATCTTCCTGCGGGCGCAACTCCACAATCTTACCCGTGTGTGTGGCCACTTTAGCGGTGAGAGTTCCTTGAGCGGCGCCTTGCTTAAATTATTAAAGCGAAATACCGGCCGGTTTTTGAAACACATCGCGTACAACAGCATTCTTATGCAGCATACGTAATGAACATAAATTAGAATAAAACATTCGAGCAAATTAGCATGAATACGTAAGAATTCAGTAGTCCGCGAAACGTTTCAAAAACCGGCCGGTATTTCGCTTTAACGTTAAGGATATAACTAGTGAGCAAAATATGGAGAGAGAGAGATATAGACAGGCAGAGATACGGAGAGAAACTGGGCATGACGCAGAGGAAGAAATTCAATGTTTTAGAATATCGGAAATATACCTACATACAACATACTGATTCTGAGAATCTATTGAACAGACGGCACCCTCGTCTTTTTGCTATCATATATGAAGTAAAAGCGCTGGTAACAAAGTGACTAGATAGAATTAATACAATCAAATCTCACGGGTTTCTCCATTTTCGAGCGAATTTCGGACACATTTTCAAGCATTTTCTCCGCTTCGATTTCCATTCCGCTTTCCTTTGTTTTGCAGAGGAAGGAGAGCACACCCTCCACACTGACGAGCACACGGTTCAACTAAATTTGGAGCATCTATAGTCGGCAGGTAGTGTCACCGACTCCCAACCATAAAACCGTGGTTCGGGTCCGGTCCAAGGCAGAAGCACCAAGAAACTGTACAAGAATTGTGACCGTTCACTTATGGGGAAACGAGTCAGATATTATACATGACACGAAAAACACACAGTAACACATAAATTCGATACCTCGGTCTTTCCGTCCGCCATATGAAAACGACTAGCGCACTCGTTGAGCATTTTGTCAATGTATTGAGAACGATAATGCATGTCGGTCATCTGAAAATATCGAAATTTATAATTTGAAAATCTTGATGGATTCGAACCCTGGTCATATGCGTGTGGCGTCTGGACCACTACCAATGCACCACACCTGATCACTGAGCTCTCCCAAATTGCTTCCGTCTTTCTTCTTCTTAATTGCTCCAATGATCGTCATCATCTTAGTGTCTAGTTCGGCCACATCCTCTTCAAGGTTGGAGAGAGCACTGGGCGATGCGACGTCAGACAGCTAGAGATGTATTTTGTAGTTTATACTTTGTGGATTGTATTTTATATTTTACAATGTAAAGCCAAGTGGCCAGAACCATAAAATTAACATACTATGTGCTGAGTAATGTCTCTAACAGCTTTGTTCTCCGCTCTCTGCACTGTAGTATTCAACGTGCGACGGTTATACAACGAGTCTTCGAAAATAGACAGACGATTCTTTACCTAAACGATGGTTTTATTTTATTTTTATTTAATACATACTTAGGATATTTGAAAAGGAAATACTAATTAGCATATTTGAAGGCTTATCCAACGACACGCACACGGGTTTGGCAATGTAGGTGAATAAATTATGAAGGTTAATACTTTTCAAAAACCATGACAGGCGAGAAGACTAAAAGCTACGACCTAATTTTTATCTGAAACTAATTAGCTACTCTGCCCACGGCTCTGCGAAACAAACTATCAGCTTCGAATAGTGTATTGATTCATCAAAAGAATCATTAAAATGTTAAACGTACGCGGTGCATATCTCTCGCCGTTTCCGTGACCAGTGCGTTGATCGACTGGTTAATCTGAAAGAGAACAAATTGCTGACGTCATAGCGGAGTAACAAAACCAAAACAATAAGCCACACCCAGTTAGGACCCTGAATTTAAGCCTAATTGTAAACTTAAACGTCCTTAAAAAA
Source organism: Pelodera strongyloides (assembly GCA_036852015.1). Taxonomy (NCBI): domain Eukaryota; kingdom Metazoa; phylum Nematoda; class Chromadorea; order Rhabditida; family Rhabditidae; genus Pelodera; species Pelodera strongyloides. The sequence goes on along the minus strand of JAANDG010000061.1, from coordinate 353,087 downwards.
TTGCCCACGAAAATCAATATTAGAACGTTACCAGCGTCTCTTGTTTCTGACAGTTTTCCATTGTGGTCACTGCTTTTTTCAATGTTGCGGTACATTCGCTGAGAAGCGCCTGAAAAGAAATATTGAGGCCGCATTCACCAACACACAGGGAGCCCTCCCTAGGCTCACGAGTTTTCTGTCGGGGAGGGCTCCCTGCGTGTTGGTGAATACGGCCTCAGGTGTTAGCAAATATAAGTATATCCATGGAAGAACAACCCAGGAAAGGGAAAACCAGGATATGTGCCCGATTATTTGCGAAAAAAAACCCGATATGTGTCCGATTACTTCAAAAAACCCAATATCTGCCCGATCAAGTCTATGAAAAATAATGATATTCCGCGTGACTATGGAAAAAACTAGAAAAAAAAAAAGATTTCGTGTTACAAACCTGTAACTGTTCGGTTTTCGTGTTCTCTTCTTCCACGTCTGCGTAAGCAATGGCCGATGTGGACATTATGAATCTAAAAATCTTAATTTTAAAAATAAATAATTTAACGTCTTCCGATTGCTATCGTCCAACATTTCTGTGTTTCTACGCTATCTATGTTTTCTTTCCAATTATGCATATTTGTAAAGTATATGAACGTTCAGATAAAGAATCAAGCGAATCAAACAATACCGCTTATCGTTAGACATAAGAACTTAAATCAAGCTAAGAAAACGATCTAAAATTCAACCAATCGGCTCTGACAAGACCCACCGTTGTATCAACGGAAATGAAGCAGCTAACCAATGTGGCTCTTTTCGTAAGAAATAAAAGGGTTTTATTTGCATAATCATAAAACATCAGAAAGTTAGATATACGTTTTTGATCTAGAGTCGAACATTTGTGGAGGGGTTATCTTATAAATAATTGGGTTTTCAAGTGTGCTTAAAATTTACCGTATTTTCGAGCTACAAGATTACTTTTGTAATAATTCATTTTTGGTGCAAAAACGATAGTAGTCGTGTATATTTTGTCGATGGATGCAACATGGCATACTCCCGATGTTTTTGAAATTAAATATTAGCCCCACTAATGTTCGCCCAGTTTGTTCAAATAGATAGCATAAATGTAAGAAAGGCAAAAAAAGTGATAACGTTGTGCAAGAAGAAATGATTCACCCTTTTATCGAGTTCTCCAAACTATTCCTTGTCCGGGTTGGCCGCTCCCTTACCTCTCTCAGATGGGCTCGTATGTTTTTTTCCTCTTTTACTAATATATTTATTAATTACTTAATCAATAAAATGCATTCACAATTCAGGAAAGCTTGCACAGTACCAGCTTTTGTTTTGATAATTCTAGATTGGGGCATTCTATTTGTATCCTTAAAAGGTCAGGCTCACGAGATAAACAATATTTTTATACTTTAAAAGTTGGGAGCTTTGTTTGTTTGTTTGATTGATTGATTGTGTGTTTGGATGATGTGCGTTACGCTCAGGAAGTAGGATTTGTTCAGTAGTTCATGTTCCCATGCATTGAGCCATCTCACATCCCGAGCGCGGCTAATTGTACAATGCACCGCATTGCCACATTGCCGCACAGTGACCGCAAAAGTTGCCGCACGCCCAGGAACACCGCAAAAAAAGACAAAACACCACAAAGCACAGCACGGTGACCGCACGATGACCGCAAAAAGTTTGCGTGCACCGCACGGTGACCGCAAGAATAGGATGTATGCCGCATGGTTGCCGCAAAAACATGTGGGGCAGCACTTCTATGTACGCACACGTATTTTTATTACAAACATTTTCAAGCGAATATGTGAGCTGTCAAAACGCGCGATACTGACTTTAAACTAGAATTTCCACCCCAGACGTGTATTTAAATAGGTGGCTCAATGTCAAAACGCGCAAGTTAGCAAATTCATCAAGCAGGGAACCCGTAATTGTCAACCATTTAATAACAATCACTCGTTACAACAATTGCGGACCAACCAAGAAGATACGTATTTCATGCCCATGCAACTGTGAAATACACTGGGCAACCGTCGCATACCGGCATACCCTTGGCAATCATGGAATACCCTGGGCAACCATGGAATACCCTGGGCAATCGTGGAATACCCTGGGCATCTGTGTGTGGAATACCCCGGACAACTGACAAATTTTCATCGAAAACGATCATCAACTGGTCACACAATGGTTTTTGGGCAAAAACCATTTTCTGACGAGCCAGCGACGGTTTTTCTGTGGTTTCTGCAATTATTTCTTTTTTCCGTGGCCGTGAAGATGAAGCTTCTTTCGTTCATCACTTTACGATCCTTTTTTTCCTCTAATACCTTCTGTTCTGCATTTTCAACATGTTTTCCACTAGAAACGTTACGTGTATCTATGATTTCCCCCTTGAGAGATCACATTAGGTGATATAGATTCAGATATCCACGATTATCACCACCACTAGCGTGTGCAGATAGGGGTCAGAAGGGAGACGTAGAGGGTAGGGATGCCGTTGTACATCCTGGACGAGAGCCAAACAACGCCTTGGATCAATGCCAAATGCTTTGATCCAGGGTGCCGTTGGCGGTTTGGCTCTAGTCCAGGATGTACCCCCGTAACCCTGCCCTCGGCGTCTCTCTTCATGCCCTTATCTGCACACGGTTTGGGAAGTGATAAGTATCTGGATATCTGAATACCCAGGAAGTCACAGAAAAAAAGCAATCATCGCTGGCCCGTCAAAAATGGTTGCTTTCACCGAAATAAACATTTTGGTGGCTTGTTGTGAGAGATGACCAGTTGGTGACGGTTTTCGACGAATCATTATTCAGCATGCAAACTCGAATATTAGAATTTCACATTGAGCCATCTATTTAAATACACGTCTGGGGTGGAAATGCTAGTTTAAAGTAAGATTTACGCGTTTTGACAGCTTACATATTCGCTTTAAAAGGTTTGCCATAAAAAAACGTGTGCGTATATAGAAGTGCTGCACCACATTTTTTGCGGCAACCATGCGGCATACATCCTATTCTTGCGGTCACCGTGCGGTGCACGAAAACTTTCTGCGGTTACCGTGCTGTCACCCTGCTGTTCTTTGCGGTGTTTTTTCTCTTTTTGCGGTGTTCCTAGGCGTGCGGCAAGTTTTGCGGTCACTATGCGGCAATGTGGCAATGCGGCAATGCTGTGCATTGTATAATTAGCCCCGAGCGCCCCTCTCACAAAAGTCCAAAAAAGGCTGCATATACGGAATGTGTGTGGTATATCGTTCGGGTGCGTCGGCGGCGCTCAAAGTACTTCGATTAAAATACAAAGAGTAGCATGCAAATCTAGAGCAACAAAAGAAGCAATAAAGCGAGGATTTTAGTATATGCTAATTTTTTAATCACTTTTGAATCCACGTTTCACGTATGTATGAAGTAAAAATGTACTAGAAGGTCGCATCAGGCGGCGCAGCCGTCTGGTAATTTTATACTTTAATATAATATTCCTTCCTATTCTCCATACGAGTTTACACATGGGAACGCCATTTTGTAGATATAGCTATTAGACACGGCAATTATATTGTTCGGAACTCGTATGGCAAAAACAGCGCATTTTGCTTCCAAGTATCAAATGTGCATCTCGTGTACGATTGTGCATACACCTTTGAAAGTTAGAAAATGCACCATTGATAATACTAGAGGAGGCGAAAATGCACAGTTTATGCACGATCGAAAAAATGGTCCTGTGGCTACCGCCGCGGGACCATTTTTTGGCGGTCTGTAGTTGTTCTCGTGTAGTGCCAATCTACGGTAATTAAAGCCATACTTGGAAGCAAAAATCTGCAAATTTTGCCATACATCGAGACCCCATTATAATACTAGCACAATGCTTTGATTTGCATATAACTTAATGTAGACATACAGCTTCCGCCTTAATATGCAAAAGACAATGTAATTGCTGATTCTAATTGCTGTACCTAAACAATGACATTCCCATGTGTAAACTCGTATGGAAGATAGGAATATTATATCAAGGTATAAAAATATTGTTCATCTCGAGAGCCTGACCCTTTAAAAACATCAGTAGATTTTTGGGACCTTGACCAACAACGTATTTTGGCCGAGCACTACAAACCCGGTTACACTGGGTCAAAGTCCCAAAAATATTACTTTGTGTCCTTATCTCCCTCTAATGTGATCTCACAAACTTTATATTATGTGTCGGCTTTTGTGCGCATCTCCCAGTTATTAAAATTTGTCTTTCCGCAGTAGCAACAACACGAAACCAATGCGAAAGGGCGGCCTACAAAAAGGGCCCCTGCTTGGCGGCCCCAGCTCTGGGCCTGTTCTAGGCCGCGCACGGGTGCAGGGTGTCCTAAATACGGCGCTCTTGACCGGATAGGCGGCCCAGTTTTCGGGCCCTGTCAATTTTCTTCAGTGAAGTGCAACTTTTTCAGCAGCAGCAGCAATAGCAGTGGCAGCATAGGCGGACGATGGACGAACACTCTAGTATTCGTGCACTACAACGAAAACGATACACACGAAAGAACAACACTAAGAGATCCACAAGTGTTGGCCCATTTTGCGCAATTCAAAAGAGAGAAAATATTGAATGCGGAAATTTGGAAGCACGCTCTTGCTGGTTTAACTGGTTTGTTTGGGGACTGGCATGAATTTACAGTTGTGGAATCCACCAATTGGTAACTGGACTATTGAGAAGCGATCCGATGCAATTTATGTGCAACGTGCGAAAAGACTTGACGACGTGAAGAAGTTGATCGGCGGGGAACGCAGGGCCAATTCAACTAAGCCGGAAGGACGATCAGGTAGCAACCTTCAGCGTCATGGTGAAAGCATTTACAACTGTGCTGGGTGGATTCTGAATAGGGGAGAACTCAATAACACCTACCACGTATTCCAAAGCAATTGTCATTTTTTTGCCTCATTGATATATGAGGCGATTGTTCGAACTCGTGGTAGAAGGCTGGATAACACAAATTAGGTGCCTACTCTTATATTCACTACCAGACGTCTATCGCCGCCTGAGGCGACATTCGAAGTCTTAAATACAGAAACATCAGTGAGCACACTTATGAAACGTTTGCAACGTATCTTGAAAAATCATGAAATAAAATTCGAATTTTGCTTGCTCAAGTCGGGGCTCCGGCTCTCCTTTTATAGCCTTTAGATATTCAACTTTTCGTTGCGTTCACAAGCGGCTTCAAACAAAAAAGTTAACTCCTCTCCTTTATATAATAAGATATGGCAGAATAGAGGCTCCAATAAAGGTTATCCATAACTAATTCAACGAAAACTTTCCATTCTCTAGCCATTTTCATCCCACCATTTTGTGTATCCGTGTGTGCTGTTTGGATTTTGTAAATATTTCAAATGTTGTGAATAAAGATTGTGAAAATATTTTGTCATCAACAATAACATCGTGTACAGTACACCCTTTCTAATCTTCTTACTGGAGAAGTGTTTGTTTATGATTTTGTTTGTTTATATGTCCGCAACGAAAGCCTTTCATACATATTTTTCCTTATCACCATCGAAAGAGAATACACAAAACGCTATCGGTCTAACAAAGGATTTATTGAAATAAAATTAAAACAACTTATAGTAATTGAATTTTTGTAGTTGTAATTTTCGTAGTTGTTTGTAGTTGTTTGTAGCAACTGTTTTCTCGATGAAAACATTGTGGCGAAATCAGTTTTCAACCGAAATACATCTCCGCACGCTGTGTTATGGATGAAAACCTTGTGGCGAGATCTCCCCACACTGTTTTGAAAACCTCTTGAAAAAAAACACTCTGAATAAACCGTGTAATCTCAGACGACGAGCTAAACTATCTAAAGCATGAAAATTATTTGCAAAATGAACACGACATGTGACATCAAATATAAAGAACAATGTAGCAAAACTGTAATTTAAAAACTTGGAGTGCAAATACATGTGTAAATACAAAGGCAGATTATATAACCATGAAGCAAACTCATCATAAAAAAACTAATCGACTGATAGACTTATGAGAATTTAAAGTAACGAAGCCGCAAGCAGAAAAACACTACCGATACGATATGTAAAAATTGAGATCAATTTTATAATAAAAAAAATACTGTGAGGTAATATAGATCCTTTATGATACAAAACTATATCAACCACGTACTCAACACAACGATGCAGTGCAGTTCAATGTAAACAAGGGAATCAGTCATTATCGGGAATACGTAAGTCGGGTAACTTTTTACCCACACGGGTACTCAAGGACGCTCCTGGGTGCTTATTGTTCGAATTAATCCTGACCACTTTGACAATGCCGCTTCAAATTTTCACAGAACTTCTTCACCGATTCAATCATCTGAAAGCATCGAAGCGTAACACCGTTTATCTTATCCGGTTACGGTAACTCATCGAAGTGTATTGAGATAAAACTTCGAGTTTTGGGATTTTTTTTGCGGATTTTACAGTGAAGCAATGTCTCCACATATGAAGGAAAAACTCGGGAATACTTCCGAAATATTCAATCAAGTCACATACGCTATAACACTTATTTGCCAATGCCACTTGTTACAGTAAGAAACACAATACATACAAACCTTGACAATTGCCTCCATCATGTTCACGACGTCATCTTGAAGAATATTCACATCACAAGCGGCCATCAGCTCCTCAACACACCGAGTATTCCCATTTTCTGAGGCATTTTTGAAGGCGGAGCCGAGAAGAACGCAAAGTTCACTGTACGATTCACCGCCCTAGAAAACTAGCGAATCAGGGACAGACCCTTGATTAATAGTTATAGTTAGATCAGCAACCAAGCCACAAATCGCTCAACCACTTAATGAAAGATTCAAAATGAGGGTTGCAGTAATCTATGGATACTTAGATATGTCACCATTAATAAATGATAATTCAGTGTTGTGGTGAGTTTGTAATTCCAACCAAAAGAAAACAAAGTGTGTTTAGTCCATTAATTTCCAACGTTTCGGCTTTACGCCATCTTCAGGAAAATCACCTCAAACTTGGGTAATTAAACGCGTTTTTAGCCTAGTGTTTTTATGCGCACATAATCACGTAATTCTGAAAATATTTCGAAAATAAATAGCCCAATTTGACCATACCGTTTCCAGCAAAACTTTGATATCTCGTGCCCAAATGGTCAGTTGGTCGAAGCTCCCGTCGGAGCAGTCTTTCACCACGTTATGGATGACATTGGGCTTGGACTCGCGGAACTCGTGCATTCTATGGCCCTTCAAGGTACACATCGAACAGAGACCGTACTCGGAACAAGTGAAGCAGTCGAACATATTGGAAAGAAGATCATCGCGACCACAATCGCATCTAAATCACAACTCTATAACTCCATTCCACGACCACTTCGATACCGAGAGCCTCTGATTACTGACGTTTCGTAAAAGTTACGCCTGCAGAGTGGGATAATGGTATGTTCGACCTACGTTTAGACCCTAGTAATAGAAGCGAACTGTATATGATAATAAACAGAAGTTTATGCTCCAACCAAACAAAAGTTTTGCCGAGTGTAATTAGCACTTTATGGATGTACACCGCAAGCCTAAAAACACGGTAGAGTCCTACCCGGACAGTTTTCTCTTTATCTCTAACCTAACACGGTAATGCTCGGGAGGCAATTCCCGGCATTGTGTATACATCATACGGTCACTGTCATAAGATCAATCAATAGAGTATTCAACAGAACTCACCTAATAGACGTGGGCACTAAAGCTAGTTTATCTTCTCCGACTTTCACTTCAGCAATTAACTTGGTCATTTCTTCGGAAAGGGCAGGGGCCGGAGGAGCGAATAGCTCGGCGCAAGCTGTTTCTGTAGCAACACTGACAGTTGTCGGGGTCACTTGTGTCCCACTGTTTACCTTGCTTGGTGGTTGTCGTTGCTCGACAACGCGATATGGATCATGATAAGTACCGAAAGCTGCACCACCCTAAAATAAAGAAGTCGCCACTAACATGAGCACTACAAATTGGAAGCTTTTTGCCGTCTTGGAGCTTTAGGATTTCTCTTCTATCACTTAACTTCAAAGAAAAGTTGGTTTCAACACTCACACACCGCTCAATTCGTCAAGAACCGAAAAAAAAAGTTTCTCATTTCTGGGAATGCGGAAGAGTACTAAAGAGAAGAAAGTACGCACAAAAGAAATCTTAGTAGAGTACGTCAACACCGCAACGTGGCATAACAGAGATACAACTAGTTATCTAATTATCTAATTACTTGTGAAAAGGAAAATAACTCACGGAACTCGAAAAGGGACCCTGTATGGGCATCACGAAGGCTTCGCCTATAACAAAAGTATAACTGTATGTATCCGTACAAATTTAAAAAGTATGCGCGTAGTCATTTGGACACCACCTAGGCGTTTTCGGGGCGCTACCTGAGCATTTTCGGGGTGCTTTTTCCTCGGCATTGTCGAGGCAAATCGTGAAAACATAGGCGTTTGCGAGGCAACTTTCTTCAGTGGCCCGAAAGATTTACAATTTGCATAGAGCACAAGTGGTGGGTGACGCACTTGCCGCGCCGCTAGACGAAAACAGTGAGGCAAATTCAAGAGGGTTTTCTAGACGAAAACAGTGTGGCAAATACAACAGGGTTTTCTAGACGAAAGCAGTGTGGCAAATTCAACAGGGTTTTCTAGACGAAAACAGTGTGGCAAATTCAACAGGGGTTTCTAGACGAAAACACTGAGGCAAATTCAACAGGGTTTTCTAGACGAAAACAGTGTGGCAAATTCAACAGGGGTTTCTAGACGAAAACAGTGTGGCAAATTCAACAGGGTTTTCTGGACGAAAACAGTGTGGCAAATACAGTTTAAACTGAAATAACTTGCCACAGGGTTTTCTGGACGAAAACCGTGTGGCAAATGCAGTTTAAACTGAAATACATCTTGCCACATGGTTTTGTGGACGAAAACCGTGTGGCAAATGCAGTTTAAACTGAAATAGACCTGCCACAGGGTTTCTGGACGAAAAACAGTGTGGCAAATTCAGAAAAACTTTAACAGAAAACCAGCAAATTCAGTTTAAACTTGCCACAGGGTTTTCTGGAAAACAGTGTGGCAATTACAGTTAAACTGAATAGACCTTGCCACAGGTTTTCTGGAAAACAGTGTGGCAAATTCAGTTTAAACTGAAATCATCTTGCCACAGGGTTTTCTGGAAAAGCAGTGTGGGAATACACATTCAGGTTGGCAAATTCAAAACTGAAATAGACTTGCCACAGGGTTTTCTGGACGAAAGCAGTGTGGCAAATTCAGTTTAACTGAAATACATCTTCCACATGGTTTTTGACGAAAACCGTGTGGCAAACAGTTTAAACTGAAATAGACCTTCAGGGTTTTATGGACGAAAACAGTGTGGCAAATACAGTTTAAACTGAAATAGACCTTGCCACAGGGTTTTTGGACGAAAACCGTGTGGCAAATCAGTTAAACTGAAATACATCTTGCCACATGGTTTTCTGGACGAAAACCGTGTGGCAAATGCAATTTAAACTGAAATACATCTTGCCACAGGGTTTTTCTGGACGAAAACCGTGTGGCAATTCAGGTTTAAACGAAAACAACTTGCCACAGGGTTTCTGGACGAAAACAGTGTGGCAAATACAGTTTAAACTGAAATAGACCTTGCCACAGGGTTTTCTGGACGAAAACAGTGTGGCAAAAAACAGGGTTTGACGAAAGCAGTGTGGCAAATTCAGTTTTAAAACATTTGCCACTGGCAAATGCAACAGGGTTTTCTGGACGAAAACAGGTGGCAAATACAGTTTAAACTGAAATAGACCTTGCCAAGGGTTTTTGGACGAAAACAGTGTGGCAAATTCAGTTTAAACTGAATAACCTTGCCACAGGGTTTTCTGGACGAAAGCAGTGTGGCAAATTCAGTTTAAACTGAAATACAACAGGGTTTTCGACGAAAACCGTTGGCAAATTCATTTTAAATGAAATAGACCTTGCCACAGGGTTTCTGGACGAAAGCATTCAGTTTAAACTGAAATACACTTGCCACATGGTTTTCTAGACGAAAAACCTGTTGGCAAAATCAGTTTAAACTGAAATAGACCTTGCCACAGGGTTTCTGGACGAAAACAGTGTGGCAAATACAGTTTAAACTGAAATAACTGGCCACAGGGTTTTTCTGACGAAAACAGTGTGGCAAATTCAGTTTTTAAACTGAAATACATCTTGCCACATGGTTTTCTGGACGAAAACCGTGTGGCAAATTCAGTTAAACTGAAATAGACCTTGCCACAGGGTTTTTTCTGGACGAAAGCAGTGTGGCAAATTCAGTTTAATGAAATACATCTTGCCACATGGTTTGGACGAAAACGTGGGCTGGTTAAACTGAAAAACCTTGCACAGGGTTTTCTGGACGAAAACAGTGTGGCAAATACAGTTTAAACTGAAATAGACCTTGCCACAGGGTTTTCTGGACGAAAACCGTGTGGCAAATGCAGTTTAAACTGAAATACATCTTGCCACATGGTTTTCTGGACGAAAACCGTGTGGCAAATGCAGTTTAAACTGAAATACATCTTGCCACAGGGTTTTCTGGACGAAAACCGTGTGGCAAATTCAGGTTTAAACTGAAATACAACTTGCCACAGGGTTTTCTGGACGAAAACAGTGTGGCAAATACAGTTTAAACTGAAATAGACCTTGCCACAGGGTTTTCTGGACGAAAACAGTGTGGCAAACTCAGTTTAAACTGAAATAGACTTGCCACAGGGTTTTCTGGACGAAAGCAGTGTGGCAAATTCAGTTTAAACTGAAATACATCTTGCCACATGGTTTTCTGGAAGAAAACCGTGTGGCAAATGCAGTTTAAACTGAAATACATCTTGCCACAGGGTTTTCTGGACGAAAACAGTGTGGCAAATTCAGTTTAAACTGAAATAGACCTTGCCACAGGGTTTTCTGGACGAAAACAGTGTGGCAAATTCAGTTTAAACTGAAATAGACTTGCCACAGGGTTTTCTGGACGAAAGCAGTGTGGCAAATTCAGTTTAAACTGAAATACATCTTGCCACATGGTTTTCTGGACGAAAACCGTGTGGCAAATTCAGTTTAAACTGAAATAGACCTTGCCACAGGGTTTTCTGGACGAAAGCAGTGTGGCAAATTCAGTTTAAACTGAAATACATCTTGCCACATGGTTTTCTAGACGAAAACCGTGTGGCAAATCAGTTTAAACTGAAATAGACCTTGCCACAGGGTTTTCTGGACGAAAACAGTGTGGCAAATACAGTTTAAACTGAAATAGACCTTGCCACAGGGTTTTCTGGACGAAAACAGTGTGGCAAATTCAGTTTAAACTGAAATAGACCTTGCCACAGGGTTTTCTGGCGAAAACAGGTGGCAAATTCAGTTTAAAACTGAAATAGACCTTGCCACAGGGTTTCTGGACGAAAACAGTGTGGCAAATTCAGTTAAACTGAAATACAACTTGCCACAGGGTTTTCTGGACGAAAACAGTGTGGCAAACTACAGTTTAAACTGAAATAGACCTTGCCACAGGGTTTTCTGGACGAAAGCAGTGTGGCAAATTCAGTTTAAACTGAAATACATCTTGCCACATGGTTTTCTGGAAGAAAACCGTGTGGCAAATGCAGTTTAAACTGAAATACATCTTGCCACAGGGTTTTCTGGACGAAAACAGTGTGGCAAATACAGTTTAAACTGAAATAGACCTTGCCACAGGGTTTTCTGGACGAAAACAGTGTGGCAAATTCAGTTTAAACTGAAATAGACCTTGCCACAGGGTTTTCTGGACGAAAGCAGTGTGGCAAATTCAGTTTAAACTGAAATACATCTTGCCACATGGTTTTCTGGACGAAAACCGTGTGGCAAATTCAGTTTAAACTGAAATAGACCTTGCCACATTGGCAAATTCAGTTTAAACTGAAATAGACCATGTGGCAAGATGTATTTCAGTTTAAACTGAATTTGCACACTGCTTTCGTAAACCCTGGCAATGTATTTCAGTTTAAACTGAATTTGCCACACTGTTTTCGTCCAGAACAAAAAAATTTGATTTGCCACATGGTTTTCTAGACGAAAACCGTGTGGCAAATCAGTTTAAACTGAAATAGACCTTGCCACAGGGTTTTCTGGACGAAAACAGTGTGGCAAATACAGTTTAAACTGAAATAGACCTTGCCACAGGTTTTTGGTGAAAAGTGTGGCAAATCAGTTTAAAACTGAAACCTTGCCACAGGGTTTCTGGACGAAAACAGTGTGGCAAATTCAGTTTAAACTGAAATAGACCTTGCCACAGGGTTTTCTGGACGAAAACAGTGTGGCAAATTCAGTTTAAACTGAAATACAACTTGCCACAGGGTTTTCTGGACGAAAACCGTGTGGCAAATGCAGTTTAAACTGAAATAGACCTTGCCACAGGGTTTTCTGGACGAAAACAGTGTGGCAAATACAGTTTAAACTGAAATACAACTTGCCACAGGGTTTTCTGGACGAAAACAGTGTGGCAAATTCAGTTTAAACTGAAATACATCTTGCCAGCTTGCCACAGGGTTTTCTGGACGAAAACCGTGTGGCAAATTCAGTTTAAACTGAAATACATCTTGCCACAGGGTTTTCTGGACGAAAACAGTGTGGCAAATACAGTTTAAACTGAAATAGACCTTGCCACAGGGTTTTCTGGACGAAAAGAGTGTGGCAAATTCAGTTTAAACTGAAATAGACCTTGCCACAGGGTTTTCTGGACGAAAACCGTGTGGCAAATTCAGTTTAAACTGAAATACATCTTGCCACATGGTTTTCTGGACGAAAACCGTGTGGCAAATGCAGTTTAAACTGAAATACATCTTGCCACAGGATTTTCTGGACGAAAACAGTGTGGCAAATACAGTTTAAACTGAAATAGACCTTGCCACAGGGTTTTCTGGACGAAAAGCAGTGTGGCAAATTCAGTTTAAACTGAAATACATCTTGCCACATGGTTTTCTGGACGAAAACCGTGTGGCAATTCAGTTTAAACTGAAATAGACCTTGCCACAGGGTTTTCTGGACGAAAGCAGTGTGGCAAATTCAGTTTAAACTGAAATACATCTTGCCACATGGTTTTCTGGACGAAAACCGTGTGGCAAATGCAGTTTAAACTGAAATAGACCTTGCCACAGGGTTTTCTGGACGAAAGCAGTGTGGCAAATTCAGTTTAAACTGAAATAGACCTTTCCACAGGGTTTGCTGGACGAAAGCAGTGTGGCAAATTCAGTTTAAACTGAAATAGACCTTTCCACAGGGTTTTCTGGACGAAAACAGTGTGGCAAATTCAGTTTAAACTGAAATACATCTTGCCACATGGTTTTCTAGACGAAAACCGTGTGGCAAATGCAGTTTAAACTGAAATACATCTTGCCACATGGTTTTCTGGACGAAAACCGTGTGGCAAATTCAGTTTAAACTGAAATAGACCTTGCCACAGGGTTTTCTGGACGAAAGCAGTGTGGCAAATTCAGTTTAAACTGAAATAGACCTTGCCACAGGGTTTGCTGGACGAAAGCAGTGTGGCAAATTCAGTTTAAACTGAAATAGACCTTTCCACAGTTTTTGTGGGCAAATTCAGTTTAAACTGAAATAGAACTTGCCACAGGGTTTTCTGGACGAAAACCGTGTGGCAAAATGCAGTTTAAACTGAAATAGATCTTGCCACAGGGTTTTCTAGACGAAAACCGTGTGGGCAAATTCAGTTTAAACTGAAATAGATCTTGCCACAGGGTTTTCTAGACGAAAACCGTGTGGCAAATTCAGTTTAAACTGAAATAGATCTTGCCACAGGGTTTTCTAGACGAAAACCGTGTGGCAAATTCAGTTTAAACTGAAATAGATCTTGCCACAGGGTTTTCTAGACGAAAACAGTGTGGCAAATACAGTTTTTAAACTGAAATAGACCTTGCCACAGGGTTTCTGGACGAAAACCGTGTGGCAAATCAGTTTAAACTGAAATAGATCTTGCCACAGGGTTTTCTAGACGAAAACAGTGTGGCAAATCAGTTTAAACTGAAATAGACTTGCCACAGGGTTTCTGGACGAAAACAGTGTGGCAAATCAGTTTAAATGAAATACCTGCCACAGTTTCCTGGACGAAAACCGTGTGGCAAATTCAGTTTAAACTGAAATAGACTTGCCACAGGGTTTCTGGACGAAAAAGTGTGGCAAATTCAGTTAAACTGAAATACATTTGCCACATGGTTTTCTAGACGAAAACCGTGTGGCAAATCAGTTTAAAACGAGAAATAGACCTTGCCACAGGGTTTTGGCGAAAACAGTGTGGCAAATTCAGTTTAAACTGAAATACTCTTGCCACATGGTTTTCTAGACGAAAACCGTGTGGCAAATGCAGTTTAAACTGAAATAGACCTTGCCACAGGGTTTTCTGGGACGAAAACAGTGTGGCAAATACAGTTTAAACTGAAGACAAACTTGCCACAGGTTTTCTGGACGAAAACCGTGTGGCAAATGCAGTTTAAACTGAAATACATCTTGCCACATGGTTTAAACCGTGTGGCAATCAGTTTAAACTGAATCCATCTTGCCACATGTTTTCTGTTGAAAACCATGTGGCAAATTCAGTTTAAATGAAATAGACCTTTCCACAGGGTTTCTGGACGAAAGCAGTGTGGCAAATTCGTTTAAACTGAATAGACCTTCCACAGGGTTTCTGGACGAAAGCAGTGTGGCAAATTCAGTTTAAACTGAAATAGACCTTTCCACAGGGTTTGCTGGACGAAAGCAGTGTGGCAAATTCAGTTTAAACTGAAATAGACCTTTCCACAGGGTTTTCTGGACGAAAGCAGTGTGGCAAATTCAGTTTAAACTGAAATAGACCTTTCCACAGGGTTTTCTGGACGAAAGCAGTGTGGCAAATTCAGTTTAAACTGAAATAGACCTTTCCACAGGGTTTTCTGGGAAACAGTGTGGCAAATTGAAATACATCTGCCACATGGTTTTCTGGACGAAAACCGTGTGGCAAATGCAGTTTAAACTGAAATAGACCTTGCCACAGGGTTTTCTGGACGAAAACAGTGTGGCAAATACAGTTTAAACTGAAATAGACCTTGCCACAGGGTTTTCTGGACGAAAACAGTGTGGCAAATTCAGTTTAAACTGAAATAGACCTTGCCACATGGTTTTCTGGACGAAAACAGTGCGGCAAATTTAGTTTAAACTGAAATAGACCTTGCCACAGGGTTTTCTGGACGAAAGCAGTGTGGCAAATGCAGTTTAAAGGGACAGGCCCATCAAAGTAAACCTATATTTATGATACGTCCATAGTGACTATAAAGCATTTTTATTACAATATACACAAACTAAATTTCACATTTATTTGCCATTGAACACTTTTTTCCGATGCGCTCTGCTCAAATGTATACCGTAGAGCCGCAAATAACCTTGTCGTCAATGCAAATTTATCGTGAAATTATAATGCGATTAAAATTAGCATATATAGCTTTGAAATCTGCAGTTTTATGGTATACATTTGAGCAGAGCGCATTGGAAAAAAAGTTGTCTAGAGCGAATAATGGTGAAATTTAGTTTGTATATATTGTAATAAAAATGCTTGATAGTCATTATGAACGTATCGTAAATATAGGTTTATTTTGATGGGCCTGTCCCTTTAAACTGAAATACATCTTGCCACATGGTCTTCTGGACGAAAACCGTGTGGCAAATGCAGTTTAAACTGAAATAGACCTTGCCACAGGGTTTTCTGGACGAAAGCAGTGTGGCAAATTCAGTTTAAACTGAAATACATCTTGCCACAGGGATTTCGAAGAGGAAAACCGTGTGGCAAATTAAGTTCAAACTGAAATACATATTGCCACAGGGTTTTCTACGAGGAAAACCGTGTGGCAAACTCAGTTTAAAATGAAATACAACTTGCCACGGGGTTTTCTACTAAACGAAAACTTAAATACATCTTGCCACAGGGTTTTCTGGACGAAAACGGTGTGGCAAATTCAGTTTAAACTGAAATGCATCTTGCCAGTGTTTTCTAAGAGGAAAATAGTGTGGCAAACAAGCTCAGTTTAGATAGACTGAAATAGACCTTGCCACACTTTTTTAGCAGAAAACACTGTGTGTGGCAAGCTCAGCTTAGGCAGAAATACATCTTCCCACAGAATTTTCAAGCAGAAGACACTGTGGCAAGCTCAGTTTCGAGTTTACACAGAAATAGATCCTGCAACAACTTTTCTAGCAGAAAAGACCGTAGAAAGCTCAGCTGAAGTACACCTTGCAGTGGATTTCTGTGGCTGAAAGCAGTTGTTTGGTTCAAAACACTGTTAACCGAAAAGAAAATCAGCTTGCCACCATGCTTTTCTGACCAAAACACAATGCTAAATTCAGTTTAAGCTGAAGGCAACTTGGCGGGGTACGGAGAATAGCAATAACAAACAGGTAATGTCCGCCATAAGCAAGAAAACCGCGTATTCGACGCCACTGAGAGAAAATAACGAGGATGAAAGATAAAAATAACAATTTATGAATAACAAATAAACAATGAATTTAATGTTGCTTCTTTCTGAAAGAGCAGCCCTCAGTCAGACGAGCTTTTCCTCCAGTTGGAGTGCACAGAACGGTATTACATCCGACACAGACAACAACAATATGAGCATGTGAGAAGACGGTAGTAATTCTGAAGCATCCAGGGCACTTGACATCCATGAAGTACGAATTGGGGTGCTGCACAAGACGCTTCAGCTTGTGTCTGGAAACAATTAGGAAGTAACGCAAATTTGATTACACATCTGCTAAAACAAACGGAGCCAATTACATAATACACTTGTATGATCGCCGTAATGTGTCTACTATTTTGTATTCTGGTATGCTCGCCGTACCGTAATGTGCCTACTAGTTTTACAAGTAAGGATTAGACGTCTTCTGGATGCTACTGCCATTTGGGGGTGGCACCCAAAATAATTATATCATGGATAGGATCTGATCACATAAACAAAAAAAACACAAACGGTAAATACCTTCTGCGTTCCTCCTCCGGATCGGGGTACAAAAGGTCCCTAGCGAGAGGCATTTTTCACCACGTTGAGCTTTCTGATCTGAAAGGAAAAGTATAGGCGATGCAGGATGTAAACAGGTTGCGAAATATGGCGTAATGTTGCACACATAAAAAGAAAAAGTGCCCAACGCCTTATTCTCAGTAAGTAAACCAGGACAGGCACAGAATAAAATATGCAGGGTTACATAAATTTACATGATATGTTATCTTTTGTTTCATTAATTTTTGACTCACAAAGGTGAATACTAAAAAATTTTAGAATAGGAATAAGGATGAAAAATAGGAAGTCAGAGAGGAATTTGAGCAAAACAGTCGGGTATAGCTTTCAGGAGGGTAAAACATGTTTTTCAAAAATACGTCGATTGTGCTGTATGTAGTTTCGTTATACAGTGATAAAGTATATAGATACGACGAAACTACAGACAGTACATCGATGTATTTTTAAAGGTTTTCGAAAAATTACACAGATTTACCAGAAATAATGGAAAAACCTCAAGTTGTCATGATGATAATGGAGCTTGCAAATATCCCAAAAAAAATTCGGTGTCATTCTGTCAATACTGCCGTATTTCAGAACGAAACCTGCATACATAATATGAAAAAATTAAAAATATTCTCGTGCGTTCCAAGTACACGTAAATTTTCAGCATACTTGCAAACCCCATAATGACAAAAAAAAATTTAGGTAAAAAGAAATAAAAGTACGTTTGCAAAGGCATACGAGAATTCGAACCCACCTACTGCGCTATGCGGAGGGAGTATCGACGTATGTGTTAGAGCTGATACGCAGCAAACATACCTTTTGACTGGCAATTTGCCAGACCAGACGGGCGGTGCGGAATTTTTGCAAATTGCATGCACGCCACCACCCCGCGCCGGCGATACGACGTCGTTTGTGCATTATGTTTACTTTATTTTGGGCCTGTTTTGTAATGTACCGCTCGGACAATGAGCACGTATAGGATCCACCACCTGGATATGACTGTTTTTCGAGTCAATTATTATGCAAGTGCAAAAGTGTATGTTTTGGGAAGACCAATGTCCTCACACTTAGTTGTAATTATAAATGGTATGTTAAGGGCTCCATTTTTTTGTAAATAGATAGTAAATAACATCGACCAAACGCCTAAAAACAAACATCGACCAGACATGCACTGCAACATTTCACTAACGCTTCTAATTGCCGCTGGCTACTGCAAAACTCCACCAAAACCGCTTTTTTACTCTCATTGTTATTTTTTTGTCGTTATTGTTATATTTTTGTTGTCTTCCGCTTTACTTCGGTGTACACTGAATAGAGTATTCATATATATGTATATATATATATATATATATATATATATATTTCATTGACGTCCACCTGAGCAACAGAATACGCCCATACCTTTTGTTGGCATTAAAAGGGATTTGCTTCTAGGTGTTTCTTCATTCTTTACCAATATTTTTGTCTAAAGGAAAATGATTGCATGCTTATTTTATAGCCCCCCCCCTCCCATTATCTGTGATATGTCTGTTTTTATGTGACTCACTAATTCATCGTGCCTCGTGCGTGATCATGCTCGTATTTTGATTGAGGTAACTTTCTTTCTGTATTATTTTGTTTTCAGGGTATGGCGTCTCAGATTCTGAAGAGATCGTTCTCTGTCTCCTCAGTGGCACGCAACAGCCAGCAGTTGGTGAAAGCTCCCACTCAGGTATGGTCATTATGCTTTGTTTTAGGCAAATTATTTCATATGTTTCGTTTCACATTCTCTTACGCGAACTAGAATATGATGCTAAGCTAAGTTTGTCTCTTAATAAGTTGTTGCCGCATATTGTTATCTACTTGTCGTATGATACGTCCGGTATGTACTTTCTGAAGCAAAGAGCCCACAGGAGTCGTCCCGAGCCGAAGCGGGCTATTTCGTTTTCAATATACTGCTTTTGTACATTTTGTAGAATTAAACAAAAAGTTCTTTACCCAGGGCATAAACCTCGCCGGTGAGTCGGAGGTGGTTCGCGAAATTTTCTCTGTTTGTGATACGTTTCTAATAAATTCCTCGTACCACCTCCGGGCTTCCCATACATTCTATGCTAATTCCGGTGGTGGTTCAACCATGAGCCCTCTAAATTTATGCAATATTCTAATTCCGGTGGTGGCTCGCCGGTGAGCTCGTCAGCGGGCTTAGGCTATGTCTTTACCGTGGTTACTCTGTTTGCCTTTTATGTCCTGAATTTCCCGACTTCCCCCCTGTCCTGTAACTAGTCCATTATCCATTATTTCTGTGCATAGATATGTTCTTCGTTCGTGACTGATGCGCACCGCGCAAGCAACGTGTTTTGTATCAAATGGTTGCTCTTTACAAAATGGTTCCGTCTCCTATCAAAATTTGGTCTCCATGTTCGCGAATCGCACAAGTGAAAATGACAAAACGCACCCCATGTTCATGTCATTTTACATATACTCCGCGAAAATAACGTCTTTACGCTGATTATGGTAGGCTACTGACATGTATGTAAAGTGACACGAACGTGGACTGCGATTTGTCATTTTCACTTGTGCGATTCGCAACCATGGATGCCCCAAAACAGTCTCGGCGCTATTGGGCTTCGGGTGCTCGGAGGAAATAGGCTACAATCACTATTTATTGATTTATTGGTTATCGATTTTTGCCTTTACTTTTTTTTTGGTTTTCCTCGGTTGTACGTTGTGCGCTAGTTAATTATGAATTATGAACAACTCCAGATTTTGGTGTTAGTGGCTCACATATAACTTTTTTTCTAAGCTTTACTAGCTTTACTGCCCACTACAATACAATGGAATTCGCGTAGCACCAACGTACTAATGTGGTTGCTTTACATATATCGGTCGTGGCACACAATTACCAAAAAAAGAAATTCGACTTGTTAAGATATAGATGATTTTTTTTAGTTTGAATGCGAGAAAAAATATATCACTGTTTTGGAGTGTTGCTGGTTGTTGTAGTCCCAGCCGTTATATTAAAGCGCGCCGCCTGTGAGAGCTAATGCTAACGTTATGTGTGGTCGTCATTTCAAAGCTCGCCGCAATCAATTGCGCATGGGTATCACCAAAACACAGTGCGCGAAGTAATTCCGACATTCTTTGATGCAAATGTAGGAATATATATAGTATATCATTAAACAATGATTGTATCGTGTTGTTTTCACGCGCAACTGATTGGGCCTGTCCGATTACCCCTTACTGCGAAGTTTCAGTCAAATTCGGCCACTCCGAGGCCGCGTCCCAATTTGGTGATATGCTTGTTTCTTGGCGTGGCATATGACACGTAATTTTTTGCGGCAAACATCTTTGTGTTTCTTTACTTATTTTCACGTTTCTCTTGTTTCAGACCCACGGAATCGAGGGCCGTTATGCAGCCGCGTTGTATTCGGCCGCTCACAAACAGAACAAACTCGACCAAGTGGACTCTGATCTTCTGAATATCAGAAGTGCCATGCAGTCGAGCAAACTGTTCAGGGTAAGTTTTTTTTCTAGACCTTGGCATTATTGTCGACGATCGATAATTCTTCTTCTTTGCCTTTGCGTTTGCTTTTCTTATTATTAAATGTGATTTACTGACCATGACAAAAGGACGGTTTGATATGAGGACATCGGACATCCGAGGCGAATAGCCACAGTCTGGTAACGGTAAAGTTTTTGACGGAATTATTTGTGATCAGAAGGGAATTAGAGCCAATTAATTAGAAATTTCTTGTTTTCGGTTCAATGGTAACTTTTTTTTTTCGAAAATGCCTTAAATATTGTTGATGTTGATATACGGTAGAGCAAGATGTTCAAAATGTTCTAAATAGGATTGCTTGTTGTATATTTGTTATTTGAAGTGCGATTTTGACATCTCATGTTCATGTCTTTTCTTTATTCAGTGCCCTCTCTCCTAGCTCTCCTAACTAAAAACAAGCGGCTCAAGCGCTTATTGTAGAGTAAAAGGTGTTTAACCACTTCTGAGCACGTGTCAATGAATGAGTGAATAATGAGTAGTATTTATGTTACTTTGCGAGTTACGATTTCTTGGCGAAAGAAGCGAAGCTGTCCATCATGCATTTGGTGTTGCAATGAGATGTATGTAAAAAAGAACATGCACACACCTTTTTATTTGCTGTTTTATTTTAGGAATTCGTTCTTGACCCAACCCATAAGGCTCTCAAGAAGAAGGAAGTGATCAACGCTGTGGCAACCAAGCTCGGAGCCACCAAAGAAACCATCAACTTCCTCGGTATGCATTTTGTATTTAACTTTTTTTGTTGAGACATCTAATTATGCAATGAACGAATGAACCACGGATACCACGGAACTCGAAAGAGAAAAACCAAAAGCGAGTATATTGAATGTTTGATTTGATACTATAGTGTAGTCTAATCTGTGCTTATTCCTAATATTTTCAGATATTTTATCTAATATAAATTAATATTGTTATATTTTTATACTTAGAATCGTATACCTTAGACTCCTTTACATTTCGTTTAAACTGTTATTTTATAATGGTGTTTCCAAGTATGCTGAAAATTTACAGTGTTTTGGAACCACACGAGAATATATTTTTTTAATTTTTCATATTATATATGCAAGTTTCGTGCAGAAATACGGTAGTATTGGTAGAATCACACCGATTTTTTTATACTTGGAAACCCCGTAAGCAATGTACTCTTGAAAAATTAAAACATGATTATAAATGGAGCATTTCATCGAAGGTATGAACCGGTAGCTTTTGTTTCTGCGAACGCGCAGTCGTTTGTAAAGACCCAGTCAATGAATAATTCGGAATCTTCCATACTTCAAACTTAGTTGTTTGTTATTCATTAAAAGATTCTAGCCATTGATTTTTAAGAGAGAGGGATAATCGACGTGTTGTCTCCGTGAATTATATTATTTCGAACACATAACCTTGATCTATTGTGGGTAAAACTATAATCTATGTACTATGGTTAACGTGATTTGGGATTGGAATAATCTTTTCCCTTTAGCGGTGCTGGCTGAGAACGGCCGTCTCAGCAAATTGGAGGCTGTCGTGGGATCTTTTGAGACGATCATGCGCGCCCACAGAGGAGAGCTATTCGTACAGGTGAAACTTTGATTAGATTTGTTAACGTTGTTTAATTATTTATGCGACTGTTTTAAGGAGCGTGCCGATAAGAAAGGCAGCATTTTCACCATTGTCACCATAGCATACCCTAGGTCCACAACACTGATATGATAATATGACGTTGAACTGGGTTTTTTGTTCGAGTACCATAGATGTCAGCCTTTGTCCTTTGTCTCATGGAGGATTTCGTTTTTGGTTATTTGAAGTTCTGAATAGATCTTGGGTTTGTTTGAGTAGATTCATTAACGAGAACTTGGAATACTTACTTATCTAGGCTTTAATAGTAATAATATAACATAACATTTTAGGTCACCACTGCCGAACCTCTTGACAAGAGCAACGAGGGTGCCCTCAACCAGGTTCTTAGCCAGGTATGCTCAGTTTTTCGGAATTTATTTTTCTATTGTATTTTCTGTTGCACGTCAGTGTTTGATGTTTGGATATTTCTGATCATAAGACATTGTGAGTGAAACGGTCAATTGTTATCATTCAACGGTTGAAGGAGGAGGCTCACGAGATCTAAGTGTACGATTTCTTTCTTCTTATCGGTAGATGATGATGATGGTAGTTGCTTCCAAGAAACATGCCTTGTGTAGCAAAAG
Source organism: Pelodera strongyloides (assembly GCA_036852015.1). Classification (NCBI taxonomy): domain Eukaryota; kingdom Metazoa; phylum Nematoda; class Chromadorea; order Rhabditida; family Rhabditidae; genus Pelodera; species Pelodera strongyloides. The sequence goes on along the minus strand of JAANDG010000061.1, from coordinate 330,378 downwards.
CTTTTGAGTAGAGGGAATAAGTCAATATAATGTTTTGAATTCTATCAAAATTTCTTACCATAGCTGATAGCTGTCGTAATTGTGTGTGTCCTGATGGTATCTGGGGACTCAAAATAAGAAGATCAGGGTGCAACTGTAGCTAGATACCCTCTTTATTGGAAGCAAATACCATCATCTATTGATAAGAAAGAAATCGTACACTTAGATCTCGTGAGCCTCCTCCTTTAAGTGAGACATTTTTGGCTTTCGGCTAGTAATAGTAGTTGCAAAAGCTTTGTTTCAGTTCACCAAGAAGGGCCAGAAGGTGACTGTCACCTACCAGGTGAAGCCCCAGCTCATTGGAGGTCTGATTGTGAACATTGGAGATAAGTATGTGGATCTTTCTATCGCGTCCCGCATCAAGAAATACAGAGAGGTCATCGCTTCTGCCGTCTAGGTTCTCAATATATATGTCTAGTTGTGTGGATAAGACAACTTTTTCTTTGTTCCAACGTGTATTGCACAAGTATGCGCCAATTTGTATACAGTTTGTATTTCGTCGTGACAATAATATAGATTTTAATAAATATGTGATGGTTCTTTTTGGATTTGACAGTAGTTTTGCTCGATACATGCGACCGGCTAGTCGATAGATACGCGATTTTCTTTTGTTAAAGAGATAAAGAATGATAAGAAACTGTTTTTGTTAAAATGCTTTATTTTTCGAGATCTGGAGCGAATTAAAAGTGAGATCGTGACGTTATGGAATGATACTGCTTATTTTGGACACTTTATCTTTGTTGGATCTTGTGTGGCCATTTGAACTCCCTTGTGCCCAACTTGTCGTACACGCTTTTTGGTATATGTTGAGCGTAGAAGGGTCTTCACGTCTGTACCTGGAGCCATATGCACGTATCTGAAATAGTTATGCTTTACCGGTAAATGATGAAAGGATTACTTTACTCCGGATGCTGAACGGCCGCTTGATATTTATAGGTTGATTCTGATTATCAAGGGCAAACGGGGCAAGCTGCACCCTCTATTGTAGACACGGTTTTTCTGCTATCCTTACCTCACGTATTTCCCACTAATGTAATAACGATCTGCGGTAGTGGTTCCGTCATTCCTTATCAGAGTTGCCTGCGAAATGTGCATATTCAAATATCCATCACAGAGATCCAGTTGGCCTGAAAGGGATTCTCTTTTGTAGAATGTATTTTGAATTTCGTGGCACCCGGAATGCAATTAATTCACCTAACCTGAATACGACATTTATGAAAAGAAGTTGCATTGCATCTCTACGAATAGTATGTATGAGAACATATGAACTAACAATAAGTTTCACTACGATAGTATTTATTAACAAACTACTAATCATAGTCCGATTCCTACGCGTATGCAGATAGTATGAAAATCTATACAAACCTATGACATAGTTACCAGCCCGTAGCTCGACTATTATCGTCTGTCCGCGAAGTGAAGCGACGAAAGCAGCCAGGGTTTTACGAAGTCGGAGACGCTCGTGGAGATCGGGCATGATTAAAATCAAGATCTGGAAAAGTTATTTCGTACGCTAATTGTTATTGTACAACATTCTACACCGTAAACGATATGTCATAGAAACAATGAATAGGACCCTCCACATCCCCGTATGTAAAAAAAAACACTCAGGGTGTGTCATTGTGTGCGATAAGTGCGCCGCCTGTGTGCCATTGTGTTTACACTAAGTGCGCCCGTGTGCCATTATGTGGTACAAGTGTGCCATTGCGTTCACTCTAAGTGCACCTGTGTGCCGTATGTGCGACAAGTGTGCCATTGTGTTTACTCTAAGTGCGACGGTGTGTCATGGGTGCGACAAGTATGCCATTACGTTTACTCTAAGTGCACCTGTGTGCCATATGTGCGCCAAGTGTGCCATTGTTGACTCTGGTACCTGTACTCTATCATACGTTGAGGAATCGCCTGGGACACAGAAAACCTAACGCACCGCTAATATAGATAACACATTTCGTTCATACAACATACAACAAAGCCAAACGGAAGCCATAATAATTTATGAGAAAATTTTATTCACACAATGGTACAAGCAGGATACGATAAACAATTTCACACGACAAAAAGAATGCAAAGTTAAAAGTCAAAACTAGATCAAACAAACCGACTAGTGGCTAGCGTCTTTGGTGCGTGCTCTAAACTCATAGCGAATCATATCTGATCGAAAATCTCACATAAACAATTCACAACCTTGAAAAGCTCTACGGAAATACATTTAACATAAAATAAATATGACTTACAATTAGGAATGGTTAGAAAATCTTCCAGTGCAATTACTGCAATATAATAAATGCTGAATAAATAACAAATACTGATCATAGAGTATTTATGTTATACTTTCGCGCGAATTCGCCGCGAAAGTACCATCCAAGTTGACTTTTCCATTTTCGCGCAGTTTTACATTTAGGTGTATGCATAACACGCCGCAGGTGTATGTAAATTTCTTACTGTATGTAAAATTCGAGTAGTTTCCCACTATAGAAACTGCAATAACATGGATGATACTTTCGCATGCGAAAGTGCGCGAAAACTTACATAAATACTCTATCAAAATGCGAAATTCAAAAAAAAAATATGCATAGTTGGGACTTTAGTTAGGGTACGCGAGTAGTTGGCTAGTACGTGTAAATACCAGTAAGTTGGAGTAAAAGAAATCATTATGCAGTCAGGCAATATAGTAGTCAGATGTTAAATCAAAACGCAAACGATAAATCTAAAATAAATAACGATCATAAAAATGATCAAGAACATCAAGGCAAGGAACAGGCGGAATTATGACTTAGGGAAAGCAATTTTAAGGAAATAAAATACAAGTCAAATGCAAAACTCTCAATAGAAAAGCCGAAAGTAAAAAAAAGTACAAGTAAAATGCAAATAAATACAAGAATCTGGGATGGTCTGGCATCCAAAGAAATTATCGTTGTGGTCAAAACTAATAAAATATAAATAAATCTGAATTGAAAAAAAAAACTCAATATACATTAAAACCAATAGGAATGGCTGGCTGCGCTTCGGTAAAAAGAAGAATCAGGTTTCAAAACTGGCACAATAAGGAATACCAGGTCAGGTTTTCTAAGGGGTTTGTAATGCTTTCCATTCTAAAACACAAGCATGCACCAAACTCCAACCCCAAAAATCTACAGTATTATTGATACAGTATAAATTAGCATAAACCCTAAATCTTATGAATAAATTTAAAAACCTAAAATCTCACAACCAATCATCGGTTCGCCATACGATCGCGGTTGTGGTGTCTTTAGGGGGATCACCAGCACCCATGAAGCGATTTGTGAGGCTTCTGAAAGAAAGGAAATCCCTACTTTAATTGGTAATCAATCGATCCGGGCACCCATGCCTGGATGCGAACTTCGTGCCGGGACACCACTACTCACCAAGGAACCAAAGTTCACTCAATATCTCTGCTGTACTTTGTGCCAAACCATACGAGCTAGTCCTAATTTTACCCTAGTAACCCTAGTAGCTCTAATTAACCTAACCCTAATTCTACCTCTAATTGCCCTAGCCCTAGTAGCTCTACTTAGCGAAAAGCACCCTTCCCCTACCTGTACTTGGTTCCAATCGATACGAGTACTGATTGGTGAGTGCTGGTTGAGGGTGCCGGTGAAGACCTGAACCTCTCAACGGTCTCGCTCACTCTTTCTCGCATCCATGTGAGACTACTCACACTTTCCGACTGAAAAATAACGAGGGCATAAATAGATGGGCATCTTTTAGACTCTTGAAGGAATTGACCCATTCACAGCCTATGCGACCTGAGGCCGTATTCACCAACACACAGGGAGCCCTCTCTGGTGACTCTGGTCTCCCCAGGGAGCCAAAGAGTGCATAGAGAGTGCGAGATCAGAAGAGATTCAGAGCGCTCGTCAGCCTTGGGAGGTCTCCCTGTGTGTTGTTGAATACGACATCTGGTTGTATTCATTTGCTTCCGGTAGGGTTTGTAGAAAGCCAGAGGAAAAGTATCTTACCGTCTGGTTGCTGGCCGTTTGCCGTGTTCCTTGCTCTTCTGTCTTGCATCCTTCCAGAATACAGAGGGCCGTGATACTTCCGCCGTAAGGACGACAAGCAGTGAAAGGTTGGAGCTGAAAATAAAATAATGTTTATTGATTTTTAAAAATACATAAAAGGCGATTTTCTTAAAAGTTACGCCCTATCATGAGCCAAGTATTGCCTCACCAACAAAAACTAATTACAATTATCTAATTGAAAAAAGAAATAAATAGAGTTACAGTAATATAAGGAAAAGTATGAATGAGAGTAAGTGTATCATGTTCTTTAACATGATAACCCCGTTTCGACCCTGATCGTATACGAGGATTTTGCTGTAGTTGGGTCTCATCAGTACGATGACCACAGCTTTGAGCGATAGGAAAAAAATAAATAAAAATGAGAATGCATACAAGAGAGAGAGAGAGAAAATAACTATGTATAAAGAAAAATAACAGTTTGGTTGAAGATTGTGTGATTGATTATGTGTATGTTCGATTATATGTTGAGTGCAATTGTTATTGCAGTTAATTAATTGTTTGGTTTTTTAATGTTCGAGTACAATTATATTTATATTTGTAGTTTGTAGCGTGATGTGAGATTATGTTATTTGTAGTTTGTAGTGTGGTGCCATATGATGTGTTTTTGGTGTGTGTGTGTGTGTGTGTATGTGCGTTTGTGTGATGGTGTGTTTGTTATGGGGAGATGTTATGTGAAGTAATAGTTATCTATTAGTTGGTTGGTTTTTGTAATAATACTTATGTGTTAGTTAATTAGGTAATATGGTTAATAATGTGAAGCATAGTGAATAGGTTAAGTTAGATATTATATGTTAAAATTGAAATTACTGTTGTACCAATTAGTCAGTCTTTTGCTGTCATTATTATATTTTAGTGCTATACATGGGTGTCGGTGAATAGTTTTCCGAAATATTTGAGTGATTTTGACAAGGGATATTTATTACGAATAAGTTTGCGTGTAAGTTGACAAACCTTGTCTTTGAAAAACTCTAAAGAAGAAGTGCAACGGTATATTCGTATTATTTCACCCATTATACAATTTAGTTTGATATTTGTTGAGATATGAGAATCGTACATTGGAAATCTAATGACGTCGAATGTGTAGTCGTCTGTTTTGTTATATAAATTTATAACCCACTTATCATTAGCTCGAGTAATTTGAAGGTCTAGAAAAGCTGCTGAATTTTCACTATCATTTGCAGGCTCAAGACTAAGAGATGTAGGATACATATTTATGAGTTGATCAAAGTCACAAATATTATTATAAAATATGGCAATATCATCCATATACCTAAACATGCGTGTATTGTAAACTAGATGTGAGTTGTTGTTACTTTTGAAAAAATTGAATTCTATAATTGATAGAGTGAGATCTGCCAAGAGTGGTGAGGCGTTACCTCCTTGTGGGACACCTTTTGTTTGATGGAATACTTCGTTGTTGAAGATTAAGAAACTGTTTGTGACAATATAATGTATTATATGTTTAACCTCTGTTAGTGTGTAGCAATTTTGAGAGTATGTATCAGTATAGAAGCAGTGTTTAAATGCAACATTTATGTATGTTTTACCAGCATTTTTGAAACTTAATTCGAGTAGTTCATACATATTTTAAGGACACAATCGTGTGGTAAGTTGGTAAAAAGACTACTGAAATCCATAACCCGTATTTTATTGAAGCGGTGAAGACTAGAATTATTGGAAATTTGCATTGAATTATCAATTGAAAAAAGTAAGATTTGTGGATATTATGATTGCTAGTTGCTTTACAGTAGTTTGAAAAATGTGTTCTTAAATGTTTGAGTATTTTTTGTGTTAAAATAGAAATGTTTTTAAGAGAACTAACCTTAGCTGCTGTTATAAATCTCATTTTAATTGTAGGTTTATGGAGTTTGGGTATGGCATAAATGTTAGGTAGTTTTCTGTGGTTATCTGGAAGATTAATACCGAAAAGACTCGAGTAATCACTGTGTCTGTTTATTATAGAATCTTTTGTCTCTAAACTGTATGGTTGATATGTATCATTGCCCACTGTTTGGTAAACATTGTTAGAGTAAACTATGCCCAACTCCTTATGAAGGAAGTTACGGTATAATAAAGGACATGAAAAGCAAAAGTTGGAATTGGCTTTGTCCACACATGTTACAACGAAATTTTGTTTTATTTTGTGGATCTCCCGTGTGACAGCACGTATGTGTTGTTCTTCAAAAATAGCAGAAGTTAAGTTAAGGTCATCCAACAAGAATTTCATATTTGGAATAGGAATACTGTTCTTCATAAAGTATTTTTTGAGGCGAGTACTCAGCTCTTGAGAGGTTTCTTTGAGTGTTTGTTGAAAATGTGAGTGACTATATGGACAGCGGTACTTTGTACCATTTGTGGTCAGAATATAGGAATCACATTGAGAGGTTTAGAGCTAGCTGATCTCTATGCACATCTATAACACCTAGCTCTAATATGGCACATAATCTTACAAGATCATAAGTAAACTAAAAAGAAACACATAACCTCTAAAATATCTAAAAGCACTACGGTACATTCTAGCACACCTAGCAAATTACCACCTACCGTATACGCATTGGCCAGTACCAATACTCCAGTACTCGTACCAATGTACAACCATGATGCATCATCTGCCTCGTGTACCTTCAGTGCTGTCACTATCGTATCATCTACCATCGAAGTATCAATCGTGTAAATTGTCTCACTCGCGGGCATCACCTACAATTTAAAAAAAAATGGTATAATGGTATAATGGTATGGTGCGTAAGTGGAGGTGGTTTATTTATCTTAATGATAGCCCGCTTTCATAAAACAGCATGTTTCACCCAAGTATATTAATTTGAAAATGCTTCCGAAGGTGGTTCGTGCGTGTTTTTACGCACCAACCTGTACCCCTGTTTCAACCAACCAGTCAGCATAGCTTGCAAACGAAAACTCCTAGCCTGCAAGTGTCTCTATCGAAAAAATGAGAGCAACAAGCCTTTTTCACATCGAGTGTGCTAGATACTGATTTTCGATCCACATCCCAGCAGAACACACGGCTACCTGAAATGAATAACAAGGTGGAGTAAAGTACTCAACCTACCTGTCAGTACTCGATCCCCGGACAGTTTCCCCATGATGCCGCACTCTACCACTGCGCCACCAAGTCCCCTCCCACCACTTACTCTGATCCGTCGCCGTCCATACACTGTTCCCATCTCTGTTCTTCTCCATTAGACACTGATTTCCAAGGGCTTCCGGATGTGAGAGTGAGGATGCAAATTGGAATTTGTCTTCGCTCGATATATGGTGAGCGGATATCACTCCGTCCGGATGACCAGTCCAAATTTGCCTGCAACAGAGCAACTTCAGCCCAATATTGCTAATAATAGTTACACCACCGCAAAAACGGCATTAAAGCGAAATACCGGCCGGTTTTTGAAACGCATTGCGTACACCTGCTGTCTTATGCAGAATATGCAAATGAGCAAAAATTAGAATAAAAACTAGACCCCAATTAGACCTCACGTTGCATCGATGCATAAGAATGCAAGTACTTGAGATGCGTTTCAAAAACCGGCCGGTATTTCGCTTTAACCACTTTCATCCAAAGAAAGAAAACAGATCGGGTTTAACTCATAAGCAACAGAGAATTGGACTCTCCACACTTCACATTTCTGAAATATACGGGGAGCGTCTTCTGACCTGTAATAAACTGTATCCGACAACTTGAGCTACAGACTCAAAAACCTATACACATACCTCGATTCGCCGCCTCCGAGTAGTACAGCTGCGTAGGTGGGTGCGTGGGTGGGGACTCGATCAATAAGCAGCATCTGGCCAGTCTCCTCCAATCGATAGAGATACACGGAAGCACAGGTCATCAGACAGAGAATATCAGACGAGAACAGTTCCGGCTGACTGCAAGTATACAACTTTTAAATCAGTAAACATAACTGTAGGGGGAACACGGTATTTATATTATGCTTCATGTTGAAATTTCACAAAAAAATAAAGACTAAAAATTACCCTGCAACAGGGGTACAGGTTGGTGCGTGAAATACTACCCAACCACCTCCATTTACGCACGGATTTTATACCCTGGCCTGCAAAGCCGTGCCTAGTACAAGATTAACCCGAAACAAATAATCTACCGTATCAACGCAGAATCCACATCCAATTGCATTCTATGGATTTCATGCAAGGAAGGCGAGTAGCAAATCGCCGTGAAATCGGCCAGGACCACCCAGAGTGTTTCGCGAATCCGGCCCACCCACGAAGCTCGAGCTCCTTCCGGGGACACCTAAGAATACGGTAACAAGCAATTTACAAATCCAACTGATCAAGTACATAGCATTCTTTGAACATTTATATAAACAACATGAAACATTACTATACTCAAACATAAATTATTTCCATATTTATGGCAAGCGGTACACGCGAAACCCAAAGCACAATTTGGATTCAACCTCCAATTTTGTCATTACCTTACCTTGATTACCTTGACTCAAGGTAAGGTTTAAAAAAAATCGATAAACCCCGTACCTCTCTCATATCGATCCATCCGTATCCATTGCATGATAGAACTGAAACGGCTCCATCCACACACATCCAACATTCGCCTTCTAATTCGTCTTCCTCTGTTTCGTCTGAAATTATTTTATATATTTTTGCTCATTGAATTTCAGGCATGGAACCAGCAGAGCTTTGCCACTGATGAGCCAACTTTACTTTTGGCAAGACATCAAAACGGCTGCCTGCCACAACGCAAAACCGGAGATGAACAAGAGATAACCAAACGTTGCAAAAACTCAAACACGTGACTAGGTTCCTAATCCAGTTTCGCTAACATCATATATACCCACAATGTGTGAGGCTTGTGACCTCAGCCTTGAAGTGAGGCACCAAGGTGAGCTTTTCGGACAACACTATATCACCTTCATTGTTTCACTCTATACAACTACAACCACAACCTACCCGACGTGCATATCGAAGCCAAGTGCGTGGGCGGTTGTACATTTCCCAGATTGACCACATCCAAAATGTGGGCAAATTCAGGGGCGGTGCACAGAGAGACAATGTGAGAAGAGGAGGGTCGGCAGTCTGCGAGAGGAGACCAACAGAGGACCAGAAGGTCCAGAACACCACAGGGCACCAGGAGCTCCTGGAAATGGAGTTCGGATCATGAATGACTACAAACAACAAACTTTTTTTGACCATGTTAGGGCTACTATATAAAGATGGGCTTATGCGAGCCAAGAAAGAAAAAAGCCCTTCAAACAGAAAAAAACTCGTCGCATACTCAGGACCTCTCGGGAATACGCCTTGAACAATACATTGGACCACCCTTGAATGAAGGAGCCGGGTCTTGAACTTTAAGACTTAAAATGAGCAAAAAAACTTACATGTGGCAATAACAGAGGTCTTGCTCCATCCAACAGTCTCTCCTTCACATGCTCCTCACCCTCGAATGGCAGTTTCAACGTCAAAAGTTCATAGAGGAACATTCCAAACGAGAAACAGTCAACCTAAAACAGTTAACCTCGGGTAATGGTTTGCATGGACCTAAGTATTGTACTCAGATCGGTTACGGTCTATACTTTATGGCAACGTGAGTTACACAGGAAAGTGAAAACCCCGATATGTGCCCGATATGTGCCCTATCCGTGCCCGATTATTTGAGGGACTTTAATCGGGCACATATCGGGGTTTTGGTTTCCCATGTCCATGTAAGCGGATGTGTCAACCCACTCTCACCTACTATAGGCGTACTGTTGCGCCAAGAAAATCAATATTGACTGAATGACCGATGGCAAGCGTAGCTCAGAGGAAGAGCGCTTGTTCTAACGACGTGATGACGGAGAATCGGACTTGCTTCACAAGTAAAGCTCATAACCTTTACCTCTTTCTCCCTTTCCTCTCCTCCCATCCCCTCCCACTCCCACTAAACTACTTCCCACCTTCTGCGTGTATTCCTCCTCTCCGTTGAAGCGTACAATCTCGGGTGCCATGAACCCTTCTGTGCCGCCAAAGCCCTTCGCTCCTCCAGACGGTAAAATCGACCGTGAGATACCGTAGTCACCAAGTTTCACGAGAACCTGGAATTCGGGACTTACATACAAAGGAGACAAAGATACCATGTGACAAACTCCAAGCATTACATACATAACTCCAAGCATTACATACATAAGTATTGATTTTTTGTGAGCCTGTACCATGACCTTAACTATAGCCATAAGGATAATGAGCCTATATCCGGACCTTAACTATAACCATGAGGACAATGAGCCTATACCCTGACCTTAACTCTAACCATAAGGACAATGAAAAAGTTCTCCAACCTCAGTAACTGGACTAAAAGGAGGTGCGAATCGCCAGGCGAGTACATTTTCACTCTTCAAATCTCGGTAGATGATGTGTTGTTGATGAAGATATTCAATAGCACGAGCCACCTAAATATCAGGTTATTAACTTGTGTTTACTAGCATCATAATACCTCCTGTCGTACTTTATGTACTGTAAAGGCTAACGTAGTTCACAAGAGTAGTACCTCCGTAACTCATGTACCAATTAGAAAAAAAACAGTATCATTTTCGGACGTCATCCAGTGCTCTGATTCGCAGGCCATTAAACCACAATAAGACCGTGGGTACAACCGGAATATGCAAAATTTTTAAACACTTATCACGAGTTCACAACTCATAACCCTAACTCCTCACCTGGGTAGCAGTGTCCCTAACCACCGGAAAGGCCAATCGACAACCGCTCTTCCTATACGAAGCAATGAGGTGGTTGAGAGCCCCAAGGGGAGCCAGCTCCACCACGAGGGACAGGGGCCGGGGACAAACTCCCAATAGACAGATCACATTCGGGTGACGCATACGGGACAGAAGAGACAGTTCTTGTCTAAATTAATATATTATAGAGAGAAATGCACTATACTTAACCCTTCGTGATATTCTTGGACAGCAAGTTTCACCGCTTATGAGCGACTATCGTATAGTTCACATGAAACGATTGGGGAAAACTGCCTAGAGAACGAAGATATCCATACGTCTTCCCCATAACTGATCCACAGACCCTACTATGAGATGTCATGATTTGTTTCTGGACACATGAAAATGGTACTTTCGCTGGAGTTAACAAGTTATGAACACCATTTTTCGAACAAGACACAAGATTACCCTAGTGGAGCCAGTGTAGGCTTACTCTGGAAAACGCCGTGTTTCAGAGCCTCCAGAAAACTCGAACTTATTGTAAGTAAAATAATATTTCGCAAGCCACCTGAAGCTTGAAGTGCACCGCCAAGAACTTATTCGTAATGGCGAAAAATTGTGTGTATACACCCACAGTGGTTTTTTGTGTTTCTTCGCCATGTTTTCGGCCGACTAGCAAAATTTACGCACGAGATTTACGCAGCGCACCCGAGTATCCTATGACGGAACTCTTACCTGCTTGTACAGTATGCACGGCAAGCGTACTCCAGGCTGTCTCTTTCCCATTTCGCAGCACCGGCCTAAAATATCTAATACCGTATTGAACACAGTACATAAAACGAACAGAACGAGTAAACTAATGTCTCCAGGGTAAGACCAAATCCTGCAGAGATGGCTACCGTATACTACAGTAAGAAAACTACCGTATGTACAGATTCAAATCCTACCTTATAAGCCGCTATCGCAGAAGGCCGGCCTCCTGCTCCAGGATTTACAGGTTCGAGCATCTTCTGCGCAGCATCTACCATTTCGCCACTCTAAAATAAGAAATATGAATCCAAATAAATATCCTTACTCTCTCTCTCTCTCTCTCTCTCTCTCTCTCTCTGCCTCTCAATTCCAACAAAATAGCACCACTAAATTAACCTACTGCCGTTTTAAGTGTGGTCCTAAACACGAATCCAAATGCACCCCTTCCCAGCAGTCGCCCTCTTCGAATCGAATCACAAGCAATCAGCATATCACCCTGCAATTACGAAACTAGGAGATGGCACCACGTCCGCTAACGTAAGGCAGTAGAAAGGTGCGCGGCAAACACTTGGCGCACATGTGCCACTTCCTCTTATTCTACCTTATCTCAAGTTATAAAATAACAGTTTCGAAAGAAGAAAAACGCCAATCAATATTGGTCACTAGTGTCTCTTACGGTGTCATCTGATGTACTAGGATGGCACGTGGCACACCGCCCAGCGTGTGTGTCACATTCACATGTCTTTGTTTTCCTTTACATAACGCTCAAATCACTCACTTCAATGTCAACAAAGAATGTATCCGGGGCCACGGTTCGCGCTTGAATTGCACCGTGCGAAGGACATTCAACAATTCTGAATAAGAGAACGTTAAGGAATGGTCAAACCTTTATACTTCTCTCTCCATTTCTCCCTATACCTCTCGTCCCCTATCCCCCTCTCTCTCTCTCTCTCTCGCTCTAATTTCTCTTCTCTCTAGACCTCTCACTCTAACCTTTTATTAAGCTATTAGTTCCAAAACTAAACTAGACTCACCCATCTCCTCTGGCCGCAAGCATCAATTCCTCCGCACTGAACGCATAGACCTTCGGACTATGCGGCATATCAGAAAGGGTTTTCGAACGCGGGCTAAACTACTGTTTATAAGTTTATAATAAAAAAATATAAAGCCAAAAGAGAATAAGCCGAAAGAAAGTTATGCATGGATATCACTTACTGTTTCGAGTTTCGTACTACCAAACATTCTCCGAAAGCAGGAACGCTTTCTATTCTAGGTATGAAACATACCAATACAAATTAGCTGAGGTTCATAGAACGCCGAGAAGAAAATCGCAATACCGAACTCCGAACACAGACAGCTTATTGCATTTAGAACAAACTACTATCCGGTTAGCGAGACGTGTGGCAACAACCAAAAACTACCGTACCAGTGCGAATCCTTCCGTTCTCTGCCCAAATCCTGGTCGTCGTGCACTCTCCTTCTTTTCTCAACTGCTTCTTCGGCACAAGTGCCGCACGGTACAAATCTCGATACTAGGAGATCACCTTCCGAAGAATGTACGAAGCGGGTTCCCAGGGACGGATACCTAAACTCACAGAATATTCATTTGTAGCGTAGCGCCATACGCGTGCGCGAAACGTGTGCATTATTTTCCAGAAGTATATTTAGAAAAGTCATGTAGGGAAAGAAAATGACGACCTACCAGTCCTCCAGCAGTGTGTCCAACAGGTCAACCAATAGTGCTAGCAATGCACAACTCCCGGCTGCATCAATGTGCATCTCCGCTCGACGATCACCACTTTCCACGGATATTCTGAAAATCAATGAAAATGAAACTGGTCCACACAGCAAAGTAGCGGAAACATAGCAAGTAAATAGTGCTAGGCTAAACTATACGTAAGCACACGTCACGAAATGCAGATAAACTTACGTCAACGACGGAAACATCATCTCTACCAAAGCGGACTGTGCGATTCGAGTTGGACGCCATTGTTTCTGTTCATTACGGGACATCCAATCGACCTGTGGAGAAATAAAAGTTAAACAAACAATCGACAAAAATAGGTACATGTAAAGCAGACCCATCTTCGGTCAACAACTAAACTCTGCGAAGACACTAGCATACGGGTACGGTACAATACAGTCCGCATTTCAAATGTCGAGATAAAACAAATTAAACAATACCAAACGCACCTCTGCATAGTTTATATCGCGGACTTCGGCGTGCGGTAGAAACTGCTTGAATACAACCAGGGAGTGACCCTTCACGACCAACTGGAATCACAACAAAAATTGCTTCCATTTGATTTGGCAGATCGATGCGAAACTAACTACTCCTTCGATCAAACTATTATCTTTTGAAAAGATCAATCACCAGGCAGCATATACAGCACTCTCTACACAAATGCTGCTTGGAACTCAAAGGTATACCACATAAAGCGCACAGGACTACCTAACAGTCCAATCGCCAAAACCATACCGTATTAATCCCAATACATTACTAACATACTAATCATCTACCGTACCTCAATTCCGGTCTGCCATAGTACCCATTCAGCGCGGACTCTGCCTCGACAAGCCTCAGCCAAGAACCGAGTATCTTCCTGTGATGAGGTCCAGAATAACTGCTCCACTGCTTTGGTCACATTCGCGTCGCCCATCACTCTAAAAAATGAATATTTTAAATCATAAAAAGATCGTGTAAGACCCAACACAACAACATACAATTGAACTATTGATTTCTAAATGTAAGTGAATTCGGTCAATTCGGTGCCTGGAAGTAACAGGATCCCAGGGTTTTGGCCCCAGTTAGTAATACGATTTCTGCTCCTCGAACCACGACTCACTCTTCCTTGGTTACTATCTACTAAAAATCGCACAAGAATCCGGACCAGGAACATGTAAGCCTAACTCCAGCATAATGTACATAAGTCATTTCTTCCCAAACCTTCTCAACTTACAACTAACACATATAAACACGCACCTAGTTATCAACCGTGGCCAGAATCCCGATGGCACATAACTCATCGTGTACAACCTTCGCAGTTGGCCTTCACGTTTGTAGGCGAATTGGAAGACGACATTGTTGTTCGACTAAAGGGTAACATGTTTCTACATTGAACCTGGAAACTTGTGAAAACTAATTCAAGTAAAAGAGAGAGATTGTGGAAGAGTGACAGAAAGAACTAGCGACAAAAAAATGTGAAACTCACATGCACGGGACTCTCGTGTCTCGCGTCCAAATCCTCGGACCGCTCGTCAATACTTGTTCTGAAACAAAAACAACATTAAAACTAAAATGAAAGAAAGAACTTGCAATAAACACACAAACTTACTCTCAATACTGCCAATGCTAACAAAAAACTATCAACACGGTTACGTATGAATAATGCTCTCCAAGTGCACATTAAACAGAAGGAGGAAAAGTATAAAAAGTAAAAGACATTATCGCCGTCCTTCAAGAAAAAAATACCTGAACAGTAAACTATGCAGTGGAGCCAATTGTGTCCGTGCTTTTGCTGGGTATCGAACCCTCCACGAAGCAATACGCAGATCCAACTGAAAAATAAACAATTTAAAATATTCAAGGCGTGAACGTGCAACACAAACACAGCATATACCAGATTAACCAGATAATTGGAGATGAATAATAAAAGCCATAATTGAGGGTTTTATCAATAGCTATGCCACACGGACCGTCACTTGTGCGCCGCACAAGCGCCGTTTCCGCGCCAATTAGCTCACCTTCACTAGCGACGTCTGGTAGTCAACCCTGAGTCGATATTCATCCGGTAGATGGCAAGAGACCAAAAGTGTTCGGGAGTGACATACCAACGCGACCTTAATATAAAAAGGTTAATATAAGAAATCACAAATGATGGTAGTAGTACTGTATATACTGTACATTCCATAGTATACTGCACACTACACACTACGGTAAGACATCTTAGATTACGGTAGTACTGTACACTCGCAAGTTAAAACGAGAGCTGCGAAATTAGTTCGCTAGATTGGCGTACAAGATACACATACAGCAGAAAAGAAAGTTTTCCTGCAAACTTTCCTTCAGACTTATGAGCTCAAAAATAAGTACCTCGCATTTATGCAGTAGATCCACAATAAACGTGCGAATGTTCACGCCGTCAACACTCCGCAGATGCCTAAATAATGGCAACGAGTCCATATAATAAATACAACAAAAACTTCCAATTAACGTGCCCATATCCCGCGCGAAGCGGGGTAAGCACGGGGTTGACACGACTTGCAGGATACCATGACGATACGGCCCGGCTGTCGCATGCCTGCCGACCTCGTATGCTTAAGGCGCTCGGTGATTTTCTTTGCACCCAGGAAGCGAAAAACCACCTTGCGCACCTAGCCGGGATCGAACCCCCGACCTCTGGATTGAGAGTCGAGTGCGCTCGACTCTCAATCCACCCACAAGGCCATACGATCCATATAATAAATACAACAAAAACCTTAAAATACAATTCCTAAAAGATCAGGATCCATAAAACACCCTCACTTGAATATATTCTGCAGTTTGTCTACCGTAACCAATGCTTGTGGTTTGTGCGGGCCGCGCGCATCCACCGCATTCGCTATCAAATCGCACATCCACACGGCGTCGTACACATAAACGGCTCTGAAATCCAAAAATAAACCTATCGCTTCTGGCGCACTAACGGCCCACCAGTTTTCCTAATTGCCTTCCAAGAAAGGGGGAGAGACACGACCATACGGTAGACACGACGTTTCTATACGGTAAGCACAAGACAGGTTCCCTAGTGTCTACAGTATAACTAGATATTCACAACTACCTCAAACTTGCGTCTTCAAAATGAACAATTTCACCGCAATCGTGGAGAAATGACACGGCTGCGTTGAATTCCACGTCGTCTCTAAAACAATAGCCGTATAGGTTACCTGTTACACTACAGTAACCCTACCATTACAAATTACAATGGACGACAAACTACAAATACAGCTCACTACCGTAATCCTTTCACCCACCTAAAAGTTCGCCCGAATTTATTCTTCATCAGGGGTGCCGTTTTCTCCCTTAATTGGTCGATAGATAACACAGGCGGATCTCGTTGCGCGGAAGAATCTTGTTGATGCCGTTCTGTTGCCATAGCACGAAGAACCTGAAATAACGTTACGCATACAATGTCTGGCAATACCGTATATAACTAATTACTGTACAGGAGTGCTATGCGCCTACAAAAATTACGGCTGGCAATTTCTGTATACTCGGGCGCCTGCAGGCATGATGGTACAAAAAAAAACGGTTTTTGAAAGAACGAGTATGAGCGGCACAACAAGTGAGTCCCGCCATTCTTCATTAACTTCTTGAATACTACGTCCAAACATGTTCCATAAAGCATATAGTCAAAAATGGCACCCTTTGGCCCACATTTCACAATTTCACACCCTCGCTACAGGTTGCTTAAAGCATATCGGTACGAAATATGAGGTCACCCCAGCAGTGTACAGTACACACTCCCTCGCTCACCTTAATCAATGCCACATATGAACTGGGCACGGGCATTCCCACTGCCCGTTCCTTGCCACTTCGGGTCTCCCACGCCGTCCTGTATATCGCCTGGCACAGAGTCCGCGTATCATTTCGTGATTTCGCATTCAAAAGGATCACATCTGTCGCTCTAAAAGTAAGAATTTTAGAATTGTAAACGAGACGTGGCTAAATCAAAATTTCATTATAAGCATTAGAAGTGGTAAGTGTAACAGATGCTGTCAGGAATTATGTTGTAGGGTTCTAGCACAAAGACGGTGACACCTAGAAGTCGCACCAACTAGAATCAAGATTCCAATCACCTCGGCATTCCCCTCTTGTCAGCGTCTGGGATCATAATCCTGTCTCGCAGTCTCTCTTCAAGGTCTACTAAGAATCTCTCTGGGAATCTCTGCGGGTTCTGGGAAACCTGATCGGCATGGGTTCCCACCACGAGGGCACATGCGTTAGGAGCACGAGCCTGCAAAAAGGGACTAATATAATTTATGAGACCAATATAAAAGTTAACAATCCACTCCTGTAACATATATTATTGTTGCGCCAGCTTCATCTTCATATTTTCCCTGCTACTACGGTACAAGCTAAACATGTACAACATTTCTACATGGATATGCCTTGGAAGAATAACGCTGATGGCGAGTAGTGACTAAAGCAGAGAACGAACCCACGATTCAAAACAATTCATGTTCAGCGCCCAACACCCTACATTTTGTCCATAACACCAATTACAGTACCTGTATGTTAATGAGTGTTGCTTCCACCTCCGCTACCGCTTCGGCCCCATCGGTCACCTTGAAAGTGACTACGTAGACCGCCCGCCTCGTCAGCACGTACTGATGAATAGCCGAGTACTCACGCTGCAAAAAAGTACGTATATATATATATATAATTATATATATATATATATATATATATATATATATATATACAGCACCCGTATCCCATACCGAACATACATCACTTGCAAGAATTTGGGGGACACGGGAATTAATGGGACAACTCTTCGATAGTCTCAAAACCGAGAGCCAACATTTCTACGGTAATTATATAACCTTCCTCTTCATCAAAGCTCCAAGGGAAACAATCTTCAAACCAGTTATCCGGCTTACCCGATCACAAATAAAGTCCCAGGCTGAAAATGAAACAGGTCCCAATTGTTCTTTATCCTTTTTCTTCGGCTCCAGCTTGAATTCGGCAACACGAACACTACCGCCCACACAAGGAGGTCGCTTGCTCACACCCTCACTCTGGAGTGATATATTAATCAATACCTTAAACAGATCAATCGATCAACAAGGTATTACGTGACAACGATACCCTAATCAAAACTTAAGCAAGCAATACACCGTACGTAAGTGGAAATACCGGAACAACGCTCAACCATAAAATAAAGACTTACCCTAACAGCCTCCCATAACGTACTCCTCCCCGTGCTCGGTCCACCAAGAATAACCAACTTGAGGTGGCGGAATGTTTTCGATCTAAAGAATCAATCAATAACCGATCGAAAGTAACACACACACTTATACATGTGTAGGCACATCTACATATTATGCGGAACCATCGAAG
This sequence comes from Pelodera strongyloides, assembly GCA_036852015.1. Lineage (NCBI taxonomy): Eukaryota > Metazoa > Nematoda > Chromadorea > Rhabditida > Rhabditidae > Pelodera > Pelodera strongyloides. Next base: position 311,767 of record JAANDG010000061.1, on the reverse strand, counting down.
CTCAGTTCATAGACACTAACTAGTACATCGATCGAAACTAACTATCACATTACCAGTAAACCTAATTTCACAGGAGCTCAAACTGCGGCCGAGAGGTGCGCACATTTCTCTAATTTTGCTCTACAGTTTCATTGTGTTTCATTTAAAACATAAGTTCACGAACGATAAGCGTGAACGCTTTTTTACCTCTTGTAACTTCGATCAGTAAGTACACAAAAAGAAAAGAAAGCTATCCACTCACATCCTACTACACGAAAATAATTCTCACATAAGCTTAACAATAAGACTAAGGTCACAAGATTTTATAGTTCAGATACGTACGAGTGCTTCCCCCCAAATCAAAACGGCGCAAAATCCGCATAATTTTCCTATTTTCGCTGGTGTTATTTCAATATGTTTCAATTACATGATAAGTCAACGGATGATAAACCCCTATGTTTACGCAAGCCAGTAGTCTGGGTATCAAATAGCTTGCTACTGCATGAACGCTTAGAAATATTATTATTTCAAGCAAAAATTTATACGTTTCAACTACAGAATAAGTAGACGGATTATAAACAACAACAATTCCTTCCACGAGGCAGTAAAGTACAATCACCGTAAATGAAGATTTCCAATAGTTCAATCGAAGAATACTTTCATAAGAACTACAAATAAAATGGCTCACTCTTCTAATATGGTTTTCAAGTAAGCGACGATCTCCACAGTCTTACAGTGCTCCGAGTTCACCATGGAATTCAGGGGTTCCTGAATAGAATACGCGCTTTATACAATACATATGTATGATCTTCATAGTAATATGTATTCAGTGTTGTGGTGAGCTTGTAATTCCAACCAAAGGAAACAAAGTGTGTTTAGCACATTTATTCCGACGTTTCGGCTTTCGCCATCTTCAGGGAAAATTACCTCAAACTTGGGTAATTAAAGTAATATTTATGTGGATTGTTTGGACCCTTGTTAGTAGGAACTGTTGTGAAGGCCGTTCGTCTTAGGGTATCCTTTTGATTGCATATGTTTCGATGTATGTAAGTTATAATCTCAGACCATCATAGAATACCAAACACCCCCCGGGCCCGGGGTACCTCACAGAGGGGAGATACGCCCCCACGAATTATACAATTAAAATATAGCGTACACAGTCTTTCTGTGGCCCCTTTCCTTTTGTAATCAATGCACACAACACCCACCCCATCGCGAGGCAGACACACTCGGTTCCAGTAATATAATTACTCAAACAAATATAAACATACCAACAAGGAAAGTACATCCCAAAGCACACGTCCTTGCTCACGTCTCATCTGACACACTAAGACGATAATAAACAAAGCCATCAAATATTTTGGACCTATTCGAATTTTTTTTAAATGAAACGAACTTTCAATCGACATCCCTTCAACGATAACGACCATAAACGGGAAAGAACTCCCAATTCTGGGGGAAGAGTTTCAAGAGCGGAATTTCCTGAAAGAAACATGATGGAGCACATCAATTAGGCCAAAGGTCTACAATTACAGTTGGCGTAAACGCCACGCACCGCTCCGCTAACTCGTTTTTAACTCGGCGGTAACTCGTTTTTTTTTTTGAGACGCGACTCCGCAGGTATATTCACCACTGGATGAACAACACCATACCACATAAAAGCAAACAGCTACCGTACCCGTACCTGACAAGTTCAGCACCGACATCGATCCAATCTTAGCGAGAAGTGCGGGTACCGTACACAGTTGGTTGTCCGAAACGTCGAGCACGGTCAAACCGGGCAGGAGCACCTTCTCACCCGAATAGATATGCAATGAGGTGAGACAGTTACCGGCGGCTGAAATAGACATCATATAAAATTCCACGGTGCGGTTCATGATCCACCGTAATCATGGGTGAATGAATAATATGACGAGGGACTCTCATATAGCGTATGCAAGTAAATGTGCAATACTGAGATGTGCGAACTTTTAGTCCAATTATATTCATTTGCATACAACATATGTTTCGTACCAGCCATTATAACCCCAAACCCAAGTACACAAAAAACAACGTTTGAACCTGAAATTCACTGTAACAGGGTTAGCATCACTTATCAACTGATCTACTAAAGAGCATACCATTAAAAGTCTTCATCCACTCTAACGTATCGTGTCTCTTGTGAACGCACGCTTCCTCCGACATTTGATTCGCTTCCCCGCCACCTCTCGACAGAGAGAGCGACCTCTGCGAGCGAACAGCTGACTTGGACCGCGACCCTTGAAAGGAAAGAAACTAATTACGACAATTAAATAAATAAAAATATCCCGAATACGATCGAACCCCCTCCCCTCTTATGCTTTATGCTTTATGCATTCATATGAGGCGAACCACTTTCTTGGCTGGTAGAGCAACACGAGTATAGAGCCTAATCTCCACCAGAGATTACTAGCCAAAATGTATCGTAAAAAATGACACCTACTATTATGTCTTCTCTGTGGCGAATTCCTTCTTCCAGGTAAAGATGGGCGTCCTGGGTTCTGCTGTGCCGGCACTGCATGACACACCAAGTGAGGGGGAGACACTCGGGGAAAAAGGTCGCGGAGCCTGGAATAAGTATTATGTTTTATTGTGGCTAAGCTTCCATCTACGAAACATAATCACATTCCACAGATGAATGGACACATTGGTTCATTCATTGTGCTACCCTAATTACGTAAATTCAAAAATCTGGTCTCTAGAAGTCTTGGTGGCGAACCGTGATACATGCTTATTTTTTCTAAGGATTAAGTTCCTCAACACGTCATGTTTCAGGCACTCGGCAAAACAAATACGAAGAAGCAGTGACCGTTGAACTGTTGAACACGCACATTAGACCCCTAAACATTCCTTAGTGATACCGGGGCCGATCTCCTAATTTAGACGTGCGCATTTTTCAGCCGCACAATCTGTGACTATATTCAAGGCAAATTTCTTGCTCGTGAGCCTGACCCTTTAAACAAGATGTATAATTGTTCACAAAAGCAACACAAGCAAGGGCGCTCCTGTTATATAACTTACTATGCACAGAGCTTGATAATACTACGCATACACAAAAACAGTACTGTCATTAATCGGAAGCTACAAGCTACAATTCAGTAATAATAAAAACTGAACCCCTACTTATTATGGCTGACATCCAAACTTCGTAGGTGGGCGGGCAGACATTGGATCGGTGCCAATTGGGTCATTAGATTATGTGACATGTTGAGAGTGAGCAGTCGGGGACACGTGCACGCCAGACAGTTGGGGAAGATTTGCAGCTGAAAGTGTAGGGGAAATTAGGGACAACCATAACCAGTCTACAGTATACTACCATACCATATCCTTCCCTATTCTGTTCTACCATACCGATGATACAGTAAGTACACTACTCTACCAATCAATGCCAAGAAATACCTAAATATCCAAACACAAACCTTGTTTCCAGTTAGAATCAATGTGTTCAATGTGCTCGATGACGTCACTGGCTCGTCGGGGAACAGCTCCTCGTGGTCAACCTTTGACAGTGCCACCTGAACAAGAATCGGTCATAAATGGCAATAATAACGGACTAGGTCTCTTTTGTCTGGAGGATGCCTAATGGAGTAACTAAGTATCACCTACAAAATGGCTAATGGCTAATTGAATCATTATAATGAACTGTAATTACCAATAAAAATCGACACTGGCTGGCTATGATGTTCAAAATTTCAAAATCCGAATACCGTTTGATTATGCTATGCATACAAAGAAACACAACTATCACTAAGCACACGCGACAATTCAGTACCAACAACGCGAAACTTTGGCCGGTGTGCGGTCTACAAAAAATGGGTGGGCCCACCCATTTCGGGTGCAGTGTAGGCCGCGCACCGGCCAAGTTTCCTCAGTGAACAAAAACCCACCCCCTGCATCCACAAGTTATCTCTATTCAACGTCTTCTGTGCAACATTTGGAGGCAACATAACATCACCGTTCGATTCCGAATTGAGTTGTCCTAGAACATAGAGACTGCAAAACACATTATGGTTCGACAATTAATTAACTCTTACAATCAAATCAGTCAAAGCACATCACTGCGGCTTACATAAAGGTTCAATTTCGAGCAAAAAGGTCAAAGAACACATACGATCAAAGAACACTCACTCACCAATATTAGCCGTTCTCAACAGTCGACTTCGGTTATTCACGATCGGAAGTGAAGTGAGCAGATTATGTGCCGCGTTCAGTTCTTTCAACGATGGACATAACCAGATAAACTCTGGCAAAGCAGATATTCGATTGTGAGAGATGTCGAGTGTGTGCAGGCAGGGGAAGGCGCAGAGGAGCTGAAAGAGGCAGTCTTGGATTATTTAATAGGTCTTCCACTTTCTCTCTCTCTCTTCTCTCTCTCTCTCTCTTTCTCTCTCTCTCTCTCTCTCTTCCTTTCTCTCTCTCTCTCTAAGAAAAAGAGAAAATAAAATTAAAGAACAGAAAGATACCTGTGGTGATAAACACTCGATCTGATTCTCTTTCACTATCAAGATCTCCAACGATGAGCTGCTGATATAATATGACGGGACATCAACCTGCAAGAACATACACATGTAATGACAAAGATATACAGAGCTCGATCGCTCGATGTATGAGCACATGAGTATGCACATGATGACAGAGTGCAAGAACTAAACAGTGGATATCACCGAGCCGGAATACATACAACAATAATATCACTCACTAAAAAGCAAGGATAAACAAGTTATACCATAAAAGGCTGCATAACAGTCCTACGAAGTTTGCCGTAGCATACCCAGCGAGAAGGGAAAAAATGTCCAAAAATCTCACCGATTTCAACTTATTGGCCGATATATTCACTGAGCGTAGGGAAGGCATTTGAAATAGCAACGAAGGAAAGACTGTCAACTTGTTATGTGAGAGATCAACACGGGTGATGGCGGCGAGGGCTAACCTGGAAATTATAGTCCTTTAAAGCAAAATACCGGCCGGTTTTTGAAACGCATTGCGTACACCTGCTTTCTTATGCAGCTTATGCAAATGAGCATAAATTAGAATAAAAAAAACAGACCCCAATTAGACCCCACACTGCATAAATATATAGGAATACAAGTACTTGAGATGCGTTTCAAAAACCGGCCGGTATTTCGCTTTAAGAACATTAGGTCATCCTGGTGGAAGAGTGATGTACTCCAAACATACCGTATATGTACAAATACAGTAGTACAAGTCAATTGGTTACGATAACATAACCTATCTGCGTAAAATTCATGAAAATATGTTATGGTACTAATACGATACTAAAGTAAATCTGTACATGAATGCCTGTGCTCAGTTCATTGTTACTCAACATGTCTACACACACAAGACATCGTCGTGTGTGGTCCACGAGAACGAGCCGTCGTGTGTGGTCCACGAGACACCGCCGTGTGTGGTCCGTCGACTTTTTAGATATCGCTCCCTATTCCATATACTTGTAATTTTGAAGGAGACATAACCACTTCGATTACCATATGATTTTACAATACAGTAAGAGTAAGACACCAGACTTCTAAAAGTACAGTAGTTCCACAAACCTGGTGGTCTTCAACCTCGTGTTCACATTCAACGCGGCCGATATGAACCAGTCTGACTGAACGGAGTCCAGACCTGCGCCGGCCCACGACAACATGGCTGCCTTAGATGGGCACAAGGAGGACGGGAGAAGGGACTGCCCGATTTGCATCTGAAAAAAACACTGATTTCTTGTAGGGTCAGAACTCCCATATATTCATATTCTTTCCCACATGGCACAGATGACACAAGCAGCTAGCAGCTTGACAGTAGCGGTGAAAAAAAATGAAAACTAAGACAAAACCTATCCACGAGATTGCATAGTAAACAAAATTGACAATATCAACCAACACGACACTGAACAGAAAAACCTGCAGAGTGTGCCCTACTTGCCAGATCTAAAAAAGCAAAGTTCATGGAAAAAAGTCAGAAGCCTAACACTTTCAACGCAGCATTCTCTAAGACACCACTCATGAACTTAGCTTATATGCTAACTAAAGAAGGAGAAAGATTGGGTAAGAGAGCGAGAGAAAGGCACACACAGGTTGTAGACGCGAAGGTACGCATAACATGGTGCAAAAACAACTTCAAACATAGGTACACAATTTCATAAACCACTGCACATATGTAAATCCCATATTAGAAAAGCATAAACCCAAAAAGTTACCGTACCTGTCCCATCTCCACATTCTTCTTATTCACTTTGTACTCCGGATCCGGATGCGCCAATCGACAGAGTAGAACGCGGACGATCTTCTCACTCTTATTCTAAAAGGTTTAGTAAACAAATGCAAAAATAGTTCATTAGGACTCTTTGGAAGAACGCCATGTTGCCTTGTATGATGAAAAAAAACGATAAAAAGTGAGTTCGACCAACACATGTTATAAAAGGATCATGTTTCAAATTAACCTAAAATACCTGCACCACCGTAAACAACATTAGTAACAATAGTGTCAATAGAGAGAGAACCAGCTCTATCGCATGTCTACTAACCGTCTCACTACAATTACCCAAATAAACACTATGAACTGAGTTATCAATTTTCCAAGGCCATGCCCCAAATAGCGCAAATGTATACACCTAGTAAAGACAAAAAATGGTAATACAAAAATAACAATAGCTAGGAATACAGAAAAGGAATATAATAAAAACAATGAATGTTTATAGTAATAAAAATATATAGATCAATAAAACACCTGTGATGCTATCTGAAGAGCCTTATTATCTGTATCCACGGCGCCCTTCGTGAGCAGATGATGCACAACGTTTAGGGCATCAGCGCGGGCCGCTTCTGACAGAGCGCCGGAACCAATACAACGAGCCTCCTGTGACAATGTTAACATTAAAGCGGGATGGCACCTGGTTTTGGAACAAATGCCGGGATGATGCAGACGCAAACAGTTTCTGTACAGGACAGCACACAATACCTAGAGAAGGTAGTTGTGCAGTACATCCTTTACAAACCAATATTTCTCGAGATCAACAGACAAAAAAAACACAAAAAGAAACTATATATATATATCCAGGAATACAGAAAATTCCCCGTAAGTAGTAAAGGACTTGGACCCTTTACTCTGTGGGACCTGGTTATTATTTTCTCGCTTACTATGTTATTTTGTACTTGTCGTTTTTATCAATAAACCTTTATATACATACCACAACACTCTCTTCTTCTGCTTCGAGAACACCGAGTGGAAGATTCACATCGGCTCCGTGGCTAAGTAACAAACTGAAACAAAGAAGAGAACAGATAACGCAAAGAACAAAAAGTTCACCCCCCCCCCCCCCCCCCCCCCCCCCTGATTAAGCATACTATATAAGAGGAACATAATAGCGCAAGATGAGCTAATAATTAACTGCGCGGACGCGGATCCCACTGTAAAAGCGAATCCGTTCAACCTCAACCTTAACAATACCCTAGCATATAGCGTATGATAGTCTTCGATGTAGTGATGTGATATTGAGAGAGAGAGAGAGAGAGAGATGAAGATAAATTTATAGACGAGACAGGATAGATGCTTTCTTGAAAACTAGGGTTGAACCACATATGAGCACAATGATCCAAAACACTCACGTTATCAGATTGATATGCCTATTATACGCGGCAACCATTAACGGAGTTCTGCCTCGCACACAATACACGTCGACTTGAAATGGACATCCAGTGGTCCCATTAGAGAACTCGACCGTGTACTGAAAAAGGGATCAATAATATCAACAATCATAATTTATTGAGCAAAGTTACCCCATCATATGCTACACCCACTGAAGAACGCTAACCCACTGAATTAGTAATGGGGTAATGTGTTTGTTTATTTTTCTTTTTAGTTGTCCGCAAATATCTATATCAACTTCGTTACTTCTTACCTTTTCTAAATTCTACGACCTTTTATTACAAGATACCCCCTCCAAACAAGGGATAGTATATTTCAAACGTGTGTAGTGTACTTCAGTTCGATACGATTTTAACGCGATATTCTGGCTACAGTAATCTATGAACTAATCTACGAACAGTAATCTACATCGCAAACCCAAAAATACTCACGTTCAACATATACTCGACGATTTCTTTGTGTCCGTTAGCCACGGCCAGGTACAACGCAGTACGGCATTCAGAATCGACCACATTTACTTCAATTGCTGATCTGAAAGGAATTCCTAAGTTAGCTTACCCGTGCAAATTCAAAATTGAGCAATTTCATACAACTAAAAGGTCATACAACTAAAAGGTCGAGCTACAGTACGCTCAACCGCAAGCTTCAGTCAGAGCAAAGTTCATCAATATAACTCGGATCCCTCGAAATATTTTACGAGAAACCTTCGTTTGATGTTTGATCTGAGTCGGGGTGTGTCATGTTTCTTGTTCCAGACAGCACTTGAAAGAGTTCCTACACCAGCCCCAAACTAAAATTACGGTTAATATCCTTACCTGTACGTTAGTCCGGAGTTCGTCTCCACATCTTTGATGAATCTATCCTCATATGGAAATTCCAGAATGCTAAAATTTTTCATATGTTTGCATGTTTATTGTTTATTAACGATAACCATATCACCATCGCATAAATCTCTCACGATCGCTTTCTCTCTGATTTCCTATTCTCTTCTACGCTCACTCAAGGAGCTAAGCCAAGTGGAATGCTTAACATACAGAGAGGAGAGGTGTACCTCCGTGTGTTATATATGACCGAAGTTAGTGTGCGTTCTTTGTAGAACCAGCACAAAGTGGCACATAAATGTACGTGGAAACGCACTGTCCAAACGAGTGTCAAGATGTGTCACTTACCATTTCACGACATCCACACTCCCAGTGCGTGCTGCCCAATGTAAACAGGAGCTCCCATCGACGTTGCTATTGGAAATCAGTGCGGGAAACTTCTAAAATAAGAATAGAAACCATAAACCATAGGGCCGTAGAGAAGAAGAAAAACACACGCAACTTCATTTTTAGCTACAATTCCTATCCATCTGTATACTACCAGCTTCAGAGTCCCTAAGACCTTTAGTAATAACATATCATTCAGGAACAAAGACATAAATACAAATCCTTCATGCTCATATTCTACTGTAATTTTCATGCACTATTTCATAAACAAACAAATAATTTTAGTAATTAATAACGATGTACCAACCTCTAACATCAATCGCAGAACCTCGACATCCTGACTTGAAATCGCCGCATGAAGTACTGTATCTAATGTCTGCGGTTGCACAACCACATGTTTCTCTAAACAGATATGAGACGTTGAACGTCCGTATCACTGATCAGCGCAGACTGTTCTTGAATACGGCTATCGAAAAAAAGTACAAGCTAAAGTCTAGATAGAAATAGGTGCAAAGTAATTAGCATTCTAACAAATACCTTTAATGTCCAAAAGCTTCCGCACGACCTCCAAGCGTCCATTCTGGCATGCACTGAAAGGAAAATACATCAAATTCAACTGGTGGAATTTGCAGTAAGCCGATCAACTGATTAGCATAATACATACTTGACGAATGAAACCAACACTCTTTATTCATGCATATTCAAGTCCACAATTGGACCAACAGGAACAATATTCTGCCGTAACTATTACATTTTGCCAATAAGTAGATCAGCTCCATAGTATTATAAACATAGATTCCTACATATAATAAACGATACTCACACAAACAGCGCCGACTGCGCATCAGGCCCCCGGCCGTTCAGGAGTGTATCTGTATTGCGAGGTGTTGCCGCGTTGATCAGTGATTCTACCTAAAATATAAGAACTGTTCTCTCTGACACCTTTCATGAAAAAAATATATAAGAAATCTCTCTGACACCTTTCATGAAAACAGGTGAAAAGGAAAACAAAACAATTCATACCTTATTTAACTCTCCAGAAGCACAAAAAGAGAGCATGTCAGCATGCGCGCGCCCAATACGTTCGCTGTCGTCTTCTGAAAGAAAGAAATTAGAGCAAATAGCCTCACTGAGCGCGCTTCAAGCAAATGCAATTGCAAAGAGGATCCAATGAAACACGTGAGGAGCCTATGTGAACGACAACAAAAAGGAGCTGTGTTAGGAAGTGAGCTACTTCTTATGTCATACTTGATTTCGATAGTCATTTAGCATATCACTATTGTCTGTGTTACCTCAATAACGTAAATATTAACATATGAGAATGAGACTAGCTATATAAGACGATGATAGTGCTGATAAGATGTCACAGCCCCCGCTGAATAAAGTCTTCATCTTCAACTGGTGTGCCTCTACAACACGCAGCCAACAAACACCTTATTTAGCATCGATCTTTCTTATATAGTCAAAAACCCACGTATATGTTGCATGAGCATTTCGGCGACATTAGTCCTGTCCGTCATCTGGGCCATTTCCAGGGCACAGTGACCGGCAAAGTCTAGGAGGTTGTAGTCCGCGCCCGCACTCAGGAGTCCCGCCACGCAGCCAGCCTAAATGATGCATCTACAGTAATCATGAATGTTACTCCGGGTCCGCGTCCTCATAACACCAAAGTCGACGGACGACGTGGGTGTTCCTTTCTGATTCTGATCAGTTGCATGGGTGCCCTAATTGGCCCACCAATACTGTTGTGACAAACAAATATTGAATACGTGCCCCTGAGAATCCTACATAACACGGTGGAAAAACACTTGCGGTGCTTCCCTTTTTTGTACTACTAGACCGCACACGAAGCTACGACAACTCTTGCACCACGGTCATGCCATTGGGGCAACTATTGAAATTGAATAAAATCAACACAAATACTGGAACAAACCAGCGAATTACTATAAAAAAAACCCTGGACACAATAGGGAAAATCCCAACTCATGCAAATTAGCAAACTCAGGTTCCCAAAAACTGGCAAACAATCCAAAAAATCGTCTCACCTCTCCGGATTCCGTTGCAAAATGAAGAGCCGTTTTTCCGCCTCCGCCCTGCATGTCAATGGTATCTGAAAGAGAAAAAATTACGTTGCCATGGAAACTGAGTAAAAGAGAATAGAATATTCACATGTAAGAAAAACCTCATTCAATTACAACGGACATCAATAGCACTGTACTCGAACACGAGGAGTATTCTATAGAATATACACTCATTCCAAACTATTACAGATGGGTTAGCGCGCAAAAAACCCGGAAACTAAGGTGAGCACATAAACTATTGCTTCTTTACCAAGTCCCCTCTAATACCTAGCCCCCACTATATTGCTCGTTTCTCAATTTCCCAAAAGTTAATGTTTCCCAATTTTTATAACAATACCAAAGAAAGAACACAAATGCTGGTATGAAAGTCTGTGCATACTGCATACTTCAACATATCAATACATGAATATTAATTACCTGGAGCAACAAAAATTATTTGCGCCAATGATTTAGCTCTTCCATTGTGCGCGGCCAACATTAGAGGTGTTCGTCCGTACCTAATCGATAATTATTATAAGTTACAGTAAGAAATAAGGGGGTGGGGCATACGGTAAATGCTGCTTATATGAAATGAATTCACATCTAGAGAAGAGAACTACAAGTACCGTCATTTCTGATGCATTGATGTATCCATCAGAAATCTGATCATCAGTTACTAGTGAAATAAGTGAGACCACCGGTAATTAGGGGCCAAGGTTTACCCAACCTCACAACCCTTTTGACAATATGTAACACAAAAACCAATACTAATCACGAGGACGTCATTTATGTACTGTAGCTATGTTACACTTATGGCTCTCATGTATTCAATACAGACCTCTCAAACCCGTACAACGTGGTTACAAACCAATATCCTGAGTACAAAAAAGAATAAATTATTTCGAAATGTACCGATCCATTTTCACTGCAGCATCCTTGTGCTCTGCTAGTAAATCACCCAACAGATCGGTGTTCTCAAACAACACTGCCTAAAACAAGGTGATTACAATAAAAAAATTGTTACTTTTCCATATCGTGCCAGTTGTCTTGCCCCTTGTCCCATAAGAAAAATCCCACGGAAACATATTCCCAAATATTTACTCTTTCGGAGATTAGATCGACAATGAGCATACTGTAGTTATGAATAACTATATCCTCACTTACAGAAGTACCACCTACTACAGAAATAAGAATCTCCCATGAATTATCAAATCAAATTTCGCGAAAACAAATGTAATACCGCTTTAAACAAAAGATACAAAGAGTTAAGCAAACCTGTCTAACAAGCTGCATCGTATCGGAATCGTCCACCTGTGCCCCCGGTGGCAAGTCGCTGGCCGCCATCTTACAGTTGTACTTACAAACTTGCTTCTTCAAGGTCCCGTTCCTACATCTAGTATCGAATCTTAAATACTAATACTAGTACTCTTATGGTTAGTCAAATTCAAAATCCATCAAGAAATCAGACAAGCAAGTGAATAATCGTACTACCCTCACAATACTGTAACCCCATATTTAGCAGCGGAGATTTAGGCCTCACATAAACCGAAATAGAACTTTTAAAGCGAAATACCAGTCGGTTTTTGAAACGCATCCAAATATCTGCATTCTTCTAAGTGGGGTCGAATTGGGGTCTATTTTTTATTATAAATATGCTCATTTACATATGATGCATAAGAAAGCAGGGGTACGCAATGCGTTTCAAAAACCGGCCGGTATTTCGCTTTAAGCTTTGAAAGAAATTGGATGGAAATACAAAAAAAAACAGTTTTCCATGCAGAAGGCCTCCTACTCAATACATCGCGTTTCATGCTTATAGTAATACTACACTGCCTACTCCCACTACAGTATGACGACGGATGCAACTTAAGAATACAATAATAGAACTTCTTCATCAAGTGTATCATACTAATATCGTGCTAATAAACCATATTCGCTACCCTTCAAAACTAAAAACACACAAACTATGCACCACCACCACCAAGCAAGACTTCACAACACCAACTAAAACAAAAACTTTAATAAATTCTTAAACAAAGGACACTACAAACAACTTCAATAAGCATGCAAACTGTGTAGTATGGAGGGGTTACGGAATGAAACCGAATAATAACTATTAAATTAAAGAATATATCAACAAAAATAACTTTATAAAGAATTTTCTCTAACAAAACGCAATCGCAATGCAAATAGTGTTATTTTACATAAAACAATTGTTAAAAAAACAAAGAAGACGATCAGACAATAGAAAACATAACCCACGTATACGAATAATCTAAACCTCAGCTATATAACAAACGTTGGCAAAAATTCACGATATTAAACTACTCAGGTTTCAATCTTATACTATCTCAGTGTTAACAACAATGAGCAACAAAAAGCAACAATAACAAGAAAAATTAAAGAAATAACAATTTAAATCAACAACAAGTGAAAAATCAAAGCTAATTCGCGACCGATTGGCTAACAATTTACGAAAGAAAAACAAAACAAAATCCAGAAACTACACAACCGGATCTTAACAATTAAATTTACAGACTAGTGTACAAATAAACTATGGTTGAATATTAGAAACAAGAAATAAGTGTCAAAATAACAAACCCAAAGGCGCGTAAACCAACAAAATTTGTTCTGAGTACCATGTTTGTCTGGTGAAATCTGAGCTTCGGACGTATGTAAATATCGACAGAAATGCCGGATAAACACGACAACGCCACCGCAAGTCAATTCCAAAATACATGTCGCACCTAAAAAATCGAAATTAAAGTCGAATTTGTCGAATGAATTAAACAAAATTAACACTTCGATCTCGGGGATGATAAAGACCGACCACCACAAAACTTTATTCGTTAAATTTCCTTAGAACCGTTGCAAATCCCTTCAAAGCAGTTCTAAGAATCTAAGAAGACAATTATGAAAAAAAACGCAGTACTCTTTCTTATAAGAACAATACCACTTCACTCTATAGTCTAACCACATGTTACACAAACAAAGACAATTGCGAAGAGAATGAATAATTGATTCAAGATGATTGAACATTTTGGCCACGCCACCGCCACGTTGCTTATTTAATATTCTAATTGCCTACCGTATCCCTTCCTATTCCATCTGCTCGTCATCGTCCTCCATTGGCACATCGCTTGCTGCGGGGGCCGGTGCCGTGTCCAAACAAAGGTCGTCCAACATCTCATCAAGGGTCGGACCGTCTGGGGGCAGGTCGTCAGCCGCAATCGAAGACTCAATTTCCTGCAAAAAGAAAAGACTCGTTAAAGCGGCATAACACCTGGTTTGCGAAATATGTTGATGCTGAACTGCGCTCCCCAGATTATATGTAAATGAGTGAAATCATTCGACTGTATTGACAAATAAAACATAATAATAATAACCGACCGCTCGTGCAATCCTCTCGTGATCTTTGTAGATGTTAATCTTCTCACGCATCTCTGGGTCCTCTTCAATGTCTTCCAGGAATCTATAGAATAAAGAAATTTAAAAAAGGATAATGAACCCCATTTCCGTTATGTCAAAGATTAAACGAATCTAGTGAAACATCGCACTTACATACCTGGGCCAATAAACCAATAAATAAACAAAAAATCTCTAAATTCATTTTAAAAATCGGTCAAACCGGTTAGAAAAGAAATTATACAGTTGTGCACCGGTAAATAACTGCAGAGTCAAGCATATCTCATAATGTATCGATTGGTCAAAAAATCAATAGCTCAAAGAAAATCAATAAACGTACCTGTTATATTCGTCAATGACCGAATCGGTCTCCTGTCCGACAAGGTTTCCGTCAATCTGCAGACGTCTCAACTTCCACTTTCTCTTCATTGCACGACGCTGTCGGTCATACACCTAAAAAATGGAAAAGTTTGATCAAAAAAGTAAAGTTACAGTACCCAAAGTTATTAGTTGTGTAAATAATAATTTAATCTGAACATACAGTCTGTACACAAATAAGTTCGCAAGGACACCAACTGGCAAATTGTAAGTCATAACTGTAAGTTAAAAACCAATAAACGTAAAAAAAATTCACTAAACTTCTGAACCAAAATCTATTGCGGTGCCAAAAAATTAACCTATCTGGCCTAGCCAGGGCATAAAACTCGTCGGGAAAGGCTCAAAACCACATCCAAATATATGCAATGTTTCCCACACTTGTATCTATTTATGATACGTTTCTGATTTTCCGCATACCTAATATTCTAATCGCGACAGTGGCATGTCTAGGAGCTCTATACCGCCGTCTAAATTTATGCAATATGGATGGTGGTTTGGTGGTTTCGTCGGTCAGAGCGTCAAAGAGTTTATGCCATGGGCCTAGCCTTCACGACCATACACTACACATTTCCGAAAGAGGGAAATAATTCGCAGGCAGCGCAGGAAACATAAAACAACCAAAAACAAACCTAGCGTAACGCAAATCACCCAAACGTACAACCAAACAAACGCACAAACATTCTTTCAATATCTTGCCTATACATTAGTTTGCTCTCTTATTATAATATCACACTTCTGTTCATTTATTTTCATATATATATTCAACTACTAAACAACGAACAGACTAATCAAAAGGCTTTAACTAACAACAACAAAAAACATTTGTCAACAAACCTTCTTGACAAGTACGACATCGGGAATCTCATCTTTGCGCATCTTGTCCAATTCGGGACTGTTGATGTTGCAGCTCTTCAATTCAAGACCTCAACATAAAAGGTTTGGAAGAAAGTTAGTTAGAACGCTAAAAAAAAATATTATTCAGGTGCAACTTAACTAAGCCACGCCCTTGTCCTCATATGTACTAGTTGGCCACATTCACAAACTAACCGGAAAACAACAATATGAATTGGATACCATTCATATCATCATATCGACAATATATTTTCAAAATACTGCTCAGGACCTCTGCGGAACATGTCATAAGCAAAACCTTGAAACTGCATTTTCACCCTTGAATAAAGGTGCACGCTCTTGAAGCGTCAAAGATTTTTATTTAAAAATCAAGTTAAACTCATCCCGTCAACTTAGAGTGATTTGATATACGACTCGCTACACCAATCACTAGTAGCTGTATCATAGCAAGACCAAACCTTAGGGGCCTTAGGGTTCCCGTTGGTTGACGTCCTTTCTTTGTAATGACTTTTAACCAATAAATACTAAATCATTGTTATTAAATA
Organism: Pelodera strongyloides; assembly: GCA_036852015.1. NCBI lineage: Eukaryota > Metazoa > Nematoda > Chromadorea > Rhabditida > Rhabditidae > Pelodera > Pelodera strongyloides. The sequence goes on along the minus strand of JAANDG010000061.1, from coordinate 295,678 downwards.
TTTAAACTGACCAAGTACAGTATCTCCAGGTTGCAGCCACTTTCCAAGATGCGTCCTTGTTGTGTACGTTTCCGCGTCCGATGCTCCCACCTTATCCGCTCGTACTACGGTCACATCGGCAAGAGTGTGTCTGAAAGAGTATTGGATGTAAGCAAAAGGATATTCATCCAGTTTGAGACTGACAAACTCTATGCACTTGCATATCATATATCTACAGGGCTAACCAAGTAAAAGCATCCAACCAAAGTATTAGCGGCTAAACACAAAAGACGCATTGGCATCAGTCTAAAAAACTGAATATAAAATGTAGAAAGTAAAAAAGGGGCTACAAATCTGAAGAGAATGGCCGTGCCCAGTTTTTATAATGACGGCGGTGTTCGGTGTCGTTTGCACTACAACTATCAACACCAAACTTTTAAACGGCAACTATACAGACCCAGAAATATAAAAAGCTGACAGCAAAACGACCACCAAAAGTAATAGACCTACTTCTTGCTAACGAATCCGTGTCCTCTGCTTCTCTGCAGATCGAAAACTTCCTCAACATCGAGCACGTAAAACGGAGTATACTGTTTCGGGGAGCACAGCGCCTCGAATGGATCACGCCAGTAGTGAATTCTGAAATTGAAATATATTTTCAATATTCTCAGGTACTGACTCGAGCGTTTTACACATACCAAAACATATATATTCCAAATAAGCTAATACGCCAAGAGGTCGTACAAAATTCAAAACGGTAATTTATTATGAGAAAACGACAACATGGCATTACGGTTACTATTATAGGGTTCCACATATGCCGAGAGTTATGGGTTAGTTCGACTTCAAATTAATAACAACATGAAACAACACTAAATTTGTACTAACCATGAAACATGCGGTTTTATTAAAATGAAGAATTACTTTAAAAACTCATAAAAGGTAGTATAAACCTGAGATAAAAAAAAGGAAAAACTACAGTACCCATGGACCTCAGCCATCTGGAGGTTGTTCGGATCAATAAGAGTGACCACACTGTCCACACGAAGGCAGATCACTACCTGAAATGTAAGCACTGTAAAACAAATTTTTTTTCCTTTAAACAATAAATAAAAACGCTTTGCGATTTGCTAGCTCCAATAGCACACAACCCATCAAACTTCAAAAACATATTAATCTGTAGAACATCAAATAAACCAAAGTAGTTCTAAGGCTAGGACTTTCCACATTAACTGAAACGTATCAGATCTATAGCTTTACATACAACTGCTGCTTAAATGAGCATCAATACAGGTTAAAATGAAGTACATGCTGCACATTTCTATCATATTAAAATAACTTAATTCAAAAAAAAATCAACAACATCAAGGAACAAATAAACAAAAAATGTATACTAACCTGACTCATGTTACCGTACTGTTGAGCGAGCTTCTTGGACAAAACGACCACATTGTCACTGAAAACAAACAGAAATAATAAACCGAAACAATAAACAAAAGTTGCAAATCATTTAGGTGCAAGGCATTCATTTGTACATAGAACTTCTATCATGATTGAGGAAACTCTGCACTTAGCTTCATAGATTTCTGTATAATGTGTCACTTTATTTATTCTTCATTTTTGTCTTTGTGCTACTGTTGCTTTACTCGACAAAACTGTACGTTGTATATATTTTTCTCATGAATTGTATGTGTGCGTAATAAATTATTATTATTATTATTAACCCTTCCACCAAACCCCTCCAAGGAAGTTCAGTAGGTTCACAAATAGACAATAGACAATAAGAAACCAGTTACGGATCTCACCCAATATGCTCATGCTCATAAAACCAGAAACTATTCTCATTTTATCATTTACACCTCCTACCGTTCACTTTACGAGCAAAATGAAACTACCAAAATAATGGAAAAATAAAACAAAACAGAAAATTAGCTCACCGACAAATCGGAACCACTTCAACGCAGAACGTGTGCTTGTAGTCGTACGTATTGTTCTTTGTATCATGAGACACGAGCTCCTGGAAATATTATAAGCTGACTAGCAGACTAGCTCACTTTCCGTCTCAAATAAATACAAAAAAAGAGAACTACTAGAGGACTAGAGCTCATGGATTTGATGGATTCAAGTGCTCAACTAAAAAAAACTAGCAAACAAAAAAAAATTCTCAAAGATCGATATAAAACGCACTACACTGCATCGATATGAAACGCACTACACTACAAACTACGCTGTCGTCCAAAAAGGCAGGTAGCCCACACACCCCATTAACTTTAGAGTCAGCTTAGCTTAAAGTAAAGTCGAACGCTTTACATATTTAAATAATTCCAATAAATATTAAATACCAACCTGTGCATAATGTGATTTACATGGGAGCACTGTCTGCATGAAATCCACAAATTTGCGGGCATCTTGCAGTTGGGGGAAGAACATGTTGATTCCTGGAATCGAAAGCAGTGCAAATGAAAACTTGCAGAGCAGCAGCAAAACAGAAACAGTACCCATGCATGCATGGGACCTGGTAGTGTGGGGATCAATAATACACACCCACCAAACATATACCCGCTCAGTAGTGATGGGTGCTAGCAGCAGATGGTCCAATATCTAACGGCATACAATAAATACGGCGCGCATGGTACATAGAAAAACGTCCCCTCCCCTTTTACAAAAGACCGATTACTTTTCAAGGACAGCTGTTTCTATGAAATCAATAAAACATCAAAATGAGATATTTTTATATAGATTCCCCTGGACTTAATTTACTATTGCAATTATTTACTATCAAATAAAGAGTTACATAGTAAACACATCCCATATGAATACTGTGCTGGAATGACAGATTTCATAAATGTGATGCTAAGTGCTAATGACACTCAATGATTTTTTGGTTACAAACACGGCTAAATTCTATAAGTATGCAAGTAGCAAGTAGTAAACAAACAAGTCTTAAAAGTACCAGACTGCATAGATGACTAGACCGAATAATAATAAATAAAGTTGTAAACTAACCCGTAGTGACCGGCTTGACTCCCGTGCAACTCGAGTGAGCACTGTGCTTAAGAATGAGCTGTTCGAGGTAGAAGAGCGTGCGCTTGAACTCGGCCTTTTGGCGAACCTAAAATAGACAGAAATTATAAACACAAAGTTTAGGCAGAGTAAAATTCCGTATGAAAATAGGAAGAAAAAAAACGAATCATTCTACTATGTTACTTAAAGCGAAATATCACCCCGGTTTTGGAAACGCATCGTGGATAGCTGAATTCTTGCGTATTTATGCTAATTTACTCGAATTTAACTCGATTTTTTATTCTAATTATTAACGTTCATTTGCATAAGCTGCAGAAGATTGCTGGTATACCCGATGTGTTTCAAAAACCGGCCGGTATTTCGCTTTAAATATACAATTCGACGGTAAAATGGCATAATGCAAAAATCGAAAAGAAAACAAAGCGGGATGCGGATGCGCTTAGGATAATATGGGAACATGAACGGCGAACCTAATTTCCTCGCCTGAGTGTTTAATTGTAAAACGGTCAGGAAGGAGGGTAGTATGACGAAGTGACTAAAATAAGAACACCACTAACACAGTACGTTCTGTACGAAAAGTCAATTTACCTGTACACATCCTCTCCAGAAATCCTTTGCTTCAGCACGACGACACTCATCGCACACCTGGAAGTTGAATTTGGTTTGGTATAATAAATAATGCATAACGAAATGTAAAACACCACAACTTAACTTACAGTATTCCTACGGGCTGAAAGAAACAAAGCTACATACACTTAGCTAAAGTATTGAACAAACGAACGACTCGATGCTCATGTACGCACCACATAATCAAATATCACAGATCAAAATCCTTTTAATAATAATAACAAGAATTCATAGGCAAACCTGGTTATGAATGGTAAATTCCACCACGAATTGTTGCTGCAATACAGTGTTGGTGAATACTTCCTTCTGGATGGTCAGTTTCACCTGAAACAATTATTAAGCTATCGTATTTTAATAAGGAGTATGCCGTCGAATGTTAACAAATGTGAAACAGTGAGTGTTACCGTTCTATTACGATTTACATAATTATGAGCGCGGAGCGCAACTGAATGTTTTCGCAATTATTTTTTACAACTACAGATTATCTGCCTAAGCATGGATAAAAAAAATGCTCTCCACAAAATACGGCATTTAATTGTCTACTCATTAAATGCGCAAAAATTAGATATCGTTTTTTTCATAAACATGAAAAAGGCAAACATGAAATGACAAGGTTAAGACTTGCGACATTACATACAAAGGAAATGGGTGAGCCTATTTGTCGACGTTTCACTATTTTTTCGTGGGGGAGCCCATTTGGTGATCATATGCGGTGACTTAGTTCCATCGAAAACCGTCGTCAACTGGTCACTAACAATAACCAGTCATCAAAAACCAAACAATTTTTTCGGGGCCCAGGGCCAGCGACGGTTTTCTATGGTTTCGGCAATTCTTCCGTTTTCCTGTGTACTGGGCATGATGAATAAATTAAAAGAAATGTGAAAACACCCACCTTAACCCTTCTGGAGTGGGCCTCAGTCCAAACGAAGCAAGCGTCGACAAGACGAACCTGAGGCGAATTATTAATAAGAAAGTAAACTACCCTGTTAATTGAACGCCATTGACTACAAACTACAATGAAAGCGAATAATTAAAAACCTGAAGCAGATAATTCAGAGATTCTATACAAATAATCAAATATCCATCGATCACTCAACGAATGTCCCGAAGCCGAACAGAACTATTAATGACCCATGAAGAGTGCCGACCCGATTAACAAATATATTCAACCCAGGACCTTAAACTTTAATAATAATAAATAAATCAAAACAGACAGCACTCACTTTTGTCATAGTGGGCTTGATCTTCTTCAAGCAGATTGACAACAGCTGTTTTGACTCGGGTTCTGCTTTCACGAAAGCCTTTGGAGGAATAAGGTAACGATCACAAAATTTGCAATTGTACAATGTACCTAAATGAAAATGATGCAATTATCATTATTATCACAGTCTACTTATATGTGCATTAATCTGGACATTTAAGAAAAATAATTAAGGGACACGTGTGTGATTTGTGACTATTCACGAGGCCGCCATGCTATAGCATTTGAATTATCAACGTTATTTCGATGAATTCCACATATCTTCTCGTCTAATATTGAAATTGGAGAAAGAACATCGCTCAAACAAACAACGGATGTACTTTTTGTCTTCCGGCTCTTCTGGGCACGTGGGCACTTTTATTTTTTGTTCTCCACTTTTGTGAAAGTATTTAACTTACTCTGCCTGGAGATTCCCTCAGTGATGTCCACCCGACTTCGAAGGCATCCCGGGCACATGTTAGCCGGATTGGGTGCGATTCCAACACCGCATTCACAACACGCCACCAGACCCACAGTTTGGTCTAGTTGGAGTTCTTCCATGGTCCTGAAAAATACACAAATTACTGAAAAATGCCTACACAGAAAACAATATTTCAAAAACAAGTTTGTTTGCCAAAGTATTAAGTACGTAAAAATTCGTTCTAAATTCTAGCAATTTGGCGTTACGCGTCATAGAATTTCTTGAGAAGTACAAATTGGAGGATTTGTTGATGTAACAACTGAAAAACAGAAAAGAAGCTAGATAGTGATGAAGATCTATTTACATCGCAGCCGCATTGTAATCGGTGTTATTCTCAGAGGCAACAATGGCTTAACGGCTTGCTTGGTCTCTTATCATGGAAAGATGGAAACAAATTAGTATTATGATTAAAATGTGCATGAAGGAATTACATAAAAAAGACGAATATTGGCGAAGGCGAAACCAATTCTAGTTCAAAAGGAAACGCCATTATTTACAGTGCATCGGGCCGCTGCAGGACAACACACGAGCAAAACTATAAACATACTACAAACTACGTGTTTGTGTGTGAACAGAGGGAAAGAGTGAGAAAGCGAAATTAAAAATAAAATACACATATTGTTTTTAGATTATTCCTTTTCCGCGTTATATGTTACGAATGAGGGGAACTTAGCCAAACCAAGTGCGTGTATTCTCAAATTCATGTTCTTCTTTTTGTGTTTTACTGAGTTAACTTTCAAGTTCTCTATATGGAACGTTTATTCAGCTTTACTTTTATACGTTTTCACTGACATAAAGAGGGAAATTTATGTCAGTGAAAATGGAGTGACATTGCAAAAACACAAATTTCATTGCAATCTCACCGAGACCGAGACCCCCCAAGAACAATTGGTCTGTTATCCCTCTAGTAGCGACATAAATCTATACAGTTTTGAACATAACTAACAGAGATAAAAGAGAAATCAAGACACGTAATGGGGTTTCCATGTTTGCGATTCGCACCTGCGAAAATGTCAAACCGCTGTCCATGTATGAGTCGATGTAAATGACAGGGTCCCGCAGCGATTTTGGATTTAGTATGGATCTATTTCAAAATAGTACGGATCTAGTATGGATCTGATACACTTTCGCTGCAGGACCATGTCAAACGTGCGATTCGCATGGGTTACGGTAGGCAGTTGACATGCATGTAAAATGACTCGAACATGGACAGCGGTTTGACATTTTCGCAGGTGCGAATCGCATACATGGAAACCCCATTAAAAAACAAAAAAAAAGACAAACAAAAAAAAAACGAAGAAAAAATGCACATTTAGTGCATTTTCGCATACGCGAAAGTGGCAGAATTTTGAAAATATTTCGTTGTACGGTAATCAGCTGTCTTTTATTTGACATCGATAAAATGCTTATTGTTCATCTTGTTTATTATTGCACTTGCCTTGTGATGCATATACACTCAAATATTGTTTTTCAGGAATGCCAGCAATGTTTCTGATTCAATAAGCAGTTCTTGTCGATTAATGATTGAGTATAATGGATGACTATCAACCTCAAGAGGTGGATGAAAGTGTTCTCGATGATGTGCCTCTCTTGCCCGCTGTAGAAGAGGAAAAGACATGGAACCTGATTGGATTCTGGTAAGATTACGGTATCCTTCTGTGTGCATAACGTTTTGGGAACATATGTTCCAGGTTACAGTAACCTCATCAGAACGATTTTTGGAAAATTTCGAAAAACATGTAGCAAGATGTATCCCAGGTTATAGCGTCCCGCTTTGGAAACCATCGTGACAAAATATGGACAAGATCAAACATATAGGCAAAGAATGACCCACGCTCTGCAAGTTATCCGCGCATGTTATGTTGCACTTGTACACATAAAAGTAACTGGAAATTCAATACCGCCAAGTAAAAAAGCAACAACATTTCTTTCCATTTCTGGTACTTATTTTTTGGCCTTTTTTTTCCACCTCTTGTGATATTCAATCGTTATTTTCAACAATTATGTTTATAGTTTATAGTATAACACTGAAAGTTCGCTGGTGATCAGTTCAGAACCCTATCAGTGTGTTTGCTTCAGGATGCTCGGTCTTTGCAACAACTTTGCCTATGTGATTATGCTTAGTGCCGCTCAGGATATCTTGGAAAGTGATAGGAAGAATTCAACCCCCGTTGCTTGCAAGGTAGATAGAGAATCTTTGAATTTTCACCGTTTTCTGACCAGTTGACGACGGATTTCCGTTTTCGAGAAAACAATTTGGTCACGACATGGTCTCCAAATGGGTCTTTTCTATGTAGGCGCTTCTACTTTGGAGTATATAATTAACATTCAGATCTAGCAATTCATAAATATACATTTGCAGGAGAAAATCATTGAACGTGACTGCACGACAATGTCGACGGGTTCAGTTCTGCTTGCCGATATTATACCAGCGCTGATTATTAAACTAATAGCTCCACTTTTTATCACGATGATACCTTTTGGGTTAGTTATTTTCAAAATGCAAGCACCATAATATGATGAATTATACGAGTGAGTAAAACGTTTCAAATGCTCACATGCTGCATATTTTAGTTTTTCTTTTCTATGGTCCCCCAAATACAAATCTTAAGTATTACAAGACAAGTATTCATGCGGAGACTATACAACAACGTCTTTGAATTGCTTGAGTCCCAAGTAGAATAAAAATTTATCAATAAATCAATAACAGTCCATTTATTTAGGACCCGCCACCTCACAGTGTTAGTCCTGCAGGCCCTCAGCTACATTTTAGTAGCACTTGGTGATGTATCCACGGCACTTTTTGGCGTTGTACTCGCCAGTTTTGCATCCGGGCTTGGAGAGATTTCTTATTTGGCACTTGCGTCATACTTTAAATCGTAGGTTTATTTGAATGCGTGGAATTTTCGTCATAGAAAAAAGGGCAGACGGATTTATATGTTGTACGGTACTGAAGTTTGATTGGGGAGACACCATAAAGCTAACTTAATTATACAGTTTTTTTCATTAACCCGAGTGTATAGCGGTATATGCTCACTCAAACCGTCTTATGATATACGAAGTAAAGACTTCGGAAGTTTGCCTTGTGCAAGGGACGTGCACAGATTCTATCATAGATAGTGGATCGATATGACACTGACATGTAAGGTGCACACGGAGTACATACTGTTATGTTATACCGTATAATGTTTATATACTCAAGATACTGTACACAGCCTAACTATACCGTACCCCTTTACCGTACCCCTTCAGCAATGTCATCTCCGCGTGGTCTTCGGGCACGGGTGGGGCCGGTATCATTGGTGCCTTATCCTATGCAGTTCTTACTGATCAACACATGATGGGACTCACACCAAGGAACGCACTCCTCAACATGCTCATCATACCCTTGATATTTGCTGTCACGTGGGTTTAAAGCCAAATACCGGCCGGTTTTTGAAACGCCATCGTGGACAACTGAATTTTTACGTATTTATGCCCATTTACTCGAATTTAGCTCGATTTTTTATTCGAATTTATGTTCATTTGCATAAGTTGCATAATAATGCTGGTGTTCTCGATACGTTTCAAAAACCGGCCGGTTTTTGCTTTCATATTTTCATCTACTCCGTAAACGAGTTCAGAGAGAGTTTTTCTGTCTTCGCTGATATGAACTAAAACAGTGGACTGGAAAATAGCTGAACTTCTTTCATGTGGTTTCAACCTTTTACATAATAGCTTGCTGAATCTTACGCAACATAATTTTGTTCATACAGGTCTACTAACAGTATTTGTTTACCATTTCAGTTATTGGGGAATATTACGCATCCCGGCTACCGTACACCGAGTGAACTTAGCCGACTGGTCATCTTGTATGGTGAACGGTACACGAAGTGAGTCTTCTGTCTACAAAGTTTATAGAACGGAATTTTCTCAGCGAACAACTTCCTGTTTCTGGGAGTGTGAACCTTAGGGAACTTTTCGATAACCGTGAACGTTTATAGGGATTGAATCATCTCAGATTATTCTATTTTCTTTATATTCATTCTCATCTAACAAAGATCGAGGGGAATCGAACATTACAGTGATACAATTAGAAAGCGATAATCTCTTTCCAGGTCGCGCAGGAAGTAGACCCAGATCTCGTAATTCAGAATCGGACGGAGATTCTCAACGACGTCCACTGCTTGAAACACCAGGTGAAGCACTTGAAGGCAGAAATTTCCGTTTTTGAAACTGCAAAAATTAAGCGCTTTGGATTTCGCGCCTCTTGCACGCGACGGGGGTCGCAAAAAAGGTGAAGTCTATAACGAAATAGTGTACTTAACACTTGTTTACTGTTTACATGCATTTTTCTTTAGACGAAGACGAGGACGAGCCGCGCGAGCACGCTTTCCACTTTGCCTCACTACCGTGGCAGGGGAAAATTGCGACAATAAAGGTGCGTGTTTTCCATTTAAAGGGAGAGGCCCACGAGAAAAATGTTTTCCTCAATTTATTTGTACAAGATGTCCAGAATTTCAGAAATATTTCGGCGAAACCCGCATTTCTTTACGCCTAGAACTCGCAGAGTTATTCCCCGGCAAACAGTTCGGCCCGGTACCGTAGTCAGAATCAATTTTTGCGCTTTTGGGGCATTACTGTATTAGAAACACCTCTTTATAATCGTAGGAATGATCTTTATTCGTTTGACCATTATTATTTAGAGAACGAATGCAAATGAACGGATATAAACAAACAGTAACAACTAATTTTGACTTGCTGACTACTGTACCTGGCCGAACCGTTTGCCGGTGAATAACTCTGCGAGTTCTAGGCTTCAAGCAATGCGGTTTTCACAGCAATATTTCTGAAATTCCGGACATATTGTACTAGCAAAGTGAGCAAAACTTTTTTCTCGTGGGCCTCTCCCTTTAATATTTTTTTCAAGCATCTGATAGGCATGGGCCCCATGTGATGTCGTTTCAGAAAATACCTTGTTTTCTGGTTGTTTTTAATTATTATTTCAGCCTCTTCTCCGCTTTATGATTCCTCTAATGCTGGTCTACTATGGAGAATATTTTATCAATCAGGGAATGGTGAGTTAAATATCTTTAAAAAACTTTTGAGTTGGCTGAATAACCATCACTCACTATAGTAATAATGAGGCTGATGTGTGTTTGGAGACGGAACTTCACATCGGCGTGCAATTTTATCGCCCTGACAGAAAGGTGCGCGAAAATGTCGCCGCGTACAGTGTTTAGAATCCAAGCACTGTGAATTTCTAAACAATAAAGAAAAAATTATTTTTCACTTTTTTTACTCGTATTGCACAGTATGTTGTTCCCGCAGCCAAGTGTTGGAAGTTGAAACTACAATAGTTTTTTTTTTTATATTTTTACTTTATTGTTCAGTTTGAACTTCTCACTTTCGACTGCAGTCACGGATTTGACTTGAGTCCGCACAGTCAATACAGATGGTATCAGGTATGCATACCTTTCTCGAATTGTATATAATCACTAAAAATGTAGTTCTTGTTCTGTGATAGCAACACTTGTTTAGAAGTAGCGTAATCGTGTGTTACGCGGTCACACATCCACAGAATTTTTTTTTAATTCTGACAATGAGATTATATTTATATACCTGAGCTATACAAATAATAAAAAAAACTCTAAATTTAAAATTCAACGAGTTATTTACCAAAAACTGTTAGCCACAAGCTACGGTAGCTCGTGGTGGGTTTCTTCTTCCCGCGAGTGTCTTTGAGTGGGGTTTTCATAGTAGCGTTTTCGAATTCTTCTATAATTACTTTAATGATGAAAAGGAGGTAATCTCATCTCCTTGCAGGTGTTGTACCAGCTCGGCGTCTTTATTTCAAGATCATCCTCCAATCTGTTATTTATTCCTCCTTCTTTCCTTCCAGCACTCGCATTCCTTCAGGTTTGTTGTCATTGGTACTTATCCCGTTTGTGAACTATTTTCTCACCCAGTTTTCAGCTAAGTGAACATATTTGTGGTATTTCTCATATGTTTGGCATATTTGGGATGCCCAGAGATATCGCGCTGTTTTGTGTTTTGTGTCTTCTAAAAGGAACTTCGTGGTTATGCTATAACTAACAATAAGATATAGATGTCAATCCAGTAAGCGTGATGAAAAGATGTTGAAGCTGAAATGGATAGGATCATAAGTTGACAGTGTGACTTTAAATTCTTACTCTGGGATATACCTCCCAAGTAAATCTCTCCCCGTTTTTTTTTTTGAGTGGTCCCTAACCCAGAAACTCTATCTTCGTTTGTGTTTTGCTCATACAAACCTCCATACGTCATTTGCAAAGTGGAAAAGCTTCCGGTCATTGGAAAGATTGGAATCTTATCTCACAAACAACTTTTTGCACTTTCTATTTATCATTTCCATTCAATTTCGTTTCTTTCCTTTGGGTGGTCTGACCATTTGTTATTGAATAAGCTCTTTGCAATTTGTAGCATTGTGGACTTGAATTCGAAACACAAGAAAAAATACAAGAAAAATTTTAGACGACATGATCGAACTTGGGTTTTTGGATTAGATCTAAAGCTAACTACACTACTAGACTGTTTATTATTGAAAGATTCACAAGACTTATTTATCGATATTGATGATTTTTTTCCTAGAGATGTTTAAATTCTAGCATCCTTGGCTCTCTCACTGACGGCACTCGGGTTGTGCGCGGAAAAATGACTAGTGCGAGAAATTCGCGAGCCGAACGAAAAGCGCGAATATTAGAACATTGTTGCGGTCCTAGATAAAAGGGCACGTGGTGACTTCACCACGTTTCCGCGAACGGTGTTTAGTGCACTCGCAAGAACCTGGCGCCAGTCTGGCGAAGACTGGGCGAGATGTAGGCGCTCCTGATTTTTTCGCCGCGCTCTGTCAGAGTTTCGCGTTGCTGACTCTAGCCACCGTACAGATCACAGAATGGAATAGGTCACAAAATGTGACACCTTTCCATGTCCTTTCTCTCTATTTCATCTCGTGATGTTTTCAATAACAAGTGATCTTCTCCACCGCAAAAGAGCACCTTCTCTACCGTAGTTCGAAATCGAAAATATGTCCAAACACCAAAAACGTCACACATTCTTCTCATACATGAGCATCAATCATTTTAGCGCTTCGCACTTTTGCGCGCCCCTTTTCGGCACGGTTCGCGCACTGGGGCGCCAACGGGTTACGGTAGCTGTTTAGTGAACACACCCGACGGGGCGCCGGATACGCTCATTAATCAAATAAAGGGAAATATTTCATGAAGAGCCTTTCATCTTTTGTTCCGGGTTTTAATTTATCGAAAAGTTGATTACATAGAGATTTATTAAAGTATAAACCAAAAGTCGCGAATAGGAAAGAATATATCGCTTGCTGTATGAAGTATTTGCATTATGATCTTCACGTCTACACGATTCTACAATAAAATTACTAGTGCTATTTTATTATGGAATCCACTTTCTTTTGTGCAAATAACTCTGTTCTTCTGCTGCACGTTTCCCGCGAAACAAAACCGCGTTACCTTGCAGCTAATCATCCAATCCCGCGCAATACGAAAAGTTATCATAATATTTGAAAAGAGAAACAGTAGGCATACGATTTCTTGCAATACCTACGTTACCTCCAATAAAGAGGATGTCAGTATTTTCCCCCAAATCTCCCGTTTATCACATGAGGTCTCTGCAAAGACTTCTGTCATTTGTGTCGGTTCCCTGAGATTGAAAGCATTTCATTAGGAATAAACACTTTTTTTGCAGAGCTCTATCATTAATAATAATGCATTGCACACATTTCCGTTGGTGTCACGCGCTCGGTTGCTCAGGATTGCATCATATTGAGAGATCAACGACAAATAATAGATTGAGATAGTATTTTAAGAGTCAGGAGCACAAGTAGACCATAAACTAGTGTTTAAGTGTAACGAATAAGGTAGCAAAGAAGTAGAGTTCCATCCCAAGAAAGTGAAAATGAGCTCTGTGCTCTGTGACGACGTGGACTACGGTAGTTTGGGCGTAGTGGTTTCGTATCCTAATTTTCCTGAAACTTCTTATTTTTTGCTGAAATTTTTTGTCACTAGGTTTTTGGCCATCCCCGATGATTTGGCAGGATGGTTGATTTTCTCAAAAAGTGCTTTTTAGTGCTAGATTTGGGGGTGCCCGGATACTTATGACGCGCACTGTATGTCTGTAGGAGTTGAGCTGTCTTATATGTATACAGAGGTCACAGAAGCATTTTTGAACGCACGTTTATGGGGTTTCCCAGTATTCTGAAAATTTACCGTATCTTGGAACTATTTTTTCTATTTTTCATATTATACCAATTATACGCAGGTTTTGTGCAGAATAGGGTAGTATTGACAGAAACATACCGAGTTTTTGGGATACTTGGAAACCTCATTGCCCAACAATGTCAATGAAACGTATTGTTCTCTAAATTCACATACGTGTCAGCAATCGAAGCAGGGTACCATGCGCATGCATGTAGGCAAAGTGTTTCTATTTCGCTTCGTACTCGATTGATATATCGTGTAACTTCTTAGTTTAACTTCTTATTTCAGCTGGGCAATGCAGTTCTGTTCTTTTCGGATGCCTATCGTCCCTTCATCTCGCACATATTGATTGTCTTCTTCCTAATTGTTTATGAGGGACTCCTTGGTGGAGCGGCATACGTGAACACTTTCCGAGCGGTACATACTCAGGTAAGGATACCGTCCCTCCGTGCTATGTTTATTAGCTAGCGAATAATCAAAAAGCACAAAACGTTCTCAGGATGTGCTAGCCAGTTAAAGCGAAATACCGGCCGGTTTTTGAAACGCATCGAGTAGACCAGCGCAGCTTATGCAAGTGAACACAAATTAGAATAAAAAAGCAAGCTAAATTCGAGCAAATTAGCATTAATACGAGATCAATTGTCCACGAACATTCAAAAACCGGACTATGCTTCGCTTTAAGTGAATACAATGTCACTCGGCGCCACTCAATAACACTTGTTGAGAAAATCTCACAATCAGCATCAGCATATTGACTTTTCGTGAGTCTTTGACATAAAGAGGCATCCAATGGATAATTTAAAGGAGCATGACACGTGGTTTGAGTTTGAATTTGTGTTTGAAATATACGTTAGACAGTTGTATACCTATCCGGCACAGAATAGAAGACAACTAGCATACATAGATCGCAATATTAGCCTACTCGCCATATCTCGCAACACAAACTTCTCCAAATATGCTGCACGCCAAACATATCACAATCAGATTTCTTTCTGATGGGAGTCCAGCATACGTTTCACGAACAAATCATAATATTTTATCAAGTGTACACGCCACAAATTTCAAAGTCAATTAGACGAATGATTATCCCGAAAGCGCGATTTCCCCAATGGCCCTGAATTTTTGGTCAATATCAACGTCTACATACAGCTCGATTTGTTTCTTTTCATGAAATGATGCAATCATGTATAATATTTAATGAATTATCAATGAAAATTCAAGTCGCCGAATCAAATTAATCTCAAATTCAGCTTGTTTTTGAAAAGCAAATTTTATAAAAAAAAAACTGTTTTTCTCCTTGGGGGTCGAGGTCGCAAATGTTTTCTATTTTTCCTTGCTATTTTTTGTGCACAGCGAGAAAAGTACATATCCATTAATATCTTTTGGCGCGGCTGATGCAGAAAAAAATAGAAAAAAAAGAAAGGAAAATTAGTCTGCAACCAGTGCAGTTGGACTAGAGTGTAATTTTCTAATTGATCGTCAATTACGATAATAAGCGCTGGGGTCACTTAGGTGGCCAACATCGAAGTATCATTGCAGTTAGTCATCCGATCGCGCTGTAAGAAAAAGGGAATTTTGAATTTAAGTCCAAATAAAGACGTGGAGTTGCTCCAACGTTTTAGCTGTAGACCGAAGAAAAATTATGCATAATTTTGGAGGAAGATGTCATTTTATATTTAAAGTAAACACGGCTGGGTATTTTTCTCCACTTGTGCGGCACATTTATGCGTGCGAGACCGTTGCGGCGGGCGAACGACTTGCTCACAGCATATTCGACATGTACACTAAAAATTCCATGGAATTTTCGCAATCAACGATGTTTTGCCTGTGCATTTTCAACAATTTGCCATTCACTACTATTGCAAATGCACATACTCTGTTAATGGATTGCGAATTCGCACCGGAAAAGTGGGCTGTGCGAATTCGCGCAGCAAACTTTTTAAATTCGCACCGGCAAAATATCCGGTGCGAAATCGCAGACTCCCATGTGGTCTGCGAATTCGCACCGAAAAACGTCAAAAAACTTTTCTCTCTCTCCGCAGTGCCTGCTCTCTCGCCTAGGATTTTGCACTGCGAATTCGCACCGGAAATACTGCGAATTCGTACAGCAAGAAATCCAAAAAGAATTCCAAGAGAATTCTTTTTGGTTTTTTTCCGGTGCGAATTCGCAGAACAACATCCTAGTACAGTGGAGAATTTCTTTACTTTTCTGCAGAAACAGAATTTTATATTAGCCCACGCAAATACCGCATACTGTTGTAATTTCTAAAAATGCATCCGTGTTTTGTTTTGGAATCGTGGGAGGATAAATATAGAAACTTTGCATCTATTAATGGAACGGATTGAATCATCATTTAACAGTGTATCAATACATATTTAATACAGCTTCATTTGGCAAGTTGCCGGAGAATTTGTATTCGGGGTTGACTCTTTTTTTAACAACCAATACCAAGCGCATACGTTATAATATAATGTAGACTGTAAAGAGATACGTACAAAATTAAACAAGGCATACCAGTAGAACTGCAGTGTTTACACTGGGGAAACTCAGCCCGAGTGCCGCACCTGTACGTCACTTTTCGGGGGGTGCAGATCTAGCGGCGCCCCCAGTTTTTTTGGTGCGGCACCCCACCCAAAACTGGTGCGGCCCTTGCCCTGGAGCGGAGTTTCGCGTTGCGTACAAACTTACTCACTTTTTATTCAATGACTGACAGTAACGACTGTTTTGGCTTTTTGGCCGAACCGACCTTTTTTTATCGTTAGGGACCATCCTTACCATCGAACGAAAAACCGTTTGCAAACGAAAAAATACCAATTCCAATTTAGATCGCGGCCGATCGTCGCGAATTCAGCATGGGTTTCGTCTCAATTTCGGACACGGTAGGCATTGTTTTGGCGGGATTTTCGGCGATTCCAGCACACAATTTCATATGCTCGACCCCGCTTTAGTCATTCGACAAGCAAAATAGAAAGAGAGAGAGTAACTAAATATACCCCGTGAAACAAAATTCAAAATACGCCCATGTTATTTCAAGTTTTTGCTGCTATTTTTTGAACTTATATGTTATCATGTTGGGTACTGGCCTGTGATGTAGAAATAACGCTTTGTTTCCTTATTTTGAATTGGACATAAATTAAACAGGTAGCATAAAAAATGGATGGACCCATTTGGTGATGGTTCATTGGTTTTTTTTCGTGGGCCAGCAAATTCGGTGGCCACTTCGTGACCAGGTGGTGACCAAGGTTCATCGGAAACCGCCGTCATAAACTGGCCAACAAATGGTCACTAACCAGTCACCGAGTGGTTTTTTCGTTGGAAACCATTTGGTGACCTTTGAGAGAGGTAACTTGCGAAGATATTACGCGGCTCGAAAGGAGTTGAGACTGCAAATGTTTTTATTATTATTTTGGCCAAAGTTGAGTATTAGTATAGAAGTTTAATTTTTTTTAGTTTTTTCTTTAAAGCGAAATACCGGCCGGTTTTTGAAACGCATCTCAAGTACTTGCATGCCTATGCATTTATGCGAAGTGGGGTCTAATTGGGGTCTAGTTTTTATTCTAATTTTGGCTCATTTGCGTATGCTGCATAATAAAGCAGGTGCACGCAATGCGTTTCAAAAACCGGCCAGTATTTCGCTTTAATAATGTACCTCTTATGAGTTTGACGGTTAATTTTCCATTTCTGGTACTTATTTCTTGGTCTTGGCCTTATGTTTCCACCTCTTGTGATATTCAATCGTTGTTTTCAACAGTTATGTTTATTGTTAATTATTACTTAAAATAATTATAAAAGATAATTATATGTGTATAAAAATTGATTCGATTTTTTTTGGTGTGGAACTCGAACGTTGTTGTGTTTCTCTGTCAGATAATAAATATTTTCCTCGATATTTTCAGCATCCATATTTTATCCAAAGATGTTCCATTGTTTCTTATACTGCAGATCCTTAGAAGGGTAGAGTGCGACTACCAGATGACAAAAATTCAAGTTTCACCAGGGTAGTCCAGTGGTGGTTTATGGTTTCCCCAGGGTAGTTTATGGTTTTCCCCAGGGTAGTTTGTGGTTTATCCCCAGGGTAGTTTGTGGTTTCCCCAGGGTAGTTTATGGTTTCCCCAGGATAGTTTATGCTTACCCAGTGAGAATTTCCTCATATTCGGACAGTTGCACAATATTTCGCGTAAACTTTTCGCTGTGATAATTAAACTTTGATTGCCAGTGAAGCGCAGCCCTGGAATGCAGAAATTGCCTAATTTTTGATCGCCCATAAAATATGCAACATTTTTTGGTCGCCAAGTCGTTAAAATGCATGGTATGCTAATCACCATGGTTGGTATGCAAATTCTCGTGGTGGTATGCGTCTTAGCGCATCTCACTACAGTTCTCCACCATTTTCTCTCTTCCTGACTTTCTCTCTCTTCTCTCTCCCTCGTCCTATCTCTCTCTCTCTCTCTCTCTCTCAAGGTGAGAGGCTCGAGACATCTCTGATGCACCGGAAGCACCTTAGGAATCTAAAGAATGTAGGCAATCTATGCAAATTTGTGTATGCTCATCAACAAAAGTGAGTCGCCGAGAGAGAAAGAAAAAGAGAGAGAGAGGGCGAGAGAGAAGAGAGAAAATAGAAAGAGACTTGAAGGCCGTTTAAGTATTGGAGAGATGTAGACAATAATGACTCATAAACGTAAATGGTGTGTTCGATAACGTTCATATGTTATACCGACATTCAGGCTACCAGTACTGAACACAAATGGAATTAAAACCTAATGAAGCGTTCGGCGAGTATTACGGTAACCTCTTGTTTGTTAGTGTATCAGTGGATGAGGGTAAAAACGGTAAAACAAAAATGTTACGCATAACAGTTAAACTTTATTACCTATGGGATGCGTAATGTGACGGGGCAAAATTCGCTCCTTGTGCTCCCTGGGTGCCTGTATGTAATGTGCGAAAGTAGGATTTCAGTTGGCGTCCCATCCCATGCACCTCCTTACGAAATACTTCCAATTAGTGCGCTTTTGGTGTGCAATGCGATAGCGGTGCACCGTTTTCCGCCTTAGGTGCGCAGTGCCCGCATAGTGTTCAATAAGAAAAAGACTGAACCCCGTTCGCTCTCTGGTTTGATACTCATATATTTAAACTTCAATGAATATCAACAAGCTCACACACTTTGCACCCCATAACCATAACGGCCATAACCATGCAAGGTACCGCTTGCTTCATGAAATATTTTTGAATACTCAAAACATATATGTGCTTCGTCTGTAACAGAGATGAGAATCTTTACTAGTGAAGACATACAGACTATTCTAATTTGAGCTGGGCACTCTTTTATATCCAAGCGGAACAATTTATTCGAATTCGACTTTCCACAACGTGAGTGCTAGCGCACGCCACAGTTACTCTTTTCTATAGTAGTAGATTCTCAATGTTCCCTCAAATATAAATATAAAGAAACATATTTAGCAAAGGCTAATCACGTCATATCACAGACAGATATCTCCACTATCTCTTATCGCCAAATCTTTCTCTCGTCATTGGAATTTGGGCTATTTTCCGTCTTTGCGCGGCTCAATTTTATGTATATATGCAAATGAGGATTGAATATGCAAATTTTTGTTTATTTAGCATATATACTTGAACAACTTGAAGGGTAAGAAAGGACATATTAGAAGAATTGGAGCATTGAAGAATTTTTGAGAGTGAAAATGTTTTTGTCAGAGTATACAATACCGGTGATTCAGTTGCACAATTAAAGCGAAATACGGGCCGGTTTTTGAAACGCATTGTGGACACCCGCATTCTTATTCAGAATATACAAATGAACATAAATTAGAATAAAAAAATCGAGCTAAACTCGAGCAAATTAGCATAAATCACTTGTCCACGATGCGTTTCAAAAATCGGCCGGTATTTTGCTATAAGAAAGCAATCATCAATTTTCAAAAGATCGTATACACTGGGGAAACTCCGCGGCTGCGCGGCGCGCCTGTGGCGCAAAAATGTTGCGCGGCGGTCACACGGCGGTATCGCGGCGCAAATAGTCACAATCCCGAAAACGGATCCGCGGCTGGTGCGCCCCAGGTGCGCCGTGGGGCCGCCAGATGTTAGTTATTAAAATGCACGGAAAGTACCGTACACAAAAAGTCAACACCACACCCAACTCTGCACAACACACCGTAATTAGACACACATTTTGCGAAAAGTCGTGCATTTTTTTCGTTTTCTTTTTTTCTTTTTCTGAAAAAAAGATATTTGTTATTGAATTGTTGTTGTATTATTCCATTACCCGTCATTTAAAAGTTAGAGCACCGTTTGTTTTAGCACATTGAATGGGTAAATGTCTAAAACAATATGTTTATATACCTGGCGATGGCATACCAAGAAAATATGTATTGTTAGGATTTGTGCTATTTTAGAAAAAAAAACATAAGTTCCATTCAGTGAAGTATATAACACAGTTTGTTGTTGTGTGTATTTGTTGTCAAAATATGTTGTCCTTTGAACGTCTTAATGATGTTTCTTGTGTTTCCTTTGCTTTTCAGATTTTCAAGTTGCGGTTGACGTGCGTGATTGTCTTTTTGACGTTTACGAGTCCAGTTCAAGGCTAGCTCTTTGACTATATTAAAAACGAGGGATGAAGGATGAATTATTGGACGTGAGTTCTTTTCTTTTATCACATGCATTTGTCTTGTGTTTTCGTTCTCAAGTTTTCATATTTTTATTCCTCTTATTATTAGGCGAGAAGGCAATGAATCGCACCAATGGAGGGAATGTGTTGACGCAACTCGATAAATCCAGTGTCTCCGTGTTTGCTGGATTCTTCCGAAATGCCACGACAAACGGTATGTTTTTTTAATTTGTATATATTTACATGATTGGTCGAGATGCGAAGTCCATTTTACTTCGGAATAATGTAAATTCAACATGTTTTGTTTTCTTTGAAGTCCCTTACAGGGTCATGCTCCTGACACTTTGTTGTACTGAATTTGTGTGCTGATGTCTGTGCAGAATATTGGTCAAGATTGCCTATCCATTGCATATGGGTATGACAAGTGGATCTTTTTGCATAACTTCAGGTGTGGTAAATTGCGTTCTACGCTATTCCGGACGGAGGATCATTTTAAAAAATAGGGGTTAGCCGGAATGAACTGCCCCTTTAAATCGTCAATATTCTTATATTACTCGAGTAAAAGAAGTATACATTTGAGAGTAGCAGTGGCACTGGTGCACTTTGTTGTTGTTCTATAGACAATACAATGATTTTTTACAGTTTGCACACGCGCTGAAAGACAGTGTTGAGGAGTAGCCAGCTGGGTGGACCGTGCCTACCCTACTCTTGGAAGCATAGACGTGGAAGATTGCAGTGTATTTTAAGAGGTTCGGTTTTGCTAATTTTGTTACTTTTTGCAGTTATTGCGTATTTTTAGAATATGCTCAAAGCATGAATACTGCTTTCAGATCTTGACACGCGGTGCGCTTGTTGACGTTGTCTTGTCTGGTGCTCGCTACTCCGGGTCGGGATCGGATGTTTGTTGCTTCTTATTCGCTTATGGGTATGTTACTTTTCTTATTGGACATATCTTTTCCTAATTTCAATTTAAAGTCTGAGTGATGTCCTGTTCAGTCTTTCAATTTGTGTTTCGTTTCACGACTATTATTTTTCGCTTTTCAGGTTACTATGACACGCTCACTGTGTCTTCCGAGGAACACTCGGGCTGTAATTTACAGTTCCAGAATGGGGTCACTCATCCTACAATGCCTGTGAGTTCCTTCTCTTATTGTTCTTATTTAAAACATACGATTTCGAGATTACGTTTGCTCCTCCTATGGTATGTGCAATACTACTAATTCACCGTTTCATTTTCCAATCAAGTTTGTTATGCTTTCAGGTGAATCCTTCACACACTACGCAGTCGGTGGAACAATTTTCTGCATCTCCAATGGGCCCTTTTTGAACGAAGAAATGGCAATTGGAACCATCACCACTCGATCTTAAACCATTCGGTTGGGGCATTATACTTATACATTTGTGTATTTTATATTTGGAGTTTACTCATTATTTGCTGCCTATTAAAGCGAAATTTCGGTCGGTTTTTGAATCGAGCACACCATCGTTCTTATGCAGCTTATGTAAAGGAGCGTAAATTAGAATGAAAATCGAGCTAAATGTGTAATAATCCGGTTGTCCATGGTGCGTTTCAAAAACCGGCCGGTATTCCACTTTAACGTTTAGACTAATGACTAATTCTATAATGTACTTTTATTTACTTCTATTGTTAGTTTCGTTTCCTGATTTAAAGTCTTGCAACATTCGGCTTTGCAATGTATTTTGGATGACTGGACGGACTGGACCTGTTTCTTATACAATGCGGTAGAATTAAATAATAATACTTTCCACTCACCTATTTTTGTAGATTGTAGAAACTTTATCTTCGTAGAAGAATCGTTTAAATATTGGATAGATGAAATAATCAAATGAAGTCCCTGACCCATTAATTCTGTTCGTCGTTAATTTTCTATTAATAGTCTTTTTGCCGTTTTCTATCTGCTTATCGCTTTGACAACTGCTTTGTATTTTCAATGTACGCATTATTTAAATATCTTACAACCATAATTTAATGATCATAACGATTTTATTCTTTGCTTTTTTTCGCTGTATTTAATTGTAAGTTTTTTCCAGTTTTGTTTATATTGTGCTCTGAATAAATATGTTTTTGTTGTTGTCGTTTTGTTGTTATGTATTGTACAGTAGTCGGATTGGTAAGGTGGTAGTACGGGGTACGGTATGCCTGGTTCACGCCCATTTCGCGCAATCGCCGCGCAACCCTCGCGCAATCGCCGCGCAACCCTCGCGCCATCGTCGCGCAACCTCTGCGCCATCGCCGCGGATCACAGGCGGAATCGCCGCGCCCCTGTGGCGCAAAGTTGATCCGCCGCCCCGCTGTGGCGGAGCCTCTTTTTACGCGCGGCGATGGCGCCAATGTTGCGCGGCGATGGCGCGAAGTTTCACGTTGTATGTACAGTACTAATCCACACGTTGACCAAATTATCCAATAAAATTTAGGTGGGCAATCACCAACCCAAATTTGGAATTTGGGAAATACAAACCATTTAGATGACTAACCTAAATAATAAACTCCATTAAGGTTCTCTCTATTTGCTGAAATCTCTTTTTACACTGTGCGCTCGCTTAGTGACTCCTTATAATAGACCAGTTACCATATTACGTCATCGGCCAAACTATTATGCGTCATTCTAGCATAGAGTGAACATACCACCTTGGAATTTTGAAATATTTTGACGACAAAGCTCTTTACGGGCTCAGAAATCTTGCAATTTGTCAAGGAATTTGCGGAATTTGTCTAGCAAACAGTCTCTCTCTCCCTCTCTTTCCTCTCTCCTCTCTCACTCTCCTCCTCTCTCTCTCCTACCGACTCTGAGTCATCATCAACCAACAGCCGTGTCTTTGTATATGTTGTGTGCATAATTATTCACTCCTCTGCACCGAACGCTAGCTCCGCCCACTTTCTTGAGGGGGCGTGGTCACCGGAAGTGCTTCGGTATATAACATCACAGCTGACCGCAACAAGAGTACACTGCTACTGTTCAGCAACCAAGCTACAGTACTTACACACTTGCTACAAATATTGTGCTAACTCTCAACTTGCAAAATGCAACCCATTACCGTACAAAGCATTGAGGGAATCTGCCAAGTTTTCGATCGCGTTGATTCATCGTTAATCGATATTATGATGCTACCGTATTAGGTTGGTTTTTATGTTTCCTTTCAGATTTGTATTTTAGTTGTACAAGCTTATTGTTAGGTCTGTAGCTAATTTGGCTCACTTCTTACTAATAATAGTTATAATTAATATTAATAATAATATTAATGAAGTCATTTTCAGTATCGACATACTCACACCACGTAATTCCGAACTCGGAATAAAGATGCTCGAGTGATACATTTATCGCGCTTCACGTTTGTGATATTAGAGGAAAACCTTCAAACTACAAACTTCTTACTACAAACTTCAAAATACAACTACACGCAATCTACGTCCTCTTCTTTGAGTTTACGAAACACTCACCGACAAAGCTTTACCATATGCTCAGGTACAACTACTAAGTATTTTCCTCATGAATATTCAATATGCTATTAATTAGTCTGTGATTTAGTAAGCCGTACTCACCGAGTTAGATACCGTACACAGTGTAGCACACTACTGGGAGATAATATGCAAAATAAGTATAATTTAGAAGTTAGTGAACTTCTTCGGTGAATATGGTGACCAATTGCGGCTTTGGCCGCTTGGGAGCTTACGTTAAGTGGGAGTAATGGTTTCTCCTTATCTAAATGTTTGTTTAGAGTAAATATTGTTATTGTTTCCATATCTCGCTGAGCTTGCCCTATGTTATATGTGCCTTTCAAATGTATTCTCTTTTGCTACGTGCAATTGTCAATTACGGCTAATTACCATATTAATTACGTTGTTAAGTTGCGTGTACACATATCATTCGATATATATTATGCATTATCTACCATTAATTAATTATAATATTTAGTTTGTAAAGATCAAAAGAATACTGTAACGGCAAATTATATATCAACACCAAAATTAGCTTATAATTATAACATTTGTGTACAATCTTTCGCAGACTTTGTCTTTCTCGATTCGCATACGTAATCGCTCACACATTCTCTCACGCGTATTCTCTCACACATACCAGGAATATGATCTCACGACTGTGTGACCACACATTTTTGTATGGCGTGTAAAGCAATATGAACAATGCATGAATATCTCAATCAAATCTCGCTTTTAAACTTTTCGACTGTTTCTGTGATAAAAATAAAGATTTCTATTATTCTGTTTTTTCTACTTTTTCAACATCAAACTTATTTACTTATTTTTTTAAAAATACAAAGTTTTTGCAAAGATACACATCCAGAGGTAATAAGACACACACATATATATATATATATATATACCAGTCGGCTCACGCCGCCTGAGGCGACTTATACATGGAAATATGATTGGTTTAGCATCGGCATACCTATATGCAAAGCTTCGAACGTATCATGAGAAATTCACATAATAGGAAACAATTGCATATGCATACTTCAATATTGAGCTGCGAAACTCTTTTTATACCCGAACACGAAATTTGCATTTCCGTAACGCACATCGGTATGCAAATTAGGCTACAGTTACTTTTTTATATAATAAGATATATACCTAGTGTAAAATAAAAGATTCCTCACACATGTATATTCTTGGACTAGAAAAATGCAAAATAAAATTCAAATAAAATTTACAATGGCAGGGTGCCAAACTAATTGTTTCCCTTTACAACATATTTGGGAACAGATATTCATATCATATTTCACAAATATAAGTTTTGCCACGCATATCAATATGTTTTTCCGTTAATTTCTGTAGTTACACAAAATTTCTCTGATTGGAATGTAATAATTCAACTGCTGTTACTGATATCTATCTTTACACAAGAATTTGGATAAAAATTCCTAGTTTACATGATTTAAAAAAAGACAGACAAACATTTGCTCACTCACAATCAGTTAGTTGTACATACTGATAATTCAACCAGTATCTATCATATCAGAAAGGTGATAAAATCATAAAACAAAAACACATTTACACAAATTTCACATTGTATTTTAGTGATTATACATTTTCTTCTCTTTTTACATCAATTTTTTTATGTATTTATTATTTCCAGGAATATTGTTTTAGATATCTAATGTAAAATATTTGTTTGATGTATGATAGAAAAGAAATAAATAAAACTGTAAATAAAGAAAACAAAAAATATTCCAACACCATATTTAAAAAATATAACTAATGAAGTTGTTAAACCTAAAGCAGAAAAAAATAATCAAGAACTTAATTTCCAATATAGAAAATCTGAGTAAGGAAACGTGAAAATAGTGAACCCCTTACATCAAGCGTAATTTTTTATACTAATACTTGTTATACATATCTGTACACGAGAAAAAACATCATGCAAGGTTGACTGGTTTATAGTTAGTATAAAATAAACTTTACAGCGTATTGTAAAAATAATTTCAAGCAAAAACAATGTTTAGTTTCAGAAAGAAAAAAGTTAGATAGTTGAAACAACAAAAGTGTGCAAGTGTGACACGCAGGGTTCACATAGAGACCAAAGTTGACTAGTTTTGTACATAGTATCTTTCTCACTGCTGGATGCTCTTTTATAAAAAATCTTTCTGTTGTACGTAGAAAGTACACATCTAGCAAAAAACATACCACAAAAAGTGTTATTCTTTATTCTTTTTAGGTTCCTAGTTAGTACATAATTCGCAACTCTCGTTCAAAGTTCAAACACTCATCTAAAGTAGTTATTAGTTGTAAATATATTCTTGTTGTTTGCGTTCTTTGTTTGGTTAGGTATTAGGTACTAGTGACGAAAATGGATTCATTTGATACTTGGACGTATCTATCATGGAAGATTAAATGTGTTATTGTTACGCTGTAAGACTAGACTGTGTCTAGACGAACTAGCAACCGGCAATAGTACAAAACACATCGAGGTACTAATTATTAAAGCGGAATGACACATGGTTTCTGAATTGCGTAACAACTGCACTATGTATGCAAATTTGGACCGCAAGGGAACGGAATGGAGGAAAGTTGAATACTATATGTCATGCAGATACATATGCAATCCCATTTATTTTCAAAGATGCATCCGATGTTATCCTCAACTGTCCACATGCACTACTAACGTACAAGTCTTCGCGTTAAAAATCGAACGCATGAAAAGTTAAGCTGCATTGCGCCACCGCACTATGACACTTTGAGAATGAGAATAGGATTCTTGCCAGGTTATCGCGAGTTCATTTGATTACCAAATGTGCTCGCGTCTTTTGCGCCCGATTCTCGCCGCACACCATCCTTGAATGCTTGAATCATCATTTCCGCTCCACCAGGTGTGCTCACGGCGTCATAAACTGTTCTCAGCTCTCGCGGCGTACTTTGGCGAATTCGCGCGCACTTTTCTCTTTCGCGAGTCTTGCGCGTCGCTCGGAACAAAAGAATTTTCATCTCATTCCTTTCATGTAAACCGGAAGTGATCAATGGTTATTTCTTGATTCTGTTTTATATTGTAACACAATATGTTTAACTGTTTGTCTTTGATATTTTGGTTGGAGCAGAAAATTAGGGGGTGAAGTGAAGGCTATGGAACAAATAGGAAAAGGAACTCTAGTAATAAGTAATAAAGTTAAAAGAACTGAGAAAAAGAATGAAACACTTTTGAGACATGGGTGTGGCGGAGGTGTGGACGAGATTTGTTGTTTTTGATTGTATATTGTTATTGCTTTTTTGTTGTCACCGTGTCCCGTGTCGTTTTGCGTTCATTGTACAATACGGAAGTAAATTTTTGACTTATTGGAATGTACATATTTCAACTTACGTAGTTTATATCTTATGATACCTTGTATTATAATATGCTGTAGTTTGTACTTTATACATAATGTGTGACTTTTTGGTTCACTTCGTGCTTGGTATAAAGTTTAGTTCGCGTGTCAAACTATTCACAATACAGACATATTCAAAATCATAACAGAATCAGTAATCACTTTATTAAGCGTTCATATGCACAGCTTGAATCAATATGTACAAACAAAAGTAATGCATATATGAGATCAGGAGACTTTGGATAACAGTGCTTCTTTTGACGTATTTTGGACGATATCCGTGGATGTTATTGATTGGTTGATCGCGACGCGTCAGAAACGATGAAATATGGAGACAGTCGACCAACTACGGTAGTTCGTCCAAGCTTTAGTGATCGCTCACATCGTTCAGCCAGTCACTCCAACAGGTTCCATGAGGGGTTTTTGATCAGGTCATGTGGTTACTGAAAAAGGGAACGAATAAGAATTTATACTATTTTTTTTGAAAATCAAACTGGCACTACTTCCTAAACGTCGTACACAAAGTTCGGTGTAAAAAAAAATAAAAAAAAAAAAAAATAAATAATAAAAAGCTTACCCCAGGATACATCATAATATCAATAAGCGTGGAATCCACACGGTCGAAAACCGGCAGTAGAGGTTGCATTGTAGATTTGTAGTTTTAAGATAAACTTGAGCAAGTATTGGTAGAATAAACTTCCGTAGACAGCGTAAATCAGGCAGTAAGTCGGGGCAGTGGTGTAAGCTTTGCAGTAAGTGTTCGATTCGAAAATCTTCACACTTAAACTGATAACCCATTAATGTTTCCCACACCCTTTTATACCCTTTTGTGGGTGTGTGGAATGTGGGTGGGGCGTTAGAAAGGGGGCGGAGTCCGGCTGCTGACTCAGCGAACTGGCGACGACATCGCCAAGGAGAAACGAGAAAACAGCACTGCGCCACGTGGGGCGAGAGACAAGTCATATTTGGAGGATTAGAGAAAAGTGGGCGGAGCGAGAGAGCACAGCGAATTGCGAGACACTAGAGAAGGCTGGAAAACTTACAATCGGTACGCAAAATTTGCAGGACAAGCTAGAGGTAGTGCACCAGACGGTCAGAGTCAAAGTCACACTAGTTAATAACTCATATGATGATGACGCCAGACAACCAAGGGATCAGAGATGCAGAGAGCACCAAAAGGCACAAAGAGACCAAAAATGCACGAGACTGAACAACGATGATGCAATCACCACCCCCGGTGGTGGTGGTATGATTAATGATGACGGTATAAGGTGGCGCGTGGTTATAAAATAGATACTAATAGACAAGGCCAGCACGTCATGAGCACCGATCTAATTCACCCAACAGCTGATTTCCGACAGTGAAAAGCACGGCCGAAACTGTACTGATGACGAACAAGGATCTTCAAGCACAATGAGGTCACTGGACTTAGAGACTCAAAAAGCTTGTATCTGGGTCTCCGGCTAACTGTCGCCATCTTATAAGAGCTATGGTACATGATATATGTGTTTCCTAACAACTGATGTCTATACACTATATTATATGCAAATTTTGTGTCCTTATGATGGCATTTCCGGCAGTGCAAAAATCACATGTTGTACTTCGTTCGACAACGTAAAACAGCAACGTACGTGTGCCAACAAGTTTGTGTTGTTTTGCTAATCAACCGTCCGTCAAAATTCTACTCTGAATTTATACGAACTTCAGGATAAAGTCTCAATAAACTGTCAATTTGTGCGAAATGATATTAATCGTTAAAACTTTAGTGTACAAGGGAAGATTTCCATTGTCAGTCATTATAAGGCTAGTTTATAATAAAGGGCAGCGGAAGTGGTCTCTAAAAGCTGATTCTCATACATAGAAAAAGAAATCTATTTTTGATCTCTCAACGATCTATTGAGAGCCTTTTCGCTTGAAATAGATTGAACTTCCGGTGAGAAAGATTAATGATCGAGTATTTGAACAGCAAGGGAGCACTAGCACTTTTAAAGCGGTATGACACATGGTTTTGGAAATGTATCCTGAACAAGCGAATTCCCAAGTATTATGCAGTTGTCCAGCATCTCTTGCGTTCCATCCTGTGCGGGAAATGAACAGAAATTGCATATAAATAGTATGAAAACCACGCACCATATCGCTTTAAACGTTAGAAGACTTATACTTATATTCTGAGTAGAACTGCAGGGAACCTAGCACTCTCTGTCCTTTGTATTGTTTCCTATTACGATGTAAATAGTAAATAGACAATGATAAAAGTGCATGTGTACATAAATAAGACCGCGCGGTGGTGAACGTTATTTCTGTTTACTGATTACATCATAGTGGTAAATCAAGTCTTGACCATAAATGAATAATATGTATCTCATGGACATGGACTCATGGACCCTATATATCCGGCTTCTAGGCATCTACGACAGCTACAGAGACGTACCATCCACTAACGGTGCGTTATACATTTTTAAGTACGTAATAAATATTATGATTATATTAACGCTAGAGGTAGTGCAGAGATAGAGAGACCCTCTACCATGCTCCCTCCCCCTCTCTCTTTGTATTCTCTCTCTCTCTCTCTCTCTCTCTCTCTTTGCCTCTCTAATATCGATGTCTTGCTCCAGAACTATCAGATATTACTACTAGATTTTGTATTATCGACATTTTTGCCGCGCCCATGGTCCTGTATATTCGCAATCACTATCAGTATACCATCGCCATAGACTGCACTTTTATAATTTGATTAGTACAACTAAAACAATATGTAAGCAAACTTTCCGCAAACGTTTCGCAAAGCGTCGCCTGCCTTGCCCTTACCGCCTGGATTTTAGTACGGCCCACTCTTACAACGGTACATGCACTTTTGCACGCACTCTGCACTTTCTTTAGTGCGCATTTTATTATTATTTGATATCCAATGTATATTTAGCAGTCAAGTTCTATTCCGAGGGACCGTATTAAAAGTGATCTCTGATTAAACGCGTCACCGTGTAAAATCACCACTCATATGGAGTTTTGTTTACCGTAGCACAATTCTAGGAGTTGGACTCTCAAGTCAAACTCCGTTTTTTTTAATAAGTGATGCGGCAGGGGGTTTGTGAAAGTATTCTGGAACACTACATTTTCATATCTTATATCCAAATATAATGCCCGTGTCTAGACATTTCCGGCACAGAATGCAACGCAATTTGCATATAATGTACAGAACTGCAGTTGCCCAGTATTTGTTGCAAAACCAGCTTCCTTATTTTCCCGTAGATGGTGTGATATTTGTTGTTTCCAAAAAAAATCACTGGTTTCAAAAACGGACGAAAACTTCCAGTTGTGGGTGGTCAGATAATAGAGTGCAAATTCTTTATCAGTAAAAGTGTGGCGATTGTAAATCGTAAAAAGTACTGCAACGTACTCACAGCTGCTAGTTCCACAGCTCCCGTGTGTTTCAAAATTTGCCTTGATTTTTTTTTGTCAAGGACATGATTACTGATTTTTTTGCAACTGTGCAAAGAGCAAAGGGTGTAAAAATTATAGTCTAATTTTCCCAGGTACGTCTATGAAGTGATTTTAATAAGATCAGAGCTTTTAATGAGAATATTTCACAACTTGAAATAACATTCGAATAGAGCAATATATCTTTTTCTATTTTTACACAGCTCGCTAGAAACTGGAGAGAGAAAACGCACAAAGTACAAACTAGAAATACTTTACACTACTCTAAAAACCAGACACAGTTTCGTAATAGGACAGGTCATAGATTTAGTCTGACTTTGTCTAATTGTTAGTGTTGCATATCATTTTCAAACGGCCTGGTCATAAAATGGTGGAATATTACCATCTTATGGGCACTATACGTATACATTTATCCAATCTTTATGACTAATATTCAATTTCAACTTTTTTTGCAAATGAACACCCTGCAACATTCCTCGCTTAGTATTTCATAATAAACATGTGAGTGACGTAGTTTGCGCAGTTGAGACTGCAATTCTCTTTGTCTGAACCTGTGCTATGATAACCAAGAAAAGAGCACTTCCGTTGGGTGGGCAAGTCTGCATACCTGCCAGGGAAATACTGCAACATTTGTATTGTGACTGCCTGCGAGGTCATTGGCAGACTGGTGGATAAAAAATAAATCCAAAAAGCGCGGTTCTTCATTCAACTGTGATCCAAAATTTATAACTGCTGCTCCCCCGAGTAGAGTTCCAGATGATAATTTTCTCGACGTCTGCAGGCTGTGATGTATAAATGGTGTAAATGAGCTTGTGAAATTCAAACAAATATTCGGCGCGAGCTTTTATTTTATGCCGTATGCGTATGCGTACAAGTCCGTTCGTGATGATTTAAAACGAAATACCGACCGGTTTTTGAAACGCATCTCAAGTACTTGCATTCCTTATGTATTTATGCAACGTGGGGTCTAATTGGGGTCTAGTCGTCTAGTTTTTATTATTATTTGTGCTCATTTGCATATGCTGCATAAGAAAGCAGGTGTACGCAATACGTTTCAAAAACCGGCCGGTATTTAGTTTTGAATTTTTTTGGCAAAGACGCTGCGTCGCGTGGATTGTAAAACATACGCTTGACAACAGCATTCTAAACCATTGCATGCAAATGTCTGTGCTTTTGTTTTTTGCTGGAATTTTTGTGTACACATCCAAAACCGTACCGCTTATGTGAGCGCCCAAGATATTGTAAGAAGTTTTGAACTCCAGTTCAACATTAGCACAACGTTTGGTGGAAAACCACCGTTTAAATTTTGGCATGACTCCATAACTTCTAGGAAGAAAGCTTTTCTGCAAAAAAAACTCAACGAAACGCATTAGTTTATCTCTAATTTATTTTTGCATTCACCCCCAACGAGGAAGTGATTTTCTTATCATAAACAGTGCAAATTTGTGCCAGTTTTAGTTTAGAATGAAGAACTGGGTTGCATCTCACCAATTGCTAATAACCTATGGATTTGGCAACTAATGTGACTACGGTAAATAGTACGAGTTATGAATATGTGGGCTTCCGCGGCAAGTTCTAGTAAGCTTCCGCGGCGTACCCACTATTCGTAGCACTGCAGTCAGTGAAGGGATCAAAGAACAATCAACTATAAAATTGATGATTTTTGTGTGATTTTGGATCTATGGATTTGATTTAAAAAAATGTTATGTTGCATAATTATATTCCCAGGAAAAAGTGTAATATGCAGCAAATGGAGCCAATAAACAAGCATGACATAATTATTATTCACATGATGATTTTTGTTTTGTCAATATTGCATTTTTGTTGTCCGTCTTGTCCATGAATACTGCTAATTATAATTTTCATGTATATTTTGTTTCTCGGGAGAAAATTTCCATCTCTGCAAAGCAAAAGAATTTCATTGAGTTTGTTCATCGTTTTATTGGTGTAATGGGTAAAGTAATTGAAAACGGAAACGCTTTGGAAAACAATGTAGAATGAGAATTGCTATGATAAAACACTGTGGGAAGGAGGGAGAGTGTGTGTGTGTGTGTGTGGTGTGTGTGTGTCGTGTGTGTGTATTTGTATGTGTGTTTGTGTTTGTGTGTGTGTGTGTGTGTGTGTGTGTGTGTGTGTGTGTGTGTGTGGTGTGTGTGTGTATGTGTGTGTGATGTGTGTGGTGTGTGTGTGTTAGTGTATGTGTACGCGGTGCATATACTTCCTCGAATCCCTGCCTTATTTCCGATGCATTATCCAAAATTCAATACAGTATCAAGTGATCAATTTTGAATTCCCGCGTCAGTGTCGCTTGATTTCGAAAACAATTCGCGCACTTCGCGCCAACCCAGCTATAAATAGACGTCCTTGAGTGAGCGGCGCGCTATCTTTAGCAGAAAGGGCGATCCGAGTAGTTCGGGGAAAGGAGAGTATAGATTACGGACGAAAGTTATTTATTATGACTTAGACAGAGAATTTGTGGTTTTTGTGCCGCGCTGACATATATGGAAAAGATGGAGACGGTAGGGAAAGGGCACTTTTGACTGGAGGATACTTTGACAAATTGGGAACGCACAAAGACTACGATTCACGCGTTGAACTGTACTTTACTTGAGAAAGTGATTGGAGTTTCATGCAATCTATGTTTAATGAAGGTTCGAGCCGGTTCGAGATAGGTGAAGTAATGCATCGGGTGTTTCCGTTCGGCGCACACGGTGCACAGAAGTGTCACTTCGAAGCCACCATCGAACTTTTTTGTGCCTCGATCTCAATGAAGAAATATATCGTAGTGGTAGAATAGTATTTGTAGGAAATTATTAACGTAATTACCCGTGCTGAGGGCGCCCATCTCAATCAAAAACGCACGCCTCCACGACCAAAAAAAGGGAAGCTACGGCCCTGTAGCCTGGAGATATCGAGATATCTGGAGCTCGTCACCTACTCTGCGCAGGCTGCTGTGAGTCGCAACATTGTATTACACTTGAAACACGGCACACTCTTTAGGTGTAACACCTTTATTTATTTATTTAGTTTGCAGAAATGCACTCTACCTTGCTATCACGGTCTGACACTCAAATAAACAAAACTCCTGATTAGAGAGCTTGACCTTTAACTGGACAAAATCACGTATTGAACTAGAGCGCGTGAGCAAGCTTTGTTATCACGCCTAGCATCTTATGATTTACCACGAACGTTTTTTTTTTCGGCCCACGTGACCTTATGCGACCTACGTTATATTTTTATTTTTATCTTTCATACCAGATAGAAAGAGAGGGATAGTGATGAAGAAAGGCGAGTATTTTTGTACATGTAATTTGATTGACAATCCATCTATGTGTCACAGAAAAGTGTAAACCACGTGCGAAAATATCTTGCCAATTTTTTTTTAAACAAATTCCTGGATCATAAGGGGTCGATATATAGAATTGAATGTTGCATTTCACGCCTAGCTTTTGTTTTGTAGTTTTTTAAGGCTGCCACGTACACCTTTTTAAACACACTAGGCTAGGTGATAGTTGTTGGACTTACCTCTAGACCCAATGTTGTTCTGTCACCATCTCAAGCCATTATACTCCTTGGTTAGCCAATAACCCGTCGAAAATCATCAAAAAACCTAATTTTATCTTGATGCTTTTTCTACACTATTTGCAAAGTGTTTGCTCTTTTTATCAATGAAACGGTAACCAAATTGCTTGGAAAAATACGGGCTTTTCTGATAAAACACTGATTATTTTCCAGGTTAAAAACATTTTCTACCAATTGAGGCGAATGTTTGGTGTTTGAGAGTGAATTTTGATTTCTTGAGATGAGTGATTATTGCTTGTTTGAGGTTGCGGTGTTGCAAATACTGGCCAACTTTCCAGAACTAAAATTACCATGTGAGGGGAATCCCCGAGCCCGAGAGGGATTCAACTACAGACGCGAAAATGGAGGGGGTGGAAATTACCTACGATAGTCCGTGCTCATCATGCACTCAGGCGGGCGAACCCATTTGTTGACGGTTCACTGGTTTCTTCGTGGGCCAGCTCATTTGTTAACCTCTGTTACCATATTGTGGCCAAGTTTTCCGAAAACTGTCATCAACGGGTCACCGAATGGTCACAAACGCGTCACTAGATGTTTTTTTTACGTAGAAACCAGTTGATGACGGGCCAACGAAGCTTTTGTGTCGTTTTGGCTATTATTTCGTTTTCCTTGTAGTGGTAAATAAAACAGATTGCATTTCCACTTATTAAATTCATGGCATGAAACACGGGTATGTTCACAATCGTTTTCATGAAATGCAGAAAAAACATATTAGGCTAAACGTTTGCGAAAAGCTATAAAACAGTAGAAAGTTTTTTAAATATATTACTAAACTATAAACTAAAACTATAAAAATTATTCCCAAGCATTTCACCACACAAGTTTTGAAATCCAATATGATTACGAACCGTGCTGTGTGCATTCTATATACCACAGGGGGCCTACCGTAGGGGAAAGAAATTTGAATCCTTGCTGTGCGGTGATTGGCTGAGAAGTTCACGTCTCGCGCGCTGATTCGCACGATCCATTTTAGGGTGGGTTCGCGGCCTGTCCTCCACATCGCGGGAGGTCTCCGTCGAGTTTTGTCATCATTTTTCTTGAAGATGCGTCCGATATAGTTGTTTTGTCGCTTTATGCGCGTTGTTTTTTCATTGTTATAGTGAAATTTGTGCAAATTCCATCCCTCAAATATGGTTCTTGTTTAGATGATGTTGTTTTCATGTTTACTTTTTGCAGATCTTGTTATCGGCAACTACACCTCTCTTGGTTTGGCCGTTTTCTTTGACTGTGTGGCGAATTATAAGAGGATCCAATGGTTCATTTAGGTTGGTTTATTATTTGTTGTTTGCACATGTCGTTTTTTGGCAACATTTGCACCAAGTGGTGAGTTGGTATGCCTTATCAGAATTGTTCTCCTATTGTTGCTTTTATATACCGTTGCATTACCGGCAGAGCCTAACTGACCATGGTCAACTAATCTGCACTAAAATTATGACCTGTGCCTAATCATTGGTTCCTTTTTAGCGCGATAGCGCTCGGATAGTTTGGGTTTTGCTGTTCAGTTTAATGATTCTCAATGAGTACGTACGCATACCCATGTCAGTCCTTGTATAAATGCAGCTCATTAACTCCATATTTCAGGTGGATAGACCGTTATTTAAGGCAAGGCGAACGAACTCACATCAAGTGGTGCAAGGACGATCATCGTCTCAGAGGACCGGCACATACCAGACCGATGAGGACGCAAAATATAAGTTTTCAGTTTAATAATGTTTTCTTTCCGGATAGTTTTGTATACCAAATTGAAAATCTTCGGTTGCTCACAATTAAAACATTGTTGCTGTCCTCCAATTTTTTTTTGTTTCGCTCGTAAGTAGCAAAAATCCGTTCAAGATGTGGAATTTATCACAAATCCATCATCTTCAAATATGGTCAGACGAAAAAATGTCCCCTGTTTTATTTCTGACACGAGTGATTGCGCAGTTATTTTCCATCTGGATCTGTCCTATCTTGAACAGGTTTTTGCCATTTTATTTTGCATCCTGAATGTTCCGTCAAGGATGCGGCCTTCGTTTCATAGTGCTGAGGACTTGTTACTAAGGATGTTAAAATGTGTACCGTAGTGGGCATTTGTGAGCTGAAATGTGTGTGTGCTGAAGATAGGAGTCAGGCGAGACTTATCTTTTATGAATTACATGATTACGGTGAGCATCCATCCGATGAAGAAATTAAGAGTGGACTCTTTATTAGATTATTTATCAGCAGCACGATATTGCGTAGTGTCAGTGCACTATTCAGATTGCACTACCGTAATATGCAAACTAGTCCAAATTCAAATGAAAATATGAAAATAGTTTGGTTGAGGCTTTGCAGCTAACGAATAAATATGTAGGAAATATTCAGAAATTGTAATTGATTGATTATCCTGAATTACAAACAATGCGGTGATATAAATGACTATGATAACTTAACTAAATTGGGGTTCTAAACTCTCGCGATTTCAAACAAACAGGTCCGTTACTTGTTTGTCGTAAGTGAAAAAGTGAAAATATATAGAGATAACGAGACAACGAGGGTACGGAGAGAGGGGCAGGAAGGGAGATTTGAAAGCAAGAGAGTTTGAGTCAAATTTACTTTCGAAATAACCAAGGACTTTTTGAAAGCAAGAGAGTTTGAGTCAAATTTACTTTCGAAATAACCAAGTAATTCGTTAAGCATCGAAATTTACACAGAAAAACATGTAGACGAACAGAAGTCTATTTCAACAACAACTGTGACATCATTGAAGTCGTACATATCTTGTGGAGCTGTATGCTGCGATGACATGGAGCCAGAACTCAGTTCTCAGGTTGACTCTGCGAAACGGTGTCCGGATTTCTCAGTGTCAGGGACAGTACCAGATGACTGGGGATACTCAACATCCGGAGGTTAAACCTTCCGAATGTATCTTCTCCAAAAGCCAAGGGGGCGCCATTTTTGGTTGAGGAAGTTTGATCACGCGATTCCCTCCTGCGCAATTTTATTCGCCACAGAGTGTAAATGCCGAGGGAGGCGCCTAGTTGGTGAGCGGCGTTCGGTTCGCTCACTTTACACTAGGTACTGGGCGGCGCCTGT
The DNA here is from genome assembly GCA_036852015.1 of Pelodera strongyloides. NCBI lineage: Eukaryota > Metazoa > Nematoda > Chromadorea > Rhabditida > Rhabditidae > Pelodera > Pelodera strongyloides. Next base: position 258,550 of record JAANDG010000061.1, on the reverse strand, counting down.
AGATCCTCACCGGGGATAGCACGCGTAGTGTTTTCCCTGGAAAATTCCCAGCCGACAGGCGTAGGCGGCGAATCGCGTGATCAAACTTTCTCTTCCGAAAATGGGGTCTTCTTGGCTTTTGGCGAAGATGCATTTGGGAGGTTCAACCTCCGGTTGTTGGGTGTCCCCAGCCATCTGGCACTGTCCCTAACACTGAGAACTCCGAACACCGTTTTGCAGCGTTAACCTGAGAACTGAGTTCTAGCTCCATGTCATCGCAGCATACAGTTCCACAAGATCTGTACCACTTCAATGATGTCACACTTGTTGTTGAAATAGACTTCTCTTTGTTTGCATGTTTTTCTGTGCAAATTTCGGTGCGTTAACTAATTGAATTTGAATGCTACCCTTGTGGCACGTTCTTAAAAATCAACGGGATAGTTCGAAAGTAAATCTGATCCACACGATATCTTACCCTCTCCCTTCCTATCCAACTTACCGTATACTTGTGAGCCCCGTTTTCCATCTTTTTTATTTTTATTACATTTAAAGCATCAATGTGTTTTTCTATGCGAGATTTTAGAACCCCAAGAGAGAGAGAGAGAGAAAGAAAGAGAGAGAGAGGGAGCTCTGAGCGCGATGGGATATAGGATGTGCGATATAAGAGAGAATAGAGTTATGAAGAATGTTTGTCAGATATTTATGTGGAAACCTGAGTGTCCCTTAGTTACGGAGTTGTCCTTGAAATTATCTTTGAGCCGTTTGTTCAACTGCATTTATAGTATTTTCTTCACCTTGGCCTTCCGGTTCCTAACCATAATCAAGCTGAAAATATTCTGCATGACCTGACTTTTAGCTGTAGCCATGCCTTATTTTTATGTAATTACTTTATAGCCATGAGTATTTGTCCTAAAGAACGCATACTGTGCCTCTATTTTTTAGGTATGTGCCGGTAGCTGGACGCCACGCTCTACCTGCATTCAGCATTGATGTATGTGGGAAAGGAAGTTGACTGTATGGAGGCTAAGGTCAAGAAGTGGGGAAAGTGTTCGTACCCTTCCACCAAAATTGGAAATTTTTTTGTGCTTATAGAGGTCGACCCCTCCATCATTTTTGCTCTTTTCCACGAATTTTTCTATAATTTGCTAGAAAAAGGGCGTGGTTTAGACACCCTTCCACCAAATATTACCCATTTTTTCCACGAATTTTTGGTGTACCCTTCCACCAATTCCGGACAGCCGAAAACAATTTCCACCACTTATTGACCTATGTATGGAGGATAACGACTTTGCTTCACCGCTTAGCAGCGGCTGACTACGCGACAATTCTAGCTCTTTGATACAGGTGAGTCGGTCATTAACTCTTACGAAATTAGTTGAAAACGTTCAGTATTTTGTAATCGCTGTGCTGTATGAAAAAAAACAAAGAATTATGGTGGAAACGTTCAGTATAATCGCTGTATGCATACGATAGAGTTCGGCAAATTTCTGCTTTCTGTGTATCCGTTATAGGCACATCGCACTAGCACACATAATGTCCATAGACACTGAATTTATGGAAAAACAAATGAAGTATATATTAATAAAAATTAGTAAGTAGTAAGGTATTAAAATTAACAGTACTTAATACTTCAGGGGAGGGAGATTACTTTCCGTCAGGCCAGCCCAAAAGGCCGATATCGCTCGTATATTCTCATCAATCGGCTTCCTTGACTCAAAACGGAACGACTCTTGCCGATCGACGGACCGACCATGTCCGCCAACGTATAGGTTCCACGAAGGTTTGTTTCAGTCTGTTGGTTTTAATTAATTACATAGTGTATCGTGTGCATCGGAAAGAGTTGTGCCATTTCCGACATTTTTTTTTCATTTTCGCGAGGCCAAGCTCTAGTGTGCACTGTAGATTTCGAAGCAGCCATAAGCGCTAAAATGTGCAAACAGAGCGTTAGAACAAAACTATGCGATACGTTTATGATCAATATGGTGTTTTGTTGAATTGCGTATGATTTGCTATCTAACAGTAAGCAAGTTGACGAGTTGCACCGACCGTCTGTCTTACCCGTTGCGTTAGAGAACATCGTTATTTGTTGAGTGATCGATTGCTGTGTGTTCATAATTAGCAGGTACCGGGCATGTGATGGGGCTTGATCCCGGGCCAAGACGCAATTGTTTCCAGAAGCCAGAAAGGCCAAGTGAAATATTCCCATTTTCCCTACGCCTAGTGCTTTGCAGCGTTGCTTCATGTGAGACGATGCCTCTGAATATTTATGGTTTACAATTTTTATTTTCAGTGCGTTGCGTCAACTGTGAGCTGCGAGAGGATAGTTGTGGCAGGAATATGGATGTGCGTGTCTTGAAAAGTGTAACGGAGTAATCGCTTGCTCTAGAGGCACCGTGGATGGAACGAGAAAATAACATGAATTATAAGCCTTGTGTTTTTCACTCATCCTTGCAACTTCCCATATTAAAATTGTCCCGGGAAGTTGCCGCTTTACATCTCTCGTCTCATGTGTTTCTGTTCTGATTCGTGATTTGTATTTTGCATGCGGTGGTGGAATGATGCACTTTTCCTACAGTATGCTATTTGAGGATGAGGGCCCAATCATGTAAAGTGGCATGCCTGTGAGTGGGGTGTGGAATGTTACCCTGTTGTTCTTCACCCTCGCATAACACACTCCCTGGGGTTGTTTATTTGGACTGGGAAAATCTGCTCTGCATGCAAGTATCATTCATTTCATGAAGTTGGCGGATTCCAAGTGTTTCATCCGTTAATTGAATGTTGTGGCTTTGCGTCTGTTTGTATCTGTTGCATGTTTTCTCTTCAGTGGGGGCAGGGCGCAGTATTTTTGTACGGAGTTCCGTTATTTGAGAAAACGCAAATTGGTGAACTTGGCTGTCAGAGGAAATATCAGGTGGCTAGTGAGAGGAAGGGCTTTGTTTTATGGGGCTGTCGTCTGAACCTGACTAGCCTATATTTAGCGCGTGTACTGGAGGTACAGTGCTACGGGTTCTGACTCATGCTCAGTGGTGCAAAACGTGTGAAATTTGATCTCATATAAATGTTGCTTTGGCCGTGAGCTACTATTCTTATGCACAAATCTAAGCATGAAAACTGGATGTGGGGGGTTTGACTTTGCTTTCTGCCTAACTAACAATACGTTTAGATGCAGTTTAGGTTCGTACTCTATTTAGATGTACTATTGAGATATGGTGAATTAACTGTGAAATTACACCGTCGAGTCCAAGTGGTTTATTCGTGAAGCATATGTATCAAGGCAATTTCAATGGGCCGGGGAGGCCTTAAGTACTGGTTTTATGGGGCGTGGCCTAATTTACTGGATATGTCTAATTTATTGTATTTCCTAATTACTCTCTATCTTTAGCGTCTCTATTCCATAGTTCGTGATATTTTAGTTTGATCCCTAAAATAGGGCCAGACGGGCCAGCTGCAGACATTTGTCTGCGCCTCTATTATTATTCACTATTTCCTAACATGTACTTTTACAAAAGTCATTAACTCAACGTGGAAACATCTGCGTGAAACTAAGAATGTACTTTCGAAATTCGATTGATCTTGAATATGATGAATTAATGGAAATTAAATGAATTGCTTATTGAATACATATTAAAGAGGAAATTATGGAAAATAATAAGTGAAATATACTGAGTGTATATATATATATATATATATGCACACTCCCCCCCGGCAACTAAAAGCGAAGCGAGTTAGCATAAAGCATGTTCGTAACAACTATTATAAGGCTACTACCAATACGGTTGAATACTGACAAATATGTGAGAATAAGTAATACTTACAAATATATGAGAATAAGTAATACTGACAAATATATGAGAATAAGTAATACTGACAAATATATGAGAATGTTCAAAAATTGCAAATTAGGGCAAATAAATGTAGTTTAGCAAATAACAAAAAGTCTAAGGCACGAATGAATAAGGCACTCAATAAAATATACTCAGAGAAGTAAATAGTAAGCAAACCAAGTAAAAAAAATTGAAACGTACGTTTTGACGAAAGAGAAATTAGAAGAAATGTGTTAGCCAGACCATTGGGGATTGTTAGAAGTTAGAAAAATAGAATTAATTAATTGCTGGGATCGGGGTCTTTCTTCTCGTCGTCCATCCTAGGGGGCTCATCTTTCATTTGTTCGTCGGAAAGTACTGTTCTTTTCGAAGGTCCTGGGGAAACCTCAAGAATGTCGTCCTCCTCCTGGTGGTTGTTTGACTCTTCGATGCTTACGGACACCCGGGCTCGTTTTCTGGCGTTCCTCGCAGCTCGACTGGCAGATCCACAGCGTTTCTTACATTTCTTTTTCGTGTATGTCTGCAGCACCTCATTTGACATATGGACAACAATCTGCGTACTCGGATTTGGGAAATTCACTACGACGGCCTCCTGTTGTAATTCTGCGACTGTCTTGCTCCTTTTGGTCTCTGTTTCAGATTCCAGCAGCTTCTCGTTCAATTTTGCAAGTGCAGATGGACAATCAGTGTTCAACTGGGGACAAAGTTCTTCATGGTGATGTTGTCTGCAATTCATGCAAGTTCGCCTGTCGCAATTGTCTGGATGGAATGGTTCTTCAGCAGACTGAAGACACATAATACATCTATTGCTCTCGATTATTGCAATTGTCTTGTCGACAGCTGACATGGGGCAGTTGAGACTGTCATGTTCTTCCTGGCAGAAAATACATACAGGTTTTTGTACAGAATCTTTCGTTGTTTTGTCGATCATGGCCATGACGTGTCGCTTCATGGCGCGCAGCTGTTCATGTTGTTGATTGGCGAGTCGAGCACCGCAAATAGATGTGCCGAGTTGTGCGCATTTCTTTTGTTGACGTTTGAGTGATTGTGAGTCGGCCATATTGAATAAGGAGAAGTGGAATGTGGGTTATGTTTTTAAGGGTGAGTATGATGCGCGGGAATTAAGTCTCCGCCCACTTTGCGGGTCCTTAAAGGACAGATGAAGAAAGACGGATTGTTTACGATATTGGAGAGTTGAATGAGGGGGGTTTGGTTCCAATGGTCTGGAGCTGGTTGTTGTCTTGTTAGAGAATATGTGTTTTCGGTTGTGCTCGTCTTCCAGGAAACACACGGAAAATATTGCTTCCCTTTAGGTAGACATAGATACCCATTCCGATGGTGAAAATTAGCATGAATATCATTACTCTTGTCCCGATATATTCCGCCACTGTGCGGAGGAGGTGTCCAATGTCTGGTAGGGCGATTTCGTGTTCATTGGATGACCAATGTGATGGGTTGATGATACCATGCGGCGGAGGGTGGAAGCGAAGTATTCCTTTGAGCTTAACCACATGTGGATTGCATGACGTTCTGCATGGTAGGCTTACGGATGCATACTCGGAGAAGAAGGATATGTTTGTGATAATTTCCTTCTTGTCGCATGGAAGTGCATAGAGTTGGTTTCCGCATTCCAACGACGCTGTAGATGATTTATTGGCAGTGCATGTGGCTGTTGTTCGCGCTCCCTCTCTGCATGCGTAACATCCCGATAATTCGCCGACTTCTACTGTGCATTGAGTTTCGGATGAAACAACTTGCGTGTTCTTGAGTTTCCAGTTCCACTCAATGAATAGTGTTCCAGTGGCTGCGACTTCTGCTGTTAACTCCTTTGTCTGATCCTGGAGAACAAGTCCTGGTTGATGTAAAGGAAGAACCTTGCTGGTGTCGAGGAGTACTGTGGAGAGATTAGCCTGGTTACATTCACAGTTCATTGCTGTATTAGCTGGGTGACATTTGCAATTCGGTGTTGCTGCACATCGTCCAAGCTTGGCGTCTTCTTTAGAATCGCACCACAAGTGGATTTCATCGGTCTGATCGAGGATGGCTGCGTTGATTCCATCCGTGATAAAATGCGAATTAAGGATGGGGTACTCGTTCTTTTGCATTTGAACGACATTGATGTAGTGGTCCTTCAATCTTTTCTGGCGTCCCGTCAGAAGCGGTAGCACGTACGATTCCACTTTCCCGTCCATTGTCAGTTCCACCGCCACTGTTGCTATTGGAACCCAGGTTGAGCAGTGGAAGACTTCATAGACGGTTTCGTCGTTAGGGACCAGTGTTTCGCGCCAGAATAAACACCCTGGACTGGGGAAGAAACATCCTCCTTCGATGAACCCTGCGCTTTCCGTACAGTGAGTACGTCCAGGAGAATCGTTGTGTCGTCCCAATTCTTCGATTGTTGTATTCGTTGTCACCTCTGCACAAGCTCCCACGGTACAGGATCCGGTGTGTGCGCATCTCTTGCTGCTTGCGACAAAATGGTGTACTGACCGGGTGAACGTGTTCGTCGTTTTGACACATCGTAGTTCTGTTGTTTTCCATTCAATCTTTGCATGGAAGATGATTGATCCATTCGCAATTGCCTGTATACATCCCACTGGCTGTGTCGGTGTGAAGAGAATGGATTGGACATGCTTCGTCGAGCAATGACCTTGTTCGTCGCACCTTGTCATCTCCGAGTCGATCAGGTCGATTCGATCACATGCTTCACAGGGACTCCAGATCAGTGTGCATATTGCAACGATCTTGAGAAGTACCAATCCTCCTGATGCGTCTTCCTTCTTTTTCTTCCTTTTGCCAAATAGTCTGATTGTTTTCCTCAGAAGTTTCCATGTGAGCCAGAGCGGCCACAAGAGCATTCGCAGAATTCCGAGGATGATCGTGGAAGGTTTGCAAGACGTCGTGCATAAAGCCATGAACGCGGCTAGACACAAATAGAAGCAGATGACCATTGTGATGGCAACCGATCGAGGGTGACACTCAGGATTGGCGAGGTTGTCGCTACACAGTGTACACTGTATGTGATCGCAGAAGTTTTCTGCCGCTGGGCACTCCAATCGTGTTGTCTGAACCCTCCCTTCTTCCTTGCGGAACTTGATAGTCACTGCGTGGTCCGATGCTGTCACAGACGGGGGCAGCAGAAGAAAGTTGTGGTCGGGATTCGCTTTGATGCAGACGTTTTCCGTGCAGATTGTGGCCTCTTGATTCATTGAAATGTTTGTCGTTATTCCACCAGGAATGCAGGTAAATTGTTGAGCGACTGATGCTGGAAGAAGCACGCACATGCTGAGGAATAGCACGGTAGTTCCACTGAACATGAAGCGGTTCATCCGATGTTGGTTTCTTGGTATCAATATCGGCTTCGGGGCCGGCGTTGTCCCGTTTTGCGCGTATTCGTCCAATAGTTGCTGGCGTAGTCTCAGGTCAGGAACATCAATTCCCGTTTGTTCGTTCATGTATCGGATTCTCTTCCGTTCTTTTGCTGGAAAGATCATGGGTTCGTTTATGTTCATACACATAACCTCAAGTCTCCTTTGCTCGTGACGGTCGATGGTGGCTCTGTGTGTATGGTGCCACACTTCGGTAGGAACTTTCGTGTTGACGTCGTCATCAATGAATAGTGGGTAGTTTTGGGACCATCTGCCGATTTGAACAATGTTATTAACCTGTTCATCATCTTCGTTACCAGAGTCTTCACTGTCTGAATCTGCATGTTCGACGATGGCTTGCAGAACTTTTCTCGGTCGCAGGTTGTATCTTCTGGAGACAATCTCATTTGCTGGGGTGTAACTCTCCGAATTGCATTCCAGGTCGTGCGAGAGCTCGAGAGGAATCAACAGAGAGATTGGTCTGGTAATCTCCTTTCCTGAACTTGTTTGTAGACGCACGTTCCGACATTCTCCATCCGCTCCCTTCATTGTTTCGATCACCTTTGCCATGGGCCAACAATATCTCGGTTTGATCTCGTCCTTAACGAGTACGATCTCTCCAATGAGGGGCTTTCGAGTTTTCACGTGGTATTTTCTTCTGTTCCTGTTGACTTCGGCCAAACTTGTGATGTACGTGTTCTGAAAGTCCTCCCAGACCTTTCGACATGTTTCCTGGCTGCTTGAGAGTGCATCGAGGGCTTCTCCCCGCGTACGAAGTGCGGCCCCTTCTGTCGGAGGTAGATAGGGGGTGTCTTCTGAGCTGAGTATTACTCTAGGAATCACGAGGCGAACTCCTTGAGCGAGGAAATCGCTAGGTCTTATCACTGACCAGTCATCAGAGTTATCGACGTAAGTCAGAGGTCTTCGGTTGAGCGCTCCTGCGATTTCGTCCAAAAGGGTCCTGAGTTCGTCGAATGTAGGTCTCTTCTTCCTGAGAATTTTGAAGAGAGCACCTTTGATCGATCCACAGAATCTCTCGTACACACCTCCTTGCCACGGGGCAAATGCTGCAATGAAATGCCACTGAATGTTGTTCTCTCCCATGAAGCGATTCACTTGGTTGGCTGTGTTTCCTGTCGTGGACATTATGTCACCCAGAATGCGTTCACCTAGGTGGAACTGAGGTGCGTTGTCACACGTGATTGACATCGGAATCCCATGCTTGGCAAAGAATCTTCTTAGTGCTGCGAGAAATCCGATTGTTGAAAGGTCGTTGACAAGGTCAGTGTATACTGCTCTGGTTGTCAAGCAAGTGATGATCAAGACCCATCTCTTTCTAGGTTCCTCGTTCTTTGCTTCTCGTGTTAGCAGTGGACCCAAGTAGTCTAATCCAACGTGTTCGAATGGTCTTGTTGCGATGATGCGGCGCTTCGGAAGGTCTGGGGCATTCGGGTAGACCATTGGTCGTCGGTTCATTAGTCTGCATTGTCGGCAGTCTGATAGCACGCGGTTGATCTTCAGTCGTGGTTTTGTGATCCAGTACTGTGATCGGATAGCCGCTAGGGTCTGGGACGAACCGAAATGCATTGATTTTCTGTGGAAGTGGTCGATAATCAGCTCTGCAATCGGATGTTTCCCAGAGACCAGGATTGGATTCTGTGTATCTTCTGGAAGTTCTGATCGTCCAATCCGGCCACGGACTCGTAGTACACCGTGCTCATCCTTAAACGATCCATGTACGTTGTGGAGATCTTTAGGAGATAATGCTGCAAACGACTCATGTTGTTGAATTTTCATGAGGAATCGCTTCCCGGCTTTCAAATCCTGTGCCGTCAGAATTCCCTCCGATGACACTTGTTCGATTTCTGGGATTGATTTTTCGATCCGGCTCCGCAGCGCATCGTTTTTCGTCAAGCACTTTTTGAGGAATCTTGCGATGAGCGCCCCTGACTTGATGATTCTGGTGAGTCTTGTTGGCTGCTCTGGTGTTGCTTGTGAGTTGACTCCATCCCTCCAATTCAAGCTGTAAGCGGGTTGTGCTTGGACTTGTTGGATGTGCATAACGTCGAGCGGCTCGTTCCATTCTTCTCGATGCCTTTCCGAGTTTGTTGTGCTTTCTATCTGTGGACAGTCATTCACGCTATGCGAGACATTGAACCATTCTTCTTCATTGAATGAAAGTTGTTTCCTCTCAAATTTGTACAAGGGTTCCACTTCGAATCTATCGGTTGCTTCCGGCCAGTTTTCCGGTTGTGAACGGAGAAATGCTGGTCCATTCAACCAGTTGGAACTCAGCATTTGGGAGCTGGTTAGACCTCTGCTACAGTGATCCGCCGGGTTGTCTTCGGTACCAACGTGTTGCGACCATACTCTATGATTTTGTTCCTCCAGGCTCTCCACAATCCGATGAATTTCATTGATCCTGTTGTAGATTAGAATACCCAGTTTCTTTGATCGGAGAGTCTCTGCGTCCATTTTCAGCCATCCAAGCGCTGCTGTTGAGTCACTTAGAATAAATATGTCTTCCTTTAAGGTTATGTGCCTGCTCCTTTTTAACTCTGGTACCACATGAAGAGCCAGTCGGAATCCGAGGGCAAGCGCTTGAAGTTCCAGTTTCGGGACTGTTGCTTTGGATCTCAGGGGTGCCAGTTTCGTCCTGCTCATGAGTAGATGCACTTCTTCTCCGGTCACGAGGTAAACGCAAGCTCCGTACGACTTTGTCGAAGCATCTGTGAATATCACCAGTGTCGACCGCTTGTTTGCTGTCGTGGAGACGTATCTCGGTATTCTTACTTCAGCGTCGTGTACTTCTTCGATGAGTCTGCTCCATTCTTCGTTCTTTTCATCCGGTAGGGATTGATCCCATCGCAACTCCTTGTCAAGAAACAGTTGTTGAAGAAATATTTTCGTCTTGAGCGTCAGAGGCGATGCTAGTCCTAGTGGATCAAAATTTGAAGCGATCTGTCTGCTGACAATGCGACGGGTGAGGTTTCCGGTTTTCTCGAAGTGCACTGGGATGGCTAGTGTGTCGTTCTTCGTATTCCACGAGATGCCGAGAATCTTCGGTTTGTCATTCTGCGATATTTTCTCTGGTGGAATTGTCGTCAGAATATCTTCGTCGTTGGACATAAATTGTCGCAGGTTCATTCTCATCCCGTTGAAGAACTGCATAGATGCCTGAATTTTTTCTTCGGCTTCTTCGAATGTTTCTGCCATGATGAAGGCGTTGTCGACGTACGTCTGGGATCGAAGATCTTCTTCTGCTTCTCCTCCATATCCCTGGTCGAGATGTAGTTTCAGGACTGCGCTCAGCAAGTATGGAGAGCAATTTATTCCGAACGGAAGAACAGTGTGGCGGTAATGAGCCAAGTTGTTTGCTGAGGGTGGTAAGGACCAATCGATAGGTAGCAGGAACCTCGTAAAGTCCTTGTCATTCTCGTTGAGTTTCACATTGAGGAAGGCCTTTTCAACGTCCGCCGAGACAAGCAATTTGCTTGTTCGGCTCCTCATGATGACTCCTGTCAGCTGCGGGAGAGTGTTGGGACCTTGATGCAGGACATCGTTTAGCGACATTTTTCCCTTCTCGTGTGCTGAGGCGTCGAACACAATCCTGACTTTCGTGGATTCTTTCTCCATGGTTACGACGGGATGGAATGGGGCGTAGAATGTGCTTTGTGGATTTCGCACTTCTCGATCCGGAATTCTCTCAATGATTCCCTTGTCCAATTGTTCTTGGAAGTTTATTTTTATCGTTTCCATCAACCATTCGTTGTCGTGGTATGTGGAGTACAGATGGCACAATCTCTTGTAGGACATCGTTTCGTTCCTTGAAAGCTGGTGCATTCTCTCTTCTCGTTTCGGGAAGGATATGTAGTAGCGTTCATCGATTCGGCGTGTTGATATCTCAAATTCCCGCTTCACTTGTTCGTTCTCTCGGTGGCGGATCGTGCTCTCGTTGAGGAATGCATCAGAGATTTCTTCTGTTCCGAGTGTCTCCGTCATCCAATACTGCTCGGATTCTGACAGTTCCGCAGGATGAGCTTCCAGGACTGTATGTACTTGATTGTGCGCTGTTTCCTTGATTCGGCCGGATCTGAGATATCCAAAGATGGACGGCACAAGTATCAATCCTGACTGAAGTTCAATACTCTTCTCGTCCGTTCGACACATGTAGTTCCACATGTAGTCACATCCAACCAGCATGCGGAATTTTTCTTCTCTTCGTTCAAGTGCTGGATCTGACAGAACTAGCCCATGTGTTCTCAGCCTTTCTTGTTCATCTGCTGTTAACGCGGGGATGGTCGTGGTCGTGAAGAATGTCGGGGGTACACACACTGCTCGTGCATCGTGCGTGGTTCCTTCTGTGGTTTTGACCTTGAACTCCGTTATGTCGTAGAGTCGTTCTACTGGTTGTTGTCCGAACGTTTGCAGCGAGATGAGGCGACGTTCCATGATTGGAAGCTTCAATTCTCGCACCAGATCTTTGTCGATGAACGATATGCTCGAACCAGAATCGAACAGAGTTCGGTGCTTTTCCACTACTCCAGTAGACGACTCGATTGGTACAAGTCCAGTCAGAACAATGGCTCCTCCAGTGTGCAGTGGGGTTGATTGAACTGGTTGTGGAGGGATTACGTGCTGCTGTTCGGTGACAGCATTGACACTGTTGTGCGTATGTTGAACCGCGGCTCTGGGATTGAAGCCGGTGTGTGTTCTGGGAGACCGGTCGTTGTTGAACTGCCTTTGATTCCCATTCCACGGTCTGCTCGGGTGGCCATGAGGCGGTTGACCAGGGCGAGGAGGGTTGTCTCTTCGAGTGTTAGTATGAGAAAATCCATCATTGTTTCGCGCATGGAATGGTGTGGCTTCATTCCTTGACGGATAGGATCGTGGGATTGCGAGGTGAGTTGCGTTGTGGTTGAATGCTGACCTGCCTACTGAATTAGCCTGCGACTGAATCGCTGTAGTGGTTCTATTTTCGCGGGTCAGGGAAGGGCAGAGGGCTATATGATGTGGTCCTTGGCAGCGTCCACAGTTCATTCGACATTGACGGTAGTCGTGTTGTTTTCCGCATCGAAAACAATTCCTCTTCTGTTTCATTACGTTCCGCCTTTCCGCTGGGGGAACATTTCGGCATTCTTCAGGTTTGTGCGCCCCTTTTTCGCATAGGAAACACACATGTTTGTCGTTTGTCTTGCTTCTTATTGTTGTTTGGAATTCTGTCCTGAATACCTCTTTCTCTGCGTCCAGTAGTTCGCTGCGTTCGATGACTTTGGCGAGGATGTCAGAGATCGTCTGCCATTTCCATGGATTATCGCTGTCGGAGTCGACAATTTTCTCAATTGTTTTTGAGCGGATTCTTTCAGGAAACTTTTTGAGTAATTCCGTTAGAAATGAACGGTTGTCTGTTTGGTCCCCATAATCGCTGAGTCGAGGGACTAGCTGCTGCAATTTTTCCAACAATTCTCTGGCGGCGGATGGGGTGGCTTCCATGGTTTTCAGTGTGCGGATTTTTGCGTGTAGTTGATGGGCTACCGCATTCTTGTCGTCGTACTTCGCTTTCAAGAGTTCAATGGCTTCTTGATACGACGTTTCGGTGTCGGGAACTGTGTTGAGGAGTCTCAGCGGGTCTCTCTTTAGTGAAGATCGAAGGTACGTGAGTTTCTCGTAGTCGGAGAGTTCCCGATTATTGTGAACGATCTTTTCAAATCCGAACCAAAAGGACTTGAATTCCCACGGATCTCCGGCGAATTGTGGGATTCGGATGTCTGGAAGCTGGTTTCGTGTCCTTGTTTCCGTTAGGCGATCGATGAGTGCCGACATGAGCTCGTGGTCTCCTGTTGGGGTTGTGGGATTCGGGGTGTTTGTCTGCTCCGATCTAGTTCTCACTACTGCCAGGGTTTGATAAATGATGTCTTTCTGACCGTCCAGCGTATTTATTTTCTCCTTTAGTTCCATTATGCTGTCTGCCATGAGTTCTTTGCAGTTTTCCACATTCTGCAGGTAAGTGGAAAGCTCTTCATCTTGGTCGTCTTTCATGAGTGCTTCCAAGTTCAGGTACTTTTCATTGATGATCGCAGTGTGTTGTTCGATTCGGTCCACACACGCTTTCAGTCGAGTTGTCTGCGTGTGCACATATAGCCTTTGCGGCTCCTGTTCTTGTGGAATTTGTAGCTGGGCAGAGATCAGTCCTCTATTATCCGCGAGATACTTATCCGCAGACTTGATAGCTTTCGTTACACTGGCCTTGCACACTCCTTCGATGGTCATTGTGGCCGTGTTGTTGATATATGCACTTGGTTATAAGTAGATGCCTCCTTGAAGTGAGCAGCAGAGTGGCTCCCGATATGCGTCCTTGCGCGAGTGCAGCTGAGCAGCAATGGCTTCAGATGCGTCCTTGAATTGAGCAGCAGTGGCTCCCATGCGTGGCGATATGAGCAGCAGTGATATGCGTCCTTGCGCGAGTGCAGCTGAGCAGCAGTGGCTTCAGATGCGTCCTTGAAGTGGAGCAGCAGTGGCTCCCGATATGCGTCCTTGCGCGAGTGCAGCTGAGCAGCAGTGGCTTCAGATGCGTCCTTGAAGTGAGCAGCAGTGGCTCCCGATATGCGTCCTTGCGCGAGTGCAGCTGAGCAGCAGTGGCTTCAGATGCGTCCTTGAATTGAGCAGCAGTGGCTCCCGATATGCGTCCTTGCGCGAGTGCAGCTGAGCAGCAGTGGCTTCAGATACGTCCTTGAATTGAGCAGCGGTGGCTCCCGATATGCGTCCTTGAAGTGCGTCCACAGCAGATACAATGCTGGGTCACACCAGCGCTTACAGCCTCTCGTGGGACTTAGCTCTGGCCAAGCCACACACGGTACTATAAGCTCGAGCGGCCTCTCTGGGGGTGAGTCTCTGGACCCTTCCGCTCCAGGTGCCTGCTCACTGGGGCCTCACGCAAAGAATGTAAGCTGGTGGGGGTATCCCAGCGCTTACAGCCTCTCGTGGGACTTAGCTCTGGCCAAGCCACACACGGTACTATAAGCTGAGCGGCCTCTCTGGGGGTGAGTCTCTGGACCCTTCCACTCCAGGTGCCTGCTCACTGGGGCCTCACGCAAAGTATGTAAGCCGTTAGGGGAGATACCAGCGCTTACAGCCTCTCGTGGGACTTAGCTCTGGCCAAGCCACACACGGTACTATAAGCTCGAGCGGCCTCTCTGGGGGTGAGTCTCTGGACCCTTCCACTCCAGGTGCCTGCTCACTGGTTGCCTCACGGGTTACTGTCGTCGTGTCGGTCCGGGATTTCGCTCCAGTCGGGACCGGTGCACCATGTGAAATTACACCGTCGAGTCCAAGTGGTTTATTCGTGAAGCATATGTATCAAGGCAATTTCAATGGGCCGGGGAGGCCTTAAGTACTGGTTTTATGGGGCGTGGCCTAATTTACTGGATATGTCTAATTTATTGTATTTCCTAATTACTCTCTATCTTTAGCGTCTCTATTCCATAGTTCGTGATATTTTAGTTTGATCCCTAAAATAGGGCCAGACGGGCCAGCTGCAGACATATGTCTGCGCCTCTATTATTATTCACTATTTCCTAACATGTACTTTTACAAAAGTCATTAACTCAACGTGGAAACATCTGCGTGAAACTAAGAATGTACTTTCGAAATTCGATTGATCTTGAATATGATGAATTAATGGAAATTAAATGAATTGCTTATTGAATACATATTAAAGAGGAAATTATGGAAAATAATAAGTGAAATATACTGAGTGTATATATATATATATATATGCACATTAACGGTGAAATGCGTATCCCACTCACAGTTTTGTAAATTGCAGAAAAAAAAATTATTGGGGTTGCACAAGTTCAATAGTACCGAATTGTCTAAATTAATGTCGGTATCGGTGAATTGTTACTTTGGTACTGTAAACCAGACCTGTTTTTGTTCCGCAAATAAAATAATTCTTGGTCTTATCCACTTTGTTCCACACTGTATAAATGGATATCATGAAACTCAGCAATTCTTTTTCTTATGTGCTTGCGAATTGAAACTCATTTGACTGTGTTAGCTCCAAGTCTGGCAAACACTTGTATGAATTTTGGCTGATGCGAGGTTCCTTTCACTGTTCACTGCAAACTTGACGGCCAAGCCGCGAATAACCGGCGCATTTGGCAATGTTGCGGCGAGCAAAGTGCCCGCTGTCTAGGAGTCTAGGTCTGGCGTGCAATTTTGATCGCCGATCTCGCGCCGCTCACACGAGCGACAAAACCTTTTTTTTAGGTATTTGTGCTAAATGGAATGGAAAGTTGCGAAACAAAAAGTGTGATTAAAAAAAGAGAGGCCTTTTTGTGCTGCGTTCCAAACAGTAACATACTTGTTTTTTGCCAAGTAATCAAACATGTTCTGAAGCACAAAAAAAAGAACGCGGCATATGTTTTTTGCACGTAGAACAAGACAAAACTGGTTTTGTTGACAAACAGTCAAACGAAAAAAAATGAGTGAAATGCACCGCAATAGCGCAGGTACAACATATAAGTCAGTATCAATGTGGTGGAAAGGGGACATTGCCAAACACCAGGCGGTTTGTAGAAAATTAATTTAGCAAACAAATACAATATAGGTGACCTCGTTATAAAATTGAGATCCCTTTATGTAGTACATTGGCCAAGGACCTGCAAACTTGTTACTGTCCAATGTACAGGATTTAGGCAAAACTTCCTCGTTGTCGAATTGTAAACGACAATAAAACTGCACCATCGCCGCACACAAAATATTGTTTCTGATGTAGATGCGCGGAGCACCAGCACCCCATATATGAAGCGTGGGTGGTGCGCCACAGGTGTTCCCGCAAGTCCCCCTCGGGTACCCGAAGGGTGCGCCAGCTGACGCCGCTCCCTGTGACGCACTTTTGCCCCGTTTTGTGAGCTTCAACACCACACAATTTTAGGAAAATGCTACGTTCTCAGGCGCGCAGCGCGGTAATGCGTAACCGCCTCAGCGCGAAAGAGGTGGTTTTTGGCATCGGAAAGGTGGAGACGCAGAAAATAGGGCAGACTTGTTTTTCAATGCAAATTTTCTGTCCTTTCCCGCTGACGCGGCGCGGCTACGCATTGCCAAGCAGCGCGCCTGATTACCAGAGTTAGAAGCGCATATTTCATCTTGTTACACATGAAATCACGATAATATTTTGCTCAGATGTCAATAAATTTGCATAAACTGTTCAGTATTGAAATGAGAAAAGCTTTGTCAAAGCGTAGGTAGAAGGATAGCCGAAGAAACATCTGTTCGGAGATAGGACTAACTGGTAAGTGTACACAAGTTTTTATTGATTGTACTGTAATGGGGTTTCCAAGTATGCGGGCAAATTTACCGTGTTTTACGGCTTCGCGAGACCCATGTATTAATTTCTCATGTCAAATATTCAATACAGGGAAAATACGGTAAATTTGTCTATACTTGGAAGGGAACGCACAGTTATTTTTGGCATACATGGAAACCCCATTAACCGCAAATGCAAATGTTGCCAGAAAACCGCTCAGTCAGTATTCTTCACGGTTTGCAAATAAATACGATTAGAAAATAGCGCAGCAACGTGCACTACATCGAAATATGATATGTGTGAGGGATTACCTGAAAAGGGTCAGGCCCATTTCAGGTGGCCCCTATTTTTGACGACTCCACCTGATTCTCCGTATCAAATATAGAAAATTTTTCCAATTTTCAGGCGCAACGCACGCAGTAACCATAATTTAGCATAGCCAGGCATATAAGGAATCTATCGGAATTGCCATGCCCATTCGCGCTGATTGCCAAGAACACAATATCCACGCCCAGTATAGCATATTATTAGACAATCAGCGCAAATGGGAGTGGTAATTGCGATAGGTTCTTGGGTATGGCTGGTTATGGTAAATAGCTGCTTCTGCGTGAATGCTGCGCCAGAGAGTTGGGAAAACTATTCCATCCTACTATATGTGGCACGGAGAAACAGATGAAATCGTCAAAAATAGGGGTTACCTGGAATGAGCCTGACCCTATAACGAATGTCCCTTTTAGAAGGGCCATGACAGCTGGTATTCGCCTCTTTTTATTATTTGTCGCACTTCCCTACATCGCAGTAGCCGAGTGTGAAGATGCCTTATCGAAACTCGTAGGTCATTTCCTATCTTTATTTGAGAAAATGATGTCAGGGAAGCATATATCATACATACTCTTGCGAAGGGCCTAAGCCTAAGCCTAAGCCTAAGCCCAAGCCCACGGAAAACGGCTTTCCTATATTTTGTGGGTTACAGTGAACTGTTACAGAACATCACCTATTCTACAATATCAGAAACTCGTTCTTCCCTAACGAGGGTACTGTAGTCAGAAACATTATATGAGACCATTTGAATTCATACCCGTACCTTACTTTTTACCTTACATTTCATGCTGCAAAACCGAAAAAAATTTACTTGATTCCGACTACGGCAACTTTTTCTTATCATTTTTTTTCCTGTAACTTTGCTGAAAAGCTACTCTAGAAATATCGCACTGTTTACTGTTTATACCTAATCCTTGAAACGTAGTATGGATTTCGTTACGGATTCGGTGACAAACCTCTAAACTCTTCTCCTTTTGTATAATAAGATCCACAGAAGGTAAGAGACTTGGGGCCTATTGACAACACACCATGGACATCCAGACACCACTGGACACCATTGGACATCAACAACTTTTGCATGAAAATGAAGTATTTTATTAAGATTAAACAATGTAAATATGCTAATGATGATGTGATAATCCGTATTTCGACCTAATCTTTGAAATTGGCACATTTTTAGCTGAAGGTGTCCAGTGGTGTCCGGTGGTGTCCAGTGGTGTCCGTGTGTCTGTGGTGTATTATCCAATAAGCCGAGACTTGGACAGTAATAATTCTGTTTTTTTTTTGTGGGGGGATTGAATTCTTTTACAATTTTACTTTAGGATGCCCTCTTCGACAATCCTACCAATGAGACTTTAACGGAGTTTTGGGGCTCGTTCGAGAAAACCTGCGTTAAAAAACCTGAAAGTAAATTTTTATGGCATTCATGTAGATGGCAACGCAGCGTCCATAAAAAAAAACAGCTGTTACTGCCTCCTAAAAGCCGTAATTAGTGGATTATTCTGAAACCTACAAAGGCGTATAACAGGCGTTTTGTGAAACAGATTTTGGACAACTGGCATGAGAATTAGGCAAAGGACTACAAAAAAATTTGACTGACCATAGCTCTCTCTTTGCGTACAATCAATGGACATTCATTGTTCAGCTTCACAACCCAACCCTCATGTTATATCCCCTTTAAATCCTTAATGGAGCTAGTTCAGGGTACGTGAGGGAAAAGGTAAAAACATGCTACGTAACCACAACCACTGCAGCCTGTGACCTCATTTATGATGTAAGTGTATAGTATGATTATTCTTGTTCGTATTTGTTTATTGATGATCTTTAATACACCAAATAATAAGCTACAATTGAACCCGTGGAATCAATCCATATATCTAGCAAATAAACTTTCTGAAAATATTAAATTATAATCTTGAAAATTTTTATAATTAATCCTTTTATCTTTTTGATTTACTTACGTAACAATATAGGTGCGGTTGGGTTGGATCAATGGTAGCTTTCTTGATACGCTGTCAACCAACGATTCCAGTCACACTCTACGCGTTAGAAGAGGATCAGATTTTTCGGGATGTAGATACTCAACCCACATTTCAACAACATGCCATACCGTTTTAATCTTTACAGAGAGTGGTAACTGACTGTGCCACGTACAACTACGCTGCCAGCAACACGCATTGTATGTCATTTCTGATCGCATTCGCTCAATCCGGAGAGACCATTGGTAGGTGTGTGTGTGTGTGTGTGTGTGTGTGTGTGTGTGTGTGTGCGCGTGTGTGTGTGTGTGTGTGTGTGTGTATAATGTAGTTGCTAAAAGCGATATAACAATCCATGTTTCTTTGTTGTATTTCATGTACGGAAATTGTAGTATTCACAAAGCGAGGGAAATGCACAGATTAGCACTGTAATACAAGGGAAATCAAGTGTTCACTGCTTCTAAAGCGGTAAAACTTCCGGTTTCTAAAACTTATGCTAGCCAATGCATTCCCACATACAAATGTGTGCGAGCTAGCGAGATACCACGTGCTTTTTAAGCGTTGCATTCATTTGCATATATCATAACAACTATCGAAACAAAAACCCGGCCGTCATACGGCTTTAAACAACTTTAACAACATTTTCAGGTAGAAAATACGTGCCATTGGTGATACAATATGCTGAAGAAGTTTGTTCCGTATTGGAGCCGAAAGCATGCCCCGTTTGTTTTTTTCAGTGTTATTGATATATACCACGCACAAAGTTTAGCCCCCATGCCCACATCAAAGTTCCAATTTATCAGTCGGTAAACAAAACCGTTCCTGTAAACTATAATG
Organism: Pelodera strongyloides; assembly: GCA_036852015.1. Lineage (NCBI taxonomy): Eukaryota > Metazoa > Nematoda > Chromadorea > Rhabditida > Rhabditidae > Pelodera > Pelodera strongyloides. The sequence continues at coordinate 238,938 of JAANDG010000061.1, read as the reverse complement.
CTTTCTAAAAATAACTAAAGCCAAAATCGACAAGCGATGTTGCGTGGCGTGCGTGACGCTAACCCCCTAACCAAAAGTTAAAGAAAAAAAAACACAAGATAGCAAACCTGTACAGATTTGTTGATTCTCATTTTCTTTAGACCTTCTTGCTTTTGTGCAAAAATGGTAAGCGTTATCTTGACTCGGATCGAAAGGCGTGCGACTCGCTCACCGGCGCTACCGCATTCCGAAAGGAGCTCAAGAAACTGCTGGACAAGAAGGCCGATTTCGCCACCCTGAGGAAGAACTTGTTGAACCTGCCCGGAAATAAGGCCTTCGCCAGGACCTATATCACGTATTTATGGGTAAGGCTTGATGCATTGTGCATGTGGTCGGGCAGCATTCGACACGTCGAACGATTAGTAGAGAGATGGCGAGTGCCTGTGTGTGTCTGTGTGTGTCAATGTGTGTATATACCATGGGTGCGCAAAACATTGGTGCGTTGCGTCACAACTATTGTAGATTCATGATGCATCGTCTTACACTTTAGCATAGTGTGGTGTCCAATTGTGTAGGTGGTGGTCGATAATGTTCAGTGGTGTCTAAGGGTGTCAGGTATCAGGTTTACTTACGTTCGATTTCAGAAACCAGCTGCTTCTGTTACTTGGTCATCACTCTCCTGCTCTGAAGACAAAATCTTCGAGGATGCTGTTTGCGCTGTTAGTCGCGCTGTCGTTTAAGTTCAATTCACTTTTTTTTAGAAAGAGAGAGACAGAGAGAGAGTGAGAGAGAGAGAGAGAAGAGAGAGAGTAGGACGGAGAGTTGGTGCTTGGTAAAAATCACAGAAATAAGCCTCGACTTTAGGCCCTGGTCTCGCTGTGCCACAATGTTAAAATTAAAAAAAGTGACCAATTCACACGTATTTGCAAAGATGTACCGAAACCGAAGAAATTTAAGAAGAGTTGGTTTTTACGCTGAATATTCTTTAATGCGTTACGACACGTCGCTTTTGTATCAGTGGTCAATGTGTTTTTTCAATCTATTATATGAAAATTTCGATGCCATCAGATAGTTAGAGACGCGAAGCAGATAGTTTAACTTTACCTTTTGTTTATAAGTGGCGTGTGTCCCAATTTTTTTTATATTCTTTTTTTTTTCAGGAAGACGTTCCGCGGAAAACTCGGTCGTAAGTTTACCTGTTTACCTGTATCTTTTTTACTTGGTAAACAATCGTTTGGAGTTTGCATATAGAACCACAGCATACCAAATTCCGTTTATTACTTGGAGCAAACACAAAAAGGAATGATTAATAAGGAGAGAAAGAGAGACCACGGCCATATTCACCACTCAATTCCCCATGGGGTATTCCCCGTCGTTTTCTCTGCGTGCCTCACATTAGAATGCTATTTTTGTCCCCAAGGAATAGTTCCCCGAGGGAATCGGAGTGGTGAATATGGCCTCTGGACAGGACCACGCCACATTTCACTTTAAATATTTATTTTCAGGTCAAGCTCTTCAAGCTATCCGTTTTTATCTTTCCTATGTTGTACAACATCTAAAAATCGTCAACAACTATAGTCAATGGAATAGTGTGAGATCGTAGAACTCATCAATTTTCAACGTTCTGCTCTTTTTTCACTATAATTATTCCTTTCTTTTTGTTTTTAACTACCTTTGCCATCAATAATATATAGATTTTTTTTCTGTACAAAGAATAACCCGCACTGTTTCCACTCTTTTTGGTCAGCATAATAGTAAATCTGCCTTACATAGTTAATATTGCCTGCACATGTCTATTCTTGCTCTATATTTGATGTTATATTAATCCAGAATAAAGGGCACCGAACTATCTGCTTTTTTATATGAAAATTGTTGTACTTATTCATGCATAACCCCCTGCGTTGAATGCGTGTCAATCGTGTGTCGCGCGAAGACAGCGCTGCGCGGGCGACAAAGCACCCAAATGTGGTGTTGTAGCCAAATCTGGACCATAGTTTAACGTTTAAAAACTCTGCATTCCAGCAGGTCCATGCGGTGCGCTCCGCACTAGTGGCAGACTCTTTTTGTGCGCAGAATCTCACGTGAGCACAATATTTTTTTACAAAGTGATTGGTTCAGTGAAACTAAATTGAATTATTTTGGAGAACGGCGCAAACAAGTTCGAGTGTAGAGGTTCACGAAAGATATTCGGGGAGGGAGATCATTCCTACTTAGAAAGGCGTCGTGCACTAGCGCAGGCCCTAGAGTCAATCACTTGCCTTTTCAACTATCCGTCTTATGAAATAAAGCGTGGTTTGAATCGTGTCATTCAAGCCACGAAACGAAGTAGTAACGAAACACAGTAGCGAAAACTATGTAAACAAATCTTGCAGCAGCAGAAAAAACTTTCGAATTGTACGCAACCATGAGCCTAATACAGCCATACCGTAACCACATAGCCTTTCAGCGACGGTACGAAAACAACCTTTGAAAAGTTCTTTATTCTCTTTGTACCGGATAAAAAAAGCTGGAAAAGCAAAAATGCTCAGTCAATATTGCATGAAATGAGTATTAATCAGTTCCATAGTACTAAATAAATACATCGCCCATCTGTCGGTAACAACATGCACAACCAACAAAACGCCGAATGACCTTACGATAGAAAGCATAATTTATAAACTCCAGGAGCCGAGTTAAGATCAGGGAGACCCGTCATGTGCAAATATGTCAGGGATTATGTAGAGGTTTAAACTAGAGATGATAGTTACATACGCAGGACTAGTATAGTAAAATCGTACGTGATCAGGTCAAAACAAATTTTATGGAAGGAAATCAAATTATTTCAACTGCAATCAACAAAAAATCTTACAGAACGGGTACTTATTTAAATCACAATATCGGGAAAACTCCAAGTTTCATTTAGCATCACTGTACTTGGCTCGGGTACTAAACTATCACGAATCTACAGTAATCACCAATCACTTGTCCTTTTTCGCCTCCTCTCTCCTCGATTCACGTATTGTCTTCAATGTCTCTGTCACCATCTCGCCTCCCTCTTTCTGGTCGCTCTCGGTCATTTCGGCAAACACACTTTCACCTTAAAAAAACCATTAATAAAACAAACTGTTTCTTAGTACATAGTAGGGCATAATAATAGCCGGTGCTTCGCGAAATCAAATATCTTCCTGTATTTATGATAAATTTGATTGAGGAAAGTATATCTGTATATCTGATAGAGATACAGTATACATGCCCACCAGCCCACCACAAGGCAAGGTCAAACCGCTAAACCCATACATCAAACAAAGTATTCAACTTACCGATGGTAAGAACAAAATTCTGCGCCAATTCCCGTCTATGATCATCTGATTCAGCGTGGTTCTGGATAAAATTCTGCACCTGAAACAAAACAAATATTATTAAAACGTCAAAAAATATTCATCAAAACCAAGGCTCGACTTGGGCCTGATTTTTTTTCGCAACCGTAATTCTTCCAACTCGAGGCAATCAAATATACACGCTACAATCAATGAAGCATACACAGATCACGCGTCGCTGGCATGCGGTCAGTTACGAAGCACGCGTGCCGCATTGAGGACGAGGACTGCACGCGTGCTTTTTGACTTAGATGACCGCACGCCAACGAAAGGTCACCATGCATAAACGCAAATCTGAATCCAGCTAAGGAACGTCATAACCGAGATTTCAAACAACTAACTTACTAACTACACAAGATATACTTCAACGCATACGAATGTCCACTAAAGAATCACAAAGACAAGAACAGTGTGCCGGATTCCCAATTCATTCCCGCTCCCGAAAGAAAGTCACCCACCTGTCCCAGTCTCCCCACCAGTTCTCCCAGACTGTCTCCCGGGTTCTGTCGCATTTTCTCGGACAGTTTCTGGAATTCGTCCATCGTCATCTCTTCTGTTGTTCCTTTCTTCTCCGAGCTCTCCACCCTCTGTTCGGGGGTCTTCATTGACAAATATTTCTCGAGTTCACCATCCACATCCACACTCGTACCTTGTTCTGGCACATCCTACAGAGGTACAAATACAAGCTACAGTATATTTAAGTTTTTCGGCACGGGACCCAAGCGTAGTCCGCAGTCACATTTTTTCCTATGATCCTTACTTACAGCAACACCAGGATAACTCATTCAAACTGATTCAAACTCATGGAAACTTCCAGCTTCCAGCAAAGGACGGAGTGTTTCAGCTGAGAATACGAGAGTAGCCCCCCCCACGCCCCCTCCCTTTAAAGTCAAGAGCAACTTTCACATCTCTGCACTGCACTTCCCCCGCTTTATTTACCTTACGACAAGCGGTCTCAGTCGATAATTCCGAAACACATTTGACTACTACTAGGCTAGCTTTAGCAACTCAAATACCGTACTACCGTACCGGTAGGCTGGACTGCTCCAAAGTCTCAACAGATTCCTGAATAACACCCAGTTGCTCGTCACCACCACCCAACGACGCACGTTGTTCCGTCTTCTCCGGTAGAACGTTAACATTCTTAAAATACGAGTTTTATCATCGTTATTAACTTGAAGATCACAATCATATTGTAAGTAGTTAACTGAAAACAAAAATATTCCTAAAGATAAGCACGTAATGGTCTAGGCTCTAGGCTGGAAGAAAATTGCGGATAGAACCCAACATCGTCTAACTGTCTGACAATGCGGTTACTTCGTGAATCCCAAATGTAATAATCAAATAAGAGTATGGTGAGTAGCACACAGCCCATACTCATACAAAACTACCCCTCCCCGTCAAACCTTGACGTTGCTTAACAAAACCCAAAAATACAGTAACCCACCTGTTCGACTGAGGTACGAGGCCGTATCTGTGACTTTTTGGTCAAGCTCTCCATACTCTTCTCAATCATTTGTTGCACGATATCGGCACTCCTATTTCTTCCTCTTTCCACCGGCTGAATACGGGCAAATATGAAATACGAAAATGACAATAAAGGAAAAAAGCATGCACAGCGTGTTGCGCGACTCACATGTGCTCTAGAGCCATTCTCAGCTTATATTTTTCTTTACTTTTCAATCACACTTAAGATTCATCTCAATCTGTGCACAACAGGTTTACTATATCTCTGCGCCTACAGTACAAAGTACATGCCTCTAGAGTTATACCTCTCCTACAAAGTACAACATATTAAGCTAAGCTATGGCGGTTGACAATAGGGATATTGATCCTGATTGACAGAAACCGAAACGAAAGCAAAGAAGCAAAATACAACAAACTACAAACTACAAACTACGACTAGAAGCAAAGGAACTAACTACCAACCTGATTGTTGGACACCAATGCACTCCACGGATCGTTTGAGGCGGACGGCGATTTCTGAATGCAACATTTCATTCAAACAAGGAAATCAAAGGAACGAATATAATAGTCGGGACCAGACGCAGAGAGTTCGTTAGTTGTATAGATGATGTATGCGACCATAACAAATGATAGAAATTCTGTAATTGCTAATATGCTAATTGCAATTATGTCAAACAATTAAAGCACGAGCCACAAAATGGCAGTATAACAGCAACTACGTACTCTTGTAGGATAGGTAAAATGTAAAATATGCAAAAACTACTTACCGACATCATAGTTCCAGCCTTCATAAAGTCAAAGGGACGACAGTCCGAAAACGTTTGCCAGATAGCTTCTGAAAAGATAAACACAAGATTCCCCGTAATGATTAACTCCACTTGAAACCACAAAACCACTGCATGCGATGTTCAACTAATTTGTAAAATAACATATACATTTCACGTGAGGAGAGGCGAATGGTTAGGTTACGCCATGCAGAAAAACATACGCTCATCAAACGGTTAATCACAAATATCGTAATTCGTAATCAGACCCTGCCGTAATACATTACACACTTTTGCAATAGTTCGAGGTAGTCTATAGCGACTCGACGAAAAAAAACACTCAATGAACTATAAGAAAAACTAAAGGAGGCTAATAAAAACAGGAGTACAGGTTGGTGCGTACCCACCTCCGAATTTGTTTTGACGACCTCCGGAAACAATTCGAAATTAATATATTTGATCGAAACATGGTGTTTTATTAAAACGGTCATCGCTAACTAAAGAAACCACCTCCATCTACACAGAGAGTTTAACCCTGAATTCCTGAATAAAAGAGATACCTTTATCTTGGGCAGTCGGCTCCGCATCCACCACATCACTCCCTTCCATTGCTGAGATTAGTTCCACTATCCGGTCGACAGCCGGGATTCCCGTCGACAGCTCCTTCTTCATTCTGAACACATAAAATAAACTAATGAATGACTCCCCTAGCTATACAAGGCACACCGTACGCACCGCCAAAGCGGTGAAACAGACGGTTTGTGAAACGTATGATGGAGACTGCATTCCTAACCTTAGTTGCCCAACACACACCGATTATCTGGTACATCTATTATAAAGTCATTTGCATATAATACAAAGGGAAAACAGCTACGTTTCAAAAACAAACACCGTTATCTCTTTCAAATGAAAATACATCCTCCGGTTACTATAGTTACTAGTTACTACACAAAAACAGGCAGTAATTACGTAGGAACGTGGCACGCCGGCAAGCAACATAAAAAAAGAACTAATATCCAAAGGGGCGCATATCACCGTCTCAAACTATTCTGTTGCATTTTTGCACTAATCACTAATATGATAAGCTGTCAAATAATATTGCATAATATGATATCACTGTCACGACTGTCATGTTACAGTTACAGTACCACGAAACGCAACGCAATTAGTAACTCCACAAAATGGCCAAATGAATCCTCAAATAAAGCAGCATTGGCGATAGACATTGGCTTACATGATAATATTATCATATGTTATGTATGCATGAGGAGAGATGATCCAATGTCCGGCGTAACGCAAAACAAAAATAAACTTAAACTTACATCTTCTCCGGCCAATTAACCGAATTGAGAACTTCGATAATCCGTTCCACTCCAAATTTCTCATTATTCGCCAACAGCTCCTCTCTCGTCTCCTATAAACATACGTAGATTATAATACTTAACAAATCACCACATCATCGGTCAACCTTCAGAGACCGATCACTTAAAGCGAAGTAACGGGCCGGTTTTTGAAACACATCGAGTACATCAGCATTCTTATGCAGCTATGCAAATGAACATAAATTAGAATAGAAAATCGAGCTAAATTCGAGCAACTTTGCATAAATACGTAAGGATTCAGCTGTCTACGATGCGTTTCCGAAACCGGCCCGTATTTCGCTTCAAGTTGCCCAAATACTGAGTTGTTAAACACAGAACCTAGAACTTTTGGACAATATATAGAAAAGTACACATGTTGAGATACGAGAACTAAATAAATACATTCAACACAAAACTGAGAAAATGTACTTATTTCATGCAACAAGAAGCCGTACGAGCGTACTTGTCAAAACTAGCACTAAAATGACAGAAAAAAAGTAGGAGAGTGGGAAAGACGTTATTTAAGTTAACACTACACAAAGAAGCGCAAGCAAACTGTAAAATTCACCTCGCTAGGCTTCAGGTAGATAAGCTCAAACAAGTTTCTATGGGACCATTCTTGGACCTTTTCGGCAATGGCCCTGTCCACGGTCGACTCATCATCCAATACAATCATCTAAACAAAGGTGCAGGAATGAATTATAGGGGTGCAAATATACAGTATGCTATACGTATACAGTACACTATACGTATGCAGTATACTATTCGTATTCGCATACAGTACACTACATGTATACAGTATTCTATACGTAATACGTATACAGTATACTATACGTATACAGTGTACTATACGTATACATTATTATATACGTATTACGTATACAGTATACTATACGTATACAGTATACTATACGTATACAGTATACTATACGTATACATTATTATATACGTATTACGTATACAGTATACTATACGTATACAGTATACTATACGTATACAGTATACTACACAGTACGGTAATGCATTAATTACATGAAAAACAGGAAATCATCAGCAACGAGGCAGTTTAACTATTCAACCGAACCGAACTGCTTCCCCATTATAGGGTTGAATTAGTATGATGTACGTTCGGGCCCTAAAACATTCTAAAGAAAGAAATAAGCAAAAAAAAACGTGCGCTCTACGAATTCGTACTGCAAGATACCGCTAGACGCCTACTGTACCCTAGCACAATGGTTCCATTCGACAAACAATAATTGCGTGTGGTAACTTCGGATCTATTCGGTTATAGGGACCCCAAGCCAAACGCACGGGAAAGGGGGCGGGGCTTAGGCTTCAGAGAGGCAGAAAGTCACTTTTAGCCGCAGAAAGCTGCAACTATAAGTAATCAATGTAAAAGCAAGCTTGTCTACCTCTAAACGAATCCACTAAAAAAGTAGTAGTATTTGCTTATATATTAACCCACATGCCTTATATGACCGGTCTGTTTGGGGTCCCCCAACCCACATGCCCTATCTCATCACTCTTTTGGGGTCCCCCAACCCAAATGCCATGTCTCATCAACCTCTATGATCTGTTTGGGGTCCCCCAACCCACATGCCCTATCTCATCACTCTTTTGGGGTCCCCCAACCGAAATGCCATGTCTCATCCACCTCTATGATCTGTTTGGGGTCCCGCAAACATGTGAAACGTATTAGTCTAGCGCAACTACTTATATGGCTCGCCTCTTTCTTATGCTATGCTAATAGTTATGTCATTGAGGTGACTAGGAAATATCCCAACCCAAGCACCAGGAGAGCTCAAGAGGCACTACATGTGGTTTGGTGTACCATAAAAAGTCAAAAAAGCTAAGAGTGAAAATGGTATTCATAAAGGTTGTCTTTAAGTTATTGCTTGCGTGTGTCCTATTTCTCAACGCTCTAGTAACTTTTACCTAAGCCCCGCCCCCTTTCCCATGCGTTTGGCCTGGGGTCCCTATAACCGAATAGATCCGTAACTTCTGCCTCAATAAACTTACCGATGCATTACTCTGATACAAATGAGCATCCCGGGCGATTTCGGTCAAAAGAGACGCAGGCGAGCTGGTGTTATACCTGAATTACGCCAATTAAAAGTACACAGCACAATCAAACAACAAGTATAATGTGAACTACAGCCTGACGCCTAGTTCGAACCAACCTTTCTTTTCTAAAGTGCGGAAACGTCATGCATTAGTTCTCTGCGCATGCACTTTTAACATTTTACAACTCACTTAATAACGAGTGCACCAAATTCTGATTGCGCTCCACACGAACGATCCCATTGAGCTAGGTCCGCGGGAGAGGAAAAACATCTGAAAATTGAAAATAACCAGCAAGTTAACGAAGCTCAACACGCATACTGCTACAAGGCGTATGCGTCTAGATGTAACTGACACTCGTGGCATCTCACAAAAATCTCACTTAGTCTTATTTTTTACCACATCACGGACAGAAAACCGATACACCTCATGACCAGCTAAACTCACTCACTTCACATCAATTGTGCTCGTGTAATACTTGTTATCCAACTTCAGCGAACCAAGTGTGCTTCCATTGCCCAATGCACTTGAAACGTCTTGGATAAGCTAAAAAGTAACAACAAAATCCACACTATTCGGTTTCGATGGGTCATTTGCAATTACAAAACTGTATAGGAAACGGCCGGCAGATTACCCAGTTGAAGCCCGAAACGGGACTACAAATCAAGTAAGCACCGGCTAAAATTCAAGAATCAGCTCGTGCGAAAGTTTTAAAACGGTCTTTGAAACGCATGTCGGACAACTGCAAATTTACGTTAAATATTTTATTCTAATAACTCTAATTTGCATGTGCATACGGCACTTCATGTCTTTCAAAAACAGTATTATACACCGCAGACTTCAAGCAAACTCAGCCACCCACGACGTGTTTCAAAAACCGGCCGGTATTCCGCTTTAATATCCCAAAGCAAAAACTTCAATAATCTCTAACCGATTAAAACAATGGACGGGAAAGTTAAAATACCTGAGCCGAGTCACCCAAGAAGGCAATTAACTGGGAGCACGTGGTTTGGGTTTCATCGACGGTGTAAGAGACGACCATACTAACAAACCGGGAACGCGCTCTGTTCAAAACACCAAGAATATCATAATAATCCGAACAGAGAAAGCTACGTGCACCTTCAGCTCAAATAATAAATATGCCATAGTATGCGAAAACACGTGAACTTCAGATATACAGAGCTATATGTAACAATATTTATTGAAAACAACGCCAAACGGCATAACAAATTAGTAAAGACGCTGGGGTTTGCCCATGGTAGTCTTTACTGTAAGTGAGCGGACGTTTTGCCAGTTCTTCTTGAGCAAGGAAACGAGGAAGTTAACAGAGAGCAGGATGTTGCTCACGAGCTCTTCAGGGGCCATTTCAACGTGTCCAACGGCAACAGACAAGCAGAGAACCTAAAGAAAATTTGAGTTACACATGTACACATACTTTCTGTTAAAAAAATTCACTGAATTCGCCATCGAATACCCCTCTTTGGCGGATCCCATTGGGTTTACGTCGCTCGTGCTAAGTGTGAAATCACGGTGTGTAATTAAATACTATACTGAAGTAGTAATTAGCTCACCTTCTTCATTTGGAACTTGATGGTAGCCTTAGACTCTTCGACCTTAGCGGCCAACGAATCACTGTGAGTGACGACAGCAGGGAACTTTCCGGCCTTGTTAAGTCCGGGACCGAGAATACGTGGAATCTGCTTAATGAGCGATTCCGAAGCGAGGAACGCGTGGTAGCTCTTAGCGAGTTTCTTGATCAGCTTCTTGTTCTTGTTGAGCTTCTTAAGGTCATCGGCACTCATGCAAGGGATTCCGGCGTCAGTGGCTTCGTCACAGTGCTTCTGATCTCCAAGAATGCAGATCTTCATATTGGGGCGGGGAAGATGCTTCAGTCTAAAAACAGCAAATTTGTCTATGAACAACGTTTTCGTTTAATGCACTACAGTAATAATAAAATAGACATTCACCAAAATAAAAACGCTTACTTTCCATTTATTTCGGCTTTAATAGCCTACCCAAGTTTAGAGACCCTGGGTGAGAGTCTTCGCCAATGTTCATTGACTTCCAGCAAATGCTGGCGAAAAGGCGCTACCTGACGGATCCGCTGAAACGCTTGTCCTTCTGGGGATCGTAGTTCTTGAGACCAATTTGGAGCTCAATGGTCTCACGGAACTTTCTCTTCTTCTCTTGAGCGCCCTTGAGGGCCTCAGTCACAACTTCAGTAATCGCCTCACGGCTGATTTTACTCATGTTACCCTGGAATGAAGAAATAAGTGTTACGTTTAGGTTTACGATATGAAAAGATCCAAGCGGTGGTAATAGCGAGATGGACATTTCAACTGACGGAGAACTTGCACAAAGAACGAAACCTTCACATGATGCATAAACCAAATAAAGTCACGCAAAATACATCAAATCTGTGGGCCCAAAATAAAAAAATACGAAAATTTGGTGTGGTACGTCATGTGGCGTATTATCGTGAGGCGTCTTTGTGTGGCGTGTTTTGTTGAATTTCTTTGCTTACGTCGCGGTCGGCGATGCGGATGCCAACACGCGATCGAATTTGCATCCAAATTTTGTTCGTTTGTGTGTTGAATCTCCGTATGGTGGCGATAAATGTTGTTAGATTTCTTATTTTTCTTGAATTCACATTTATCTTCATCGGAAGAAACGTTTCCCGTGCGTGCTCGTAGTGGCTACGTTTTGTGAACTAACGGCAAAAAGTACCTCCCTCATCAGTCCTTTCATCGATGAAAATGTCCGCACTTCTCTACGGTGATCATCGTCATTTGCTTCCTCGGAGTCGAGTTTATATGCACCCTAGTGTTCCCGTCTATAACTCTAGTTTTAGCAAAAATCAAGTGTATTTGCCTACCTAATCATGTGTTTGAGTCCATGTTAATTGATTATTTCACCGAGTGTTTGAAATCGAATTTCGAACAAATTATAAACTGTTCAAATTCCGTCTAAGCAATTTGTGAACTCTACCCTTATGTGTATGGAATCGGCACATAGTTTTCTGCGTGTGCCGAACACGCCGTCTGTTTGGACGCATATTATACAAAGCATTGTCTTATTCCGATTTTGATTTCTCAAGTCTCCCCTCCCTATTTAGTTAAGTCTGCTAATGTTATTTTAAGTTGGTTTTCGGCTATTTCGATCGGTATGGTTACATAATTGTTGGCCTCATTTGTTAATTTTCTATGTCATATATATTTGTTTACAGGAGGCTTAAATCAGGATGGAGCTCAGCAAGAAGTCAGTCAACGAAATGGTTGCTCGTGTTAGAGAGGTATGTAAAACACATTTTTGTTCGTAATTTGGAAATAGTGGTCGACGTATCATTTCTTTCTTCAGATTTACTGTTTTTTGTTGGTCAAATTGTCACGAGAACATGTAAGTTTGCAGAATTTAATACATTAATGGTAACCATACACTGAATATTCCATATTCTTGCTTTCAGGTTGTGCAGAACGTCAGCACTAACGACATTGTGCTGGCACTTCACTCTTACGACATGAATGTCGAAAGAACCATCCAGGCGTTGTGCGAAGGTTTGTGTTTTAATTACGGTTTCGAAGAATTAAGCAAGCAGTACGTTTCTTTCTTCTTTGGAACCTTTTTTTTGTGTTTGAATAACGGTAGTTTGCGCATTTTGGTTCTACCTAGATTAGCTGTCCTTCTCTTTTTATTACAGTGGTTTACAGTAGTACCCACTCAGCTTCTGACTTTCAGATAGAAACGCGGTTTTGGACGAGTGGGTGCGTCCGAAGAAAAACAAGAAACCGACGGCTGTCCAGAAGAAGAAGCCCGAAGAACAAAAGCAGAGTGCCCCTGCTCCTGTAGCTCCTTCCACCACCCATACTCGTAAGTACTGTTAGTATAAGTAGTCTGAGTCCGCCGCAAGCTTACCCACGAATCATCTGCACGACTCGAATATTGAGCGTGCCGAGTGCGGGTGAGGATGTGGTTTTGAAACTTTGCATTAATATTAAAACATAATTTTGGAGGAGCTACCGGAAAATGTATGCCCTGTTAGTATGTGCAAATTATTGACGTGAGACATAATAGACAAAATAAAGCGAGATCTCGCATACGAGTTCGGAGCTCACAAAAAAAAAACGATGTTTGCACGCACCCAACCATGGCATAAACTCGTTGACGCTTTGACCGACGAAACCACCATCCGAATTAGCATATTGCATAAATTTAGACGGTGGTCTTGAGCTCCTAGCAATACCACCGTCAGGATTAGAATATTAGATATGGTGAAAATCGGAAGCGTATCATAAAGATATACAAGTTTCGGAAACACTGCATATATTTGGATGGTGGTTTTGAGCTTTTCCCGACGAGTTTTATGCCCTGCACCCAACCCACCTGTGAGGACGATGAACTAATAAGTATGATTCGTAAATCCCACATACGTTTCAAAACTAGCTGGTGCTTGATGATGTAAATTGTAAATTCTAAATCGTAGTGTAGTCATACTGTGCTGACATATATATGCCTGTAATGACTGTAGTGACTAAAAAACGCATATATCATGTTTAGCCATGGAGTGTGCGCTCAAAAAGAACACTCAAATGCGCATTTAAAATTTTAAAAGAAGGAAAAAAGTTACAGTTTGTTTGCTTTCAGACAAGCCTGAGGCCGTTCTGGCTCCCAGCGTCTCACTCGTTTCGCAACCAAAGACTGCGCCCGCTCGACAAACCAATGGATTCCATGCAGCCAGCACGAAGAACTCGTCTTCTGAGGTTTGTGGTTTTGACAAAACTATTCGGAATCGGAAATTGAACAACGACTACAACGAGCCAACCTGCGAATTGAAACCCTGTGTTTCTGATTCCAAAAATCTCTTCTGGATATTTTAAGACTCAACACTAGTAGTAAGTTGGTGTCCGCAGTTTTCCCAAGTTGTGTGGGTTTTGAAGTGTATGTATCAAATTTGTTAACTTGAATATGTTGGAAGCTTATGCACCTCATTTGATATTCCCTTCCCTGCCTGGCTATCATTCATGTTCTCACTATTACTTCAATTGCTTCTTTCTAGGCTGATTGGCTACAAACGTATGATGCTGAGGCGGCTCAGGTAGCCACTCACTTCGCACAGGAATGCTCCAGAGGACGGGACCAGATTCAGAAGACCTTCCAGGCATGTTTTTATAATCAATTTTGTGTTTTAGCATCCTCAGCTGCTTTGTTTGTTAATGTATCGTTTTTTCCAATCAAATTTGTGATATTTCTTGAATACTGGATCTTTTTAAATTTCCCTACCTGCTCGCGTTTTCTGGAAATTCAAAAAAAAAAGTGTACATCTTTTTAGTTCTCCAGAGAAGGGGAATCTTGGATAGGATGGTCAGTTCTTTTCTATTCAAATTCCTTCCATTTTCTGATTGTCCTCTTGGTTTCAGGCCCTGAAACAGTTGCTAGTCGAAAAGGAGCAACTCCTACTCAACGCTTTGTCTCAGAGTCAGAAGCAAGGCGAGAGAATCATCCAGGATAATAGAAAAACTGGAAAGGTTTGCTTTCATTATGGGAAATTGTGCAATCTTGAAGCGAATCGGTATTGTATAGTGTACGTGAAAAATGTATCCGAATCCTTTATCCTTTGTTAGCGCGATAGCGCTAACATAGTTTGGGTTTTACTTTCCGGGTTCATAATTGCTCGATTGCTGTATGTAATAGTACATATACAATCAATGTCTCAAAACCATATATCAGACAGCTTGTAGTTTTTCTACCATAAACCTTTCAACAATCCTCTTTTCAGACCCTTTTGCAACGTTCCAAAAATGCCTCTTCGGATGTGACGTTCGCGGCCGATCTGAAGGCATTCACTGCACAGAGAAAGGTGGAACAACAGTTGGCGACTGCCGTGGCATTCCAATACGATCTGACAAACTTGGTCAAGGACGTTAACGCATTCGGAAGCGGTGTGTTTTTTTTGCTGCCAAGTGTCTAGACTAACGAGCTGAGAGGTGGTGTCCCAGTGTGGCTCTTTGGCGGAAATGCAAAACTGTAAAAAATCTGCGTTGGAATTAAGATTAGCTACGAACCTAGGTGGCAGTGGCACAACTTGTGGCCCGGCTTCATGCATGAAAATTGCTATTTTATGGGAGCGATTTATCTTTTTATTGATCGTTTATATATTTGACGATTCTACTTGATACTGTAATTAGCCGAGGAGATCTGAGTGACTAGACTAGCCCAGCTGCCTATGGGGAAGTTCCCATATGGGAAGGGTAGTATTTAGTAGTCATTTTTAATTGAATTTAACATTTTAAAATTTTAACCTGTCTACTTGTACCGATAATTGGTCCATTCCGAATGTGATTGTGTGTTCTTGCAGTGGTTGAAGTGACCAAGACCACGGCGCACACCTCGCCAGTCGCCGTGGCTGTGCAGACTCCCTCGCCCACTTTGGTGAGCACCATTAAGCACTCCAACTCGCACTCGAGCATTGTGAGCAGCGAGCACGACTCCGGACTGGGTGGCCATGTCTCACCAGTATCAGTGGGTCAGTCACTTTAAAGTTTTTTTTGTGTAGGGGGTTTCTCGCTTGTTTAAATTTAATGGGAATGTGGCTTTAGTGCAAAATTTTGCCAGCTACAGCTAGTTACCTACTTTTGATGAATGGATGGGTGCCTGAGTTTGTAGGGTTTATTTTGTTGCTCAATTCCTTATTTCTTTACTGATATTGCTTATGATTGTTAGTGGGACAGAGGACCCCGGGTTAGTTGTTTAGGTTTAGATATTACATATGAAATGATGTTAGCTTCTCTAATGCGTGTACCTTACCGCCTACAGTTCTATATTTCCTGATTAGAAGTGTTAGTTGAATTTGTCTCATAGATTTTCCGTCATTTTTATTGGTGATTTTCTATTTATGCGGCTTGGTCCAAGTTGTTTTGTATATTCCCGTTGTTTAGACGAGAAGAAGTCTGTCAGTGCCCCATCGGCGCCCAAGACCCAGATGGCCACCGGCGGTCTCCAGATGTCCTCGGACGGACTGACTGCTGAGCAGCTGGCCGCCATTCAGAAGAGCATTGAGGTGGGTTGCCAGATTATTAAAGTGGTATAACACCATTTGCATATACTGCATGTGAGTTCAGATATCTTGTCACATGCGCAAAGGTCAGCTTGTTGAGGAACCGTAATACCTTTGTGGAAAACTGCGCAACGTTAGGTATATAATATGTGATTTGGAGGAGTGTGACACTTTGTCTTATCATCCTGTTTTATTGCTCCTGCTTCTTTAATTATCTCTGCTGGTTTGCAGGCCCAGTTCGCCGCCCGCGGCCTCGACCCATCACTCGTGACTGCCGGAGCGGGAGTGGTGCCCCCTCGTCCCAGAAAGGAACGCGTCCGCAACAATGACAAGAAGCCGGCTGGCAAGATGGCCATGCCCGAGCTCTCCATCATGAGCTAAGTGAGTGATGCGTCTTTTAGACTCTTGTTTTGTAGTCTGTAGTCTTTCCCCACAAGAATGACACATGACCACTCCCGTCTTATCATCCTGTTTTATTGCTCCCTCCTCGAACTTGAGAATTATTTGGTCATGTTTTGGAGCCAAATGAAAGTCTACCATATTCGTATAGTATGTACCAATGCGCGGTAGTGTACCCACCCTTCCTTCTAATGTAGATATGTCCCTCGTTATTATTATTATTATTATCATTGTGTTTATTAGTTTATTTCACCTTTTTGTCTGTTTGTTTGTTTATTTGTTTGTTTGTAAGAAGGGAACAACACTTGTTTTGTATTTCGTCGTCGCCGTATTGCCTTACATCTGAATTGTTTTGCGTACCTGAACACCATATGACCAATTGTGATAAGTAATTTCATTACACTCGTCAGTTTTTCTTCTTCGTTTACGTTTTTTTGTTAGTTAAGGTTTTGTTGCCCGGGATTCTACAGGGCTAAGCTCCTATTCCTTACTCTGCTAAATCAACCCTGTTTGAGATTGTCATGGTCCTAAGATGGGAAAATGTAAAATTTGGGGCCCTGAGCGTGAGTGGAGAACCAAATTGTAGAATTTAGTAGTGATGGTGACATTTTCCGGGAGTATTGAATCTACTCTCCTTTTGTTTTATCCCCTTTCTCCTTTGATCCAATTTATCCCGCCTAACTGTGTTCAACATTTTACCGGAGTTTTAGCGGCCTTAAGATTTTGTTTTATTATTTATTTATGTTATGCACTGGTTTTTTTTTGTCTTTGCACTTTTTTTATGGAAAGTGATTTTATTTACGATTGCATTCATTCGTTCTTTGTCGTTTACTCGCTTCTCTGTGTTTGAGGTTTGTTGATGTTTTGGGTTTTTTTGGGGTGTGGGTGTGCTTGTATTTCCACCCTTTCTGTTTGGGAACTGGAATGTTACCCAAGGGTTAGGTTGGTTAAATGAGTATGCCACTGAAAAAACCATATGTCTTCTCTTGTGATACCTACTCGTATATTTTCTGATAACTGCGAAGTAGTACTCTCCAAAAAGATGGCGACTCGCGGCTGTTTTTCAAGCGGTATGGTCGGTGGTTTTGCAACGTGTGTTCTATTGTGTGCTGAATGCGTGGAAGCTTATTTCCACAAACCACCTGTCATTTCGCTTTGATATCCAGTACTTGCTGTTGGGTCGCTGTCGCCACAAAACGGCTCTTACTCTTTTTATGTGTTTTTAGAACTCGAGTATTTATGATTTGTGTGTGTGTGCTCAGCATGTATTGATTGCATGTTGAATCATGCATTTGTTTATTTGATAAGACTGGTATAGATTACTGGGCGCCGTTATCGATTGATTTTATTGAATCTGGGATACGGTAGATTTGGCCTAGCGCTCATATTTTGTCCATATCATTTCTGAATTCAATATTCTGGAATCAGTCGATTTATCATTTAAATTTCCTAGGAAAATGTTGACATTGCGAATTGCGATTCTCTCTCTAGAGGATGATTTGAATTGTCGTTTAATAATTTATTTAAAGTTTATTTATGTTTGGCTCCCTTTTTATTGCACAAAGAATATGGTAGATTATTGAATAAAGAATTGGCAGACTTTGATTTGCAATTTTTATGCTTTACGACGTAGAACAACTTATTTTATGTGTCTGATGGGAATAGGATTGGTATCGATTTATTGAAAAAGCTTCTGTGAGGAAAAATATACATTGAAAGACTATAAGTATATCATTTAGATAAAATATGTGTTCTGGTTTTGAATAATATGGGAAAATATGAAAGTTGAATATTTGAATAGTTTAGATTTTAAAGCAGATGCTTGGTAACTTGGTATTAGGTTAGGGCTTATGTGGTATGTTGCCCAACAGCTAACACGTCTAATTACTATTCAAAACGTACATAAATTGGTGAAGTTTCTCCTATATAATTTAGTGGGTCATACAGAGAAATAAAAAGCGCAGCGTTCAGATCTAGCTAAATCGTAGCCGCTGTAGAATGCAGATATCCATTGGGAAAATGAGTCATATTGAATTTTTTCCGGCAACAAATTGGCAACTGAAGACTGAGATCCGGGCATAGGGCGGTTTTGACGCGGAGTTCCACGAAGAGTCCTGAACTATTTAAATGAGGGCACATGTATTATATGCAAATTCGGTGCCAAGTTGCGCAGTAGATCTATGGAGAAAATGAAATATCACAGGAAAATCTTTGAGAAATAGGTCACCAAGTTGCCATAGTTAGTACGAGCAGGATAACTTTCAATCATGGACCCGTTTTGGTTGATTGTCAATGGCTAAGGAACAGCAGTTCTAATGATTGGCGCACTAGGAAAGGAAATAGAACGTTGGAAAAATAATAGCAAGTCAATAATTGCGCTGTAATTACCGTATGACAGCGTCCTCTCCGTTAATTGGTCAATTTTCCATGGAATTACGGTAGCGTCGGGAATCCAGATGACTTCGCCTAGCCAGCGGCAATAGGCATCGGAAGACTAAATTGATGTTTGATAAGGGTTATTGTATTTTGTACCCATGGGAAACCGAAAACCCCGAAATGTGCCCGATCACGGCCCTCAAATAATCGGGCACGGGTCGGGCACATATCGGGAATTATGGGAAATAATTGAGCAATTGTCGGGTATAATCAATCACATATCGGTTTTTGCACTTTGTTGCGGTAGCATGATGAAACTGTCCAAAGTCACATAAATTAAACCGGTGAAACATGCTGATCTTTGCTTTTATTTTAGGAATAAAATGACAATTGAAAGTTCCCGATATGTGCCCGACCCGTGCCCGATTAATTGAGGGACTTGATCGGGGTTATTTTTGCGATAATCGGGCACATATCGGGGTTTTTGGTACGGTCGGGAACATATCGGGAATTTATTGAAGTAATCGGGCATATATCGGGAATTTTTTGCAAATAATCTGGCACATATCGGGAATCCCACTTTTCTGTGCATCCAGGCGCTTCGGTCACTGGTGGGAATTTGTACAATAGTCCCACCGATCCCGATTATACTTTGTGCTTGTCTTACATACCGCAGAAGGCTAGCACCACATAAGTAGCTAGACCTCTGATTGTGTCTAGCCTGTGAGTCTTTATTTCTCTTTTTTGTTTTTACGTGATTTTGTACACTTTATGAAGTATAGAGTTAATATAAATAAGGCTACTACTGGCTTCGTGCATATGCGATCTCAGCGAAAAATATCGCTCGTTTACCAAGAGACCGCAAGAGACCAAGAGACATTATGGAAACTTGCTTTTCTGATGAAATTCATGGAAAGGAATCGCTTAGCATAACGGTGGAAAAAAACGTGAGCGGTTGCCTAGTGGGCAACGCAGTGGACCGGCAATGCGGGACAGATTGGGCTAATGTAGAACCTAGCTACTACAAACTAATGGCGGTAACGGAAAACGTCGCCTGCTCCCTATAGGGACGGTAGTGAATTCTCGGTTACCTTGAGGGTGCCCAGTCTTCTGGTGTAGAGGAGGTTTTGCTTGGTTTCAAGTTTATTATTATTATTCTTTTGTCCGAGTGGTCCAAGTGCAATGTACTTCTCGAATAGTGACACCTCGACGGAAAGTTTCCGGAAGCAGTTCAACACTTCGACGTTAGCGAAGACGCATGTGCCGGGGGCTACGACGTTGCTGAAAGAAGGGGTAAATTTTTCTTTGAGTATGCACATATGTAGACTACTAGCAAGTATACAAGACTGAAGCTACACTATAGCCGCCATCACAGCTGTATTTTTGGTGTGGGAAAACGTGGGCGGGCAGGTAACAAACGAGTATGAACCACGGAATCTGAGACTGCGTAAGACGGGTGCGGGGTGCGGAAGTCTAGCGGTCTATCTGTCATTACTGCGCACAGACTATCTATGATGCCACATACCCTATGATCACTTGTTTTGAGTTCAATGCCAATTACCTATTCAACCGGATTGTCGCTCCAATACATCCGCTCACGTCGAACACATTCTTCACGTAAATAACTTCACGGCCCACTTTACTTGACATCAAGTTTGTGACGTCGGGCCATTCTGTGCATGGGGTCTTGAATTGGATCGGTCGTCGTTTTACGTGGAGTGAACCGGAAACTTCGATCACACGAACCTGCAAATGGGCGCATGCAAATTTTGCACTCTCTCGTTATCTCCACACTCTCCCTCTCCCACTCTCCCTCTCCCACTCTCTCTCTCTCGCTCTCTGTCTCTCTCTACCTCTCGCTCTCTCTCTGTCTCTGTCTCTGTCTCGGTCTCTTTCTATCTCTCTGTCTCTCTACAACTCCACTCGCCAAGCTTACATACAAGTGGTCACTATTTATGAAATCATGTCCTTTGCAATAGCAGAAGCCCGTCCATAACTGATAAGCCTGACAAATTGATAAAGGCTAAAGGGCCTGTCTATCAAAACCCGTGCCCTTTCGCAAGTAGTCTACGTGGACTCGAAATGTTGCAGTTGCACCGAAACCAATTCCACTTTGGCAAATAAATATTTATGTTTCAGGGGACCATCCTGAAGGGCAAAAAGCGGGAGTCTAACAGCATATTTGCACAAAAATCACATAGTCCATAATGCCATAATTAAAGGGAACTATTTAGAGAACAGCATGTCATGATTAGCGCACTAAGTTTTTTA
Source organism: Pelodera strongyloides (assembly GCA_036852015.1). Lineage (NCBI taxonomy): Eukaryota > Metazoa > Nematoda > Chromadorea > Rhabditida > Rhabditidae > Pelodera > Pelodera strongyloides. Next base: position 217,853 of record JAANDG010000061.1, on the reverse strand, counting down.
TACAGTCGTACAGAGAGACGCCAATTTTCCTGTTGTAAACATATAAGAGATATGACGCAATAAATGGGGTTTTCGATTTTTATCTGGTTGATCAGTCATCAGTAACCGGGAGGGTAGGTAGGGTAGTGATATAGGGGTGAAGGTCACAGAAAAGAATCGGGTCAGGGAAATACGTAGGGACGGGGAGGGGAAAAGTTAGAGAATTAAGCAAAACACCGTTTTTTTTTTGTTTTGGCTAGGAAGGAGCAACAAGGGGAACTATTTCACTACAGAAACATAAAGAGAAGGACAGTTGTATTGCGGTAAAGGTAAAAAGTGCAAATTTATACATTACTTTTCTCGTGCTATAACTTGCGTTTGCATTTCAGCGGAATGCTATTTTGCATTTTCTTTTTTTTTCTTTGATTTTTTTAATTTCCCATTCTTATACAAAGTTAGCTATTTAGCTCAGTGTCTCTGGCAGCCAACACATTTGGAGAATAAGCTGTTGATAGGATTAAAATTAAAAAAAAATTGTTCCATTAGAGAGCGCGAAATATTTTGCGACATTTTTCAGAAGACTAATTATAAGGATTAACTAAAAAAAACCTACCTCACAATAGTACTGTAGTTGTTTGATCAATGAATTGCCATCGATTGATTGGAGTGAGGTTGGATTTGTACCATTTGTAGGCAACAGAAACGGGTAGACATGGTGCCCTGGTACCAAATAGAGGTCAGAAACACCAGCCCACAAATTTTGACTCTTGATGAATAGTTCCTGAACAAAAAATTGGTTCACTATGAAATGAAACTGGTATACAAATGGATCCTGAACAAAAAAATTGGTACACTATGAAATGAAATGGTACACAAATGGTATGATTGGAAATGTATCACGAAATGGTGGAACATATAAACACAGCACATTCCAATATAATTAGTTGTGCCTATGTGGATTTACGTTGATTGTCACAAAAAATCAATAAATGTTTTATTGATTAAGAAATGCAAGCTCCGCCCACCTGGACCTTCTTCCCGTAAGTAACATTGCAATAGGTTCTCAGTACAACGTTCCTTATGTGGATCTCCTTTCTAACTTTAATACGTAGTTCCCCCTCAATAACGTCCCCAGATGCATACGAAGTGGAGGGGAGGCTTATATCCAGGCTAAATTAAAGCGAAATGCTAGCCCCTTTGGAAAATTTGCATATGATAAGCACATCCTATGTATCCTATGCTAATTTTGTACGATTGCCGTGGACGATCGTACAAAATTAGCATAGGATACATAGGATTTGTATATCATATGCAAATTTTCCAAAGGGGCTAGCATTTCGCTTTAATAGAAAGATAAAACTGAGCATATCGAATGCTTCCAGGACGAACTAACATGGCCAACATCCGCTTTGTCACAAGTTTTCGGCTGTGCAAAATAATTTTTTACGGAATTTCACTGACAGTGAAAACAAACCACCAGATTGAGAATTTCGTAAGCTTTGATACCCAGAATATTCAACAACTTCTGGGAATCATAAAAACGATTACAGTGTAAAATTATAAAAACGAGTGTTGTAATTACCTTGAAATCCTGGACGTCATATGCTGCGCTCTATCTGTTTTGCTATAGAGCAGCGGCGCAATTAGCCAATATTTCGCGTATAGCCCTCCGGACTACCGAGTGCCGCGGTTGCAATAGGACTAGCATGACCGGTTGGGATTGGGTAATAGCATGCTTGCCACAACTCGGACTAGGCTGTGTTCACGGCTGCAGGCTAGACTAGAGCTAGGCATACCAACACAATTATTAGCTCGTTAAATGTATCTTCACGTGTATGCTGAACCTCATTCTCAAGTATTATATGCAAATTTATGTGCCGAAGGACAGGGAAACGCAATTTGCATAGAAAAACAATAAAACCCGTGCATTTATTCATAGTAGGTTTGTAATCCTTTGAGAGTAATGTACAATGCAATTTATACAATGCTATGCATCCATGCAAGATTTGTGACGACCGTATATTTTCTCTTCATATATACCAAGTATTCTTTTAAAGCATTTAACAGGCGATTTGAAAAATTTTTGGTTTGTGTGTTCCCATGTAGGGTATCTAATTATGCTGATTTGCATACAAAAGATGATTGTTCCAAACAACATTGGGGCAGGGAAATATTTATTGCTGCGGACAAGAGACAAAATACTAGGTGGAAAATCATGAGAAGTAGGCAAAAATGATTAAACCAATCCTGCAAAAGCACACATAATTTTCGAATCTAGAAATTGTCCTGGAATATTTTACCTTTACTATATGTTAGTTATCCATGTTTTATAAACTTCAGTCTCAACTTCAAACTACTAAAAATTACGAAATTATACGAAATTAGGACAGAGAAGGGGGTTTGCTCTGGGACTGCGGCTTCTTATCTCCTGCAGGCTGTGGCGGAGCCTGAAATTTATTAATTATTAATTAATATATTATTTACACCCAGTTAGAGTCCTGATTGTTTGTATCTTTGTTTGTAATGTACGTCACGCTCTGTTTGTCTGTGTAGTTCGTCTAGACTCATACAGAACTAACTACGAGCTATAAGGCGGGTGTGCCTAGATAGAGATGATCAAACAGCACCCAGAGTTCAAAGAACACACAGAGACAAAATGTTCCCCAACGATGCCGATTATTTTTTTAACTACCTGATTCATCTGGCTGCCTCCGCCCTGGGTAGGTGCTTTTCGCGGCTTTCCATCTTTTGGCGGAGCGTCCTAAAATATATTTGCAAAACATGAACTGCAACCGATGTGTAGTTCTGGCACAGAAGGCAACAAAATTGAAAATGATACATGCATAGAAATGTCCAAAACACTAAGCGAAATACCGGCCGGTTTTGGAAACGCATTGCGGACAATTGAATTCTTACGTATTTATGCTAAGTTACTCGAACTTAGCCCGATTTTTATTCATTTTATGCTCATTTGCATATGATGCATAAAACTAAAAGCGTCCGCGATGCGTTTCAAAAACCGGCCGGTATTTCGCTTTAAAGGGATGTGGCCACCGAAAACCCGACCTCCTTTTTCTCAGCCCCTTCCGTTGACTGTGAGTTCGGTGTCGCTGATTTTTCTGGAGTTGCTGCCGGAGTCTCCTGCATTACAGGGAATAAATTAGGTCCGCATCTCAAAATTTTGGGGAGGTGATTTGGATTAATTTGCATATAATGCATTAGGAATCGGAAGGTGACTTAAGACTGATTGACTAATTTGCATACAATGCACTACGGATCGGGAGGTGATCGTCCGCATTTGGCGGGGTGTTTTATGCTATGCCTGCAGATAATGTGAATTTAATTCTGCCGTTCCATGTCATTCTGTTATTTTAGTTCACCCAAGTAGGTAGTTTACCTCTCATGTGAGGTAACATACCTTTGTTTTTTCATTATGCCTTTTTTTCTTTTTAGTATTTTTAAGTAATCTTTTAAAGCAAAATACCGGCCGGCTTTTGAAACGTACCGTGGAAACTGAGTTCTTACGTATTTAGGCTAATTTACTCGAATCTATCTCATTTTGTTATTCTAATTCTTGCTCATTTACATAAGACGCATAAGAGTGCTGGTGTACCCTATGCGTTTCAAAAACTGGCCAGTATTTCGCGTAATCTTTTTAAGAAACAATTAAATAAGGCGGCGCTGACGATGCTTATAATGACTTCCTTTCCTCTCGAAGGTTTATTCTTGACAGAAACCCTCGTTTTAAAAGAAACAAAATAAGTTTTCAGCGACTTACAGCTTTTTGTTCCGCAGCCGCGTCCTCCTTGTTCCTCGCGATATTTCCTTTAATTCTTCTCTTTAGTTCTAAATTCAGGTGCGTATTTTGACATTTAGCTTTAAATTCGGGTGCGTATTTAGACACTTAGAACATCGCGATTCGACCTCAACAGTTACTAACACTGACGAAACTGAAACGGCGAAACGACGTGCACTGAAACGGCGTGCAGAGTGCACAACGTGGAGGCGTGCAAAATGCACGCGGAATGGGAATGGCGTGCAACTTGCCCGCCGATACCACGCCGCTTGCACACCAATTTTCTCGTTGAATGGAAGTCTATGAGCCTAAAAGAAGGCTCTCGATAAATTCTCGCGCACTTACCTTCAACTTTCTTCGCCTTGCGCTTCTTTTTAATAATCTGAAACACAAAACAGCCGACCGACATAGCAATTAGAAGTAGGATGCAGCAGGCCGTGATAATTATGCTGGTATACGACTCCTCTCTGAAATGAACACTTTAAAGCGAAGTAGAGGACGGTTTTTGAAACAGATGGACTAATATCCTAATCATACTCAGTTGCATAGAAATAGAAATAGAAATGCGGAGAGTGCAATTATTCAAAAATCGTTTCAAATCGTTTTCGCTGTTTATAACGGTAAATTTTGCTATGAACTGTAGTCATAGTAATATATATTTGCTATTCATTTCATTTTAATTTTAAGGTTTATGTTGGTGGAGGGTATAGTCTCTCATCAAATTAAAATACATGTAAAAGCTTGAGCCAATAATGAATAATTAAAAGAAGTCTTGAAAAACTGCGTGACCATGTTCAGTCACGAACGAATATGATGAAAACTCACTTTTCTTTTGTCACCTGAAAAAAGTATTACGTGAGTAAAATGAAAAAAAGTTTATATACAGGTGCGTTACGCTCCGCATATTGTCAGCTTGGCTTCTACATTCAGTGGGGTTACCAGCCCCGAATCATATTCCATTACAGAGAGTACAAAAGCATAGCGACACTATGGCGAAAAAATAATTGATAATTAATAACAGGATAATTGCAACCGAGAATATTTTTGCGTAAAATTCAGAATCTGCCCCCTAGCAAATCCACAGAGTACTTTCCCTTCAATTAACTGCATAAATAACTCACAGTTTTCTCGGGGGCGGCTGTCGCTGAAATATATATGAATGTGATTCGAGCAAACAAAATGATGATTTACATGCGACTACTTGCGCGATGACAAATAATGTAAAGGTAATGAAATACACATAAACTAAACAAATCTACTTTGCTTGGGTTTCTCATCCGTTTTCGACTTGCAAATTGCTTGAAAATTTGCATCTTTGCTAGCGCACTTCTCATTTATGACCTAAAAAAAGTATCACGCTTGATTTCACTTTGAGTTTGTTTGCATCGTGTTACAGCACAACGTTGCTTCCTGCCTGGAAGCGGCTGTGTAAAACAGTCCCACTAACTTTGCATATGAGATCGTTCTTCAAGGTTTCACACTCTGTTGATTTCCACGTAATCGAATCATCTGGCACCTAAACGGATTCGTCTGTTTACTTGTCTACCGACGCCAACCAAAAACACAACGAATTCACAAATGGATTCTGCTCCAAGAGATCTGCTAAATGGATTGACCTAACCGATTATTCACAACGAAGTACCATTCATTCGAGCCGCACACAGCCACACCAGCCAATGAAAATTATTTGCATATTATACATGCAATGCAAGGGACGTGTTAGTAATTCATCGCAATTTACATTACTACGTTTACGTCGACAACCTATTTTAGAGCATGGAAACTTGACACGTACCCATGCGTTCTTCAGAAATGACTCTGCAAATTTGGAGTATTTTCCATTGACAAGCAAGCGCATGTCCTTAATATTCCGTTGAGTCGACTTTACTACCCGCAAGAATCTCGAGGCTGTAACGACACTATCGCATGCTTTGGAATGTTCTGGCCACTTCACACAAAGCATGTCTGCTTCCTGTAACGAGTGTTCTATATGATGTTTTCTTGTGCTCACGAGAACCTTATACCTTCCTATACAATACCTTCCATGTGTAAAAAGGTAAAGAAAACAGGATAAGAATACGGTGGTAGTCTCGAATAAGAATAAGCAGGCCTAATGAACAACAATATTTTCTGCGGGTTATGTTTACTACTTATCAGCCGCTACCCGGTCAATTGCACATCTACTGTAAACCAGTAAAGTATACTGTAAACCGGTATTTTCCTCCATGTCTTCCCATATTTATTGAAAATCAAATAAAAATGACCAAACTATCGTAACTGTGTTCCTATAAAGCGAAATACCGGCCGGTTTTTGAAACGCGTCGAGTACACCAACATTCGTATGCAGCATATGCAAATGAACATAACTTAGAATAAAAAATCGGGCTAAATTAGAGAAAAATAAACACGGAAGAATTTAGTTGTCCGCGATGCGCTTCAAAAACCGGTCAGTATTTTGCTTTAAGATCAACTCACATCGCAAATCGTTCGATCTGGTCCTATGCAAACCTGCATAGCAATTTGTTCCATGAGTTTTGAGAACTTAGCACCTGAACAAATATAATGCAATCGCACCGTTTACACCGTTGCGCACATCGTCGAATTTCGCATGACCGCAAAAACAACGAAATGTTTTTGTGCTTCTCTACGGTCTCTCTACCAAGTAAGGGAGCGTGGAGGAACAGTAGTTAGAAGGTAATAAAGTTGGTGAATCTTCTAGTCAAGTCTTTCGATGATGTGTTTTGATTTTTGCGTAAGACGGGGAAACACTAACACATGAAGGCCATCATTGAATGGGAACTTTTTAACTAGTGTTTAAGATGGAGAGCCTTGTTTGTGTCCAGAGCCCTTTGATTGATGTTGAAAGAAAATTGTTGTTAGTCAGTGTGAATTGTCGTGCTACAGAACCCTGCATAAACAGCCTACTGAAAAACTGAAAGAGCAACGAACATAATAAATTACTAACCGTCCTTTGCGGTGCCAGCCAATATTGCATAAAGGATAGGGTCACAATCTATGTTAACGTCTTTCACTTTGAAGACTGCGCAATCGGTCGTTGCTTTCTGAAGAAAAAAAACCAGTGTTAAGTGCTGATAAGTAATTGATTGTAAAGAAGAGAGAGTATTTGAGTTCTGTTTGTAATTCCGTGGCACGTTCTAATTACATGTAAACCAATCTGGACAATCATTTTAATTAGAACGAATAAACTAAAGAAATCGGCTCTCTGGAATAGACGGCCATTGCCAAGCAATTGCTATTTTATGATTAGGCTTAGGCTTAGGCTTAGGCTTAGGCTTATGTTTAGGCTTATGCTCAGGCTCATTACCTTGTTCTAATATTTCGTTGCTTGTGTTGTTCATTGTTTAATAAAAATTTCTATATAACTATTTTTTTTGTATCTTGAATACAATATTATTTGAACATACGTTATATATCAAATCGCAAGCTTTTGAAGTTCCCTCTGGGGTATTGCATTTCTCGATGCGCGCTTTCACTGCTTCTGAAAGTCAACATTTATGAAATGAACTAGACGTTGTGCTTTTGCCAAACCAAAGGGAAGTTATAAACAGAGAATTTGAAATGTGCCACGTAACATTTGAGACATGAACCTAAGCGACTTGAACTAGCCCACGTTTATCTGCTTCCGTGCAGGTTAGATCGAATGACGTCCAAAATGTATTCAATGCTTCATCCGTGCCGCTGGAGAACAGGGCATTCTGCAAAGGATATAATTAAAAGCATGGGCCCACGTAATAAGACCCGATTTTTTTTACGATTTTTTTGTCATAAAGCCACAACACGATTGGTGAACAAATAGCGAATGAATACGAGCGAATATGCCCCTTGGAGTCAATTTCACTGATCATCTGGGAAACCAAAAACCACGATTTCGCCCCGAAAACCACGATTTCGCCCCTCAAAAAGGCCGTGATCGGGATGATATCGGTTTTTTTTTTGAAAGTATCGGGGCGAAATCGGGATTTCCACTTTATACTAATAAAACCGCAAACTCTAATTGTACTCCAAACTATACTTTACCTTATTTTACTTTACATAAACCCTAGTACAATACTACACGGCACAATATTTGTTGCTTTGCCTGTTTAGATGATGTTCGTTACGCTCTAGAAGATGCAATGCACTGATCCCATTATCAAATGAAGAGCCTCACCATATTCTCGACGATACCTCTACAGTCACTTGATACCAAAGATAACGTAGCAAATAGGAGTAAAGAGTAGGCAACAACTCCCATTTCGTAGCCTCCGTATGATCTAAAGAGAATAGCTTATGTGAACTGGGAACCACTTTTTATCTAGTAAGCGAGAAACAATAAACGGGCCAGGACCATTTCAGGTACCACCTATTTTAGATGACTTTACCCGATTCTCCGTATCAAATACGGTGGGATGCAATTTTTTCTAATTTACAGGCACAACATTCACGCAATTACCAGCAATTTACCACAGCCACACATATCCAACAATCTATCGCAGTTGCCACGCCCCTTCGCGCTGATTGGCTAACGAAAAATAGAAAAAAACGCGCATTTCGTCCCACTTATTTGTATATACAATTGTTTTTTTTTCCAAAGAAATCAGTACAGTAATCCAGCGACATTTCAAAAGCAAACAGCTTTACTTTTCTTGTGTGTTTAGGGAGTAGGTTATGTCAAAAAGTTTACATGGATTCTGACAGACAAGCTGAAAAAAAGTCGCAGTATAAAAATGAAGAAGCCTTCTTAAAAGGTATATGCCAAAACAAACACAAAATGTCACTTTTGCATCTATGTTTTGCTGCATATGTTTTATGTGTATGTTTTGTTTCTTTATCAGTCATAATTTTGGAGAAGAGCCCATGTTTTTATAGCTCTTATACTTTATACGCGCTTTCTCTCCGAAACAGACATACGGTCGGTCATAGTTGATCTCGCAGTAGAATAGGAGGGGTGGTTTATGAAACAAAAACCATTTGCATATATAATATGCATGTAATCGCATCGGAGACAACTTGAATATGTATACACATAATAATTACATGCCGTAATGCTTCAATGAGCAGGTAAGATGTTCTGCACTAATGCCAACATAAAATTCGAGCACTTTGACCCAAACCAAGTCTGTTTGCTCCATTATCCGGGGCTGTGTGCGCGTACCAATACTATTTACATCCGCCTGGGTATTTACGAACCTTCAGAACATCTAGTACATGTGAGTGAGTCCACATATATACGTGGGCGAAGTGGCAAACGCCTTGCTCACGCCGCCGGTAGTTGTTTCGAATCCGACACGGAAAACTAATTGGGCCTCCTATTGCAACTTAGAACAAAGGAGTAATGCTACTTGCTACTCCTTTCGCGAAGGTTACCCCGCGCCGCGGATAAAAAGTCAAAAAAATTACATACCTGTTCCTGGAGAATTGGGTTGTCCTCTGGCGCGGTAGACTGGTAGACTGATGGTCTTGCTCGTTTCCGTTAATTTTAAGCGATTTTTTCACCGAACTTTACGAAATGCAAATTTTGTAAGTTAAGGGTACTTATCTAACTTCCAATAGAATACGTTTCGGTATTTATCCTTCTATTGCTACGTGAAAATATCATGAAAATTGAAGTGATGTGTCTGACTTTGACCCGAGCCAGTTTTTTTTTATATATTTCTTTATAAAATTAATGAGGATTGTAATGCTCGCTGTACACGACTTCCTGACCTGCTGAAGAACATTTGCGTGTGCTATATTCCAGAGTGATACTTGGTAACATAGCCGCGAAAAAAGAGAGTTCGCCACAGCGGGGCCGCACACCCCGTACCTGCCCTAGAAAAAGGGTATGTGACGTATTTCAGTTTTTTGACTTTGACCCTACGACAAAAAAGGCTAAATATTTGTCTTCACCAAATTTTAGTGCAGTAAATGTGCAAAAGTCAAGGACAGGACAGAAATCGGAAGCACTTTCTCCCGACACGATTGTGATTACGGGCTTATCGAGACCACACTTCCATAACGCGCTCCTTTCTTTTGCTAAGCCTTGCGCCAGTAAACTTTACTTTCGCTAGGCGTACTACTTATTTGCCCTAACCAATAAATAAAATTGCTTCCGTCAGCGAAGCTTCCATGTAAAATAGTTACGCTTCGCGTGTTAGACAGAAAAAAAAAGAGAAAATGCCGACGCGTCATTTAATATTTAAAATTTGCCTTACACTTCAAGAGCGCACCCTTTATTCAAGGGAGTTCAAGTACAGTTTTGCTTATGAGATGTTCTGCAGAGGCGACGAGTTCCAGATGACAAATTGCTCGACATCCGGGCTAGAGCCAGGAGGGATCGCCCATGATTCCCTCGCTGGGTGGTAGTTTCGAAGTTGACGCGGCCGGAACCAACTCGGTCGATTGCGTTGGAGACGAACGCGATGCCACTGGTCCCTCCAGCCCAAATTGAAGCTGCAGCGTGTGGTTGGTACGGCGCGCTTATCGTCGCGCTATGGCGGACGAGAAAAATCGCCCCATTGTTCATTCCGTTCTGCGCGCCCAGAGTCGGGAAATTTTAAAGCGGGTAAATGTTGCCTCGGCACTAGAGCAATGCCTTTTGATAAATCATTTTTTTATCATCAAACATTAAACATTAAACATTTATTGCAATAATGCACACACCACAGAGGGTGGAAAATACAATTGAACGGACAACATAAATTTAAGAAACAGCCAAACGAAAATAATTCATAGGGAACATAATACACAAAACAACACCACACGGGGGAACAAGAACAAGAACACGTTTTCAATATCACCAAGATAGTCACATATCAGATACTTCGAGTAAACAGTGGAAAATTGCCAAGTGAAGCGTGCCCACGCCTAACTTGGGGGGATAATAATAAATAATGAATATTCCAAAGGTATGTATACGGCTGTGAGACCTCCCCAAGCCTTACAGAATTAATGTAAAACATTCATAATAAATGATAAATGGACCATGGCCACGGTAAATGCGCGCGCACCTTTTTTATTACGACAAGATAAAAAAAAATTAGGTGATATTTGTGTGCGTTAACCTACCATAAGACATGTAAGGAGGTAGGGCCTTGTATGATAAATTAAAATTTATCGAAAAACGTGTTGCCGCAAAGTTTTGAAACTTGAAAGAGCTAATTAAATTTAGTACTATGATGTTCTCCAACGCGCTTCCAGCTAAGCTGATTTCCAGCTTGTTCTCCAACGCTGATTGTAAGACGGAGGCCCAAGTTTCTCGTATAAAAGGCTGAATCCCATTCCCTTTGTGCATCATGACACATCAACCGACTTCCTAAGCAAGGTAAGGGCTAACCTAGTGAGTTTTTTTTTTGCGTTTCTTGTACTGCATGTTCTTCGGACCTTTGCTTTGTGATCGCCGGACTGACACGCCACACATATTCCGTGCTTGCAACCTACTTTCAATTCCTGTGAGGGTTTCACGGTTGTTCTGCCTGTCCGCCCATTGATACTTTCTAGAAAGTCTTTCACTGGGGGCTGCCGCAACGGAAGCGGTATTGGAAAGATTTTTTGTACCATTAATGGGTCCCGTCGGAATTGAGTATATGTATTTGGCGTGTCCTCAACCCCTAAATATTTCTTGTATAAACCCGAATTCCCGCTCGAGCTAGGATCCGAATCGTCGTTCCTTTTTTCCTTTGCGCCTTTGTTAGGCTGTCAGTTAAACTGCCAATCAAGAACGTATGTAGTACTTGAATACATTACCTTTGTTTTTCAACTATTCGTTTGGCGGCTGTTTTAGCAAAAAATATTGTCTTCAAGAGCGCAACGAGACAGGTTGCTAGTGGAAGTTTTCGGCAGAACAAAGTTGAAGAGAAGTGGTTCTAGTGAAAAGGTGAAAATTAGAAACATGGGTTTAAAATTACAAACTTTATTCCCCGTTGAATTCGTTCGTTGAAAGGTAGGGTTCAATTAGGTGATGATATGCTTGGACGGCCGTGAGGCAGAGTGAAACACCGTCCAAGTCGTTTTGACGCGCAGTTAGCGAGGTTAACCCTCTGAGTAGACTACCTTTAGGACTACAACTGGCTTCAATGTCCCTAAGGGTTGCATTACCAACAAAGAATATTTTAGGAGCAGGCATGCTTTGAACGTTTGTTTGAACCAGTCGTAGACTAAACGGACGTAGACGGCCGTTTTCATGATATTTTTGGAGGAACCAATGAGAATTTGTTGCCAAACCGTTGGCAACCCTCCAAACAAGGAATTAGAATTTGTTTGCAAAACAAGACATTTTGCCGCGAATTCAAAAAATGATTTTTACACAAAAATGGTTATTAAAAAAGTTTGCACCGATAGAATTCGCTGAAATTAACGAATAAATTAGGTTACGCGGCATTGAATGACACTCTGAAATTTGGTGAGGTCGCACGACCTATTTTGAATTTTACAGGCCTAGAAGAGTTTATTTTTTTCATATCTAAAGTTGCACCGATGGAGTTCTACCAAACTGTCAGTATACGTTCTAAGCATCATAGAGTATATACAAAGTCTCTAGGCGGCGCGCCAAGTTCTTCACTAAAATCCAGAATGAAAGTCCCACTAAACATTCAGCTGCATCTCTGTTAGGCATCTCATTGAGTTTCTGATAGCCTATTACTATTTACATTATATGCAAACTTTCGTAATTTTTTAACTATGCTTAAGGCTTTTTAGGGTACTGTAATCTCATATGTACGCTTTGTCTTTGTTGAAGGCCGCGCCCCTTTTCGAGCGCTTGCGGGTCCGTACCTAAAATGAGCCGGATTATTTGTGATTGGGACGAGGCACAATTCGGAGTTTTCACGAAGACAATCGGGCAGACCCGCTTTCACTTTCTAGCGATCCGATCTAATAAAATCCCACCATATCAATAAACACAGGGCTTTAAAATTGTTTTATTTACGTAAAAACACAACTCTAATTAATCGTAATAGATTAAAGACCATTATAAAAAGAGTACTGTTTTCAATAAACATTTTCTGTTGAGATAATTTCAGTTATTTTGGCCAGCGTTTGAAAGTCAGCTTTCTTTGGAACTATTCGTAATTGTCGCGCAAGGTTCCTTGCGCGACAATTGCGAATAGTTCCAAAGAAAGCTGCCCGAGAGCTTGAGGCGACTTTCAAACGCTACTCTGGAAAAATTTCGAGGTGCAGTGAACTTTATATGGAACCTTTTGGCGAAACACTCAGCGAATGTACTGGAGAAATCCACCTGCATGGCGAATGTAGCAAACGCATAATTTTCGGTGAGCGTTAAGCAGTTTAGCTAGTTTTGCACTCTACGGCACAAAGTGGCCGTAGTGACCATCTGATGACTGTGTTCGATGAAATTATATGGTCACAAGAGGTCACCAAATGGGCTGGCCCATGAAAAATGCCAATGAACCCTCACCAAATGGTTTCACTCATTCCTGATTTGAAGTGGACTGACGGTATTTTCCAGCTCGCAATCATTTCAGAAACAGAAACAAGTCAGAGTCGATCGATGTGTTCAATGCGCTTTGAAAAAAGCGGTACGATAATTAAAAAAAAAAACTGCAAAAAAAATATTTCTCATCAACAATGGTTTTTCAAAATCATTTTCAGAAACTTTTTTCCTTTTCAGAAGCGAGCTTTTATTCCACTAATTATCCGAGGCTGTTTGATGACGTGTAGGCGTGTAGGGTTCACGCAAATAGCACTGATATGTATTGTTACTAGCCTACGGCCAGTACAGGTTTTCAGTATCGAAACGTGACCGATGCAAAGTAGCCCATTGACAACATATTCTTAGAAAAAAATGGTACTTTATAAAGCCATGGATATTTTTTGCTTTTTGCAACATTTTGCTTGTTGCTTTTTGCTGTTTGCTTGTAAACTTTTTGATCCATTTTTCAGACATTTCCAAAATGTTTTTATAGAGGCAGAATACAACGCTTGAGTGATAGTATTTCTTAAACGAACATTTCTTCTTAGAATTTGCCGATTCCGTCTTCCTGCAAAAATAAAAATGAATTTATGAATTATTCACATATGCTTCTTAACTGTGATTTTTTCGACATTGTATTGCCTAATTTTTTCAATACATTACACATATATATATACATATACCAGACGGCTACGCCGCCTGAGGCGACTTACATGGAAACATTCTTGGTTTAGCATGGGCATACTTATATACAAAGTTCGAAACGTATCATAAGAAATCACATGATAGGAAACACATGCATACTTCGATATTAAGCTGCGAAACTCTTTTTATACCCGAACAGGAAATTTGCATTTCGTAACGCACATCGGTATGCAAATTAGGCTACAGTACTCTTTTATATAAGATATATATATATATATATAGATATAATATATATATATATATTTATATATATATATATATAATATATATATATATATATATATATATACACGAACAGAAAATTAGGCGAAAGTAAATAAATCTCACCCTTTAAAAGAAGAAAAACATTGCAAAGAGAAGGAAAACTGATCTCGGCCAGAGAAGACAAGAACTGCAATCACTTTCAGGTTAAGGGTATTGTAAGGCAATATAAGGTAAGGTAAGGTAGGGATGTGGTCACTAGAAATACTAGAAACTGGAAAAAAAATTCCTAAGGTAAGGTAGTGTTTTTTTTCCGAAAGCGGTTAATAAAAATTTAGACTATAAAAGTCAGTACTCAACAACTCTCCTCACAGAGACATTATAGATTAGGCAATGGGGCAGTTATTGATTTTCATTCGTCATTTTTAGGTGTTGTCTTACAATGTAGTTGGCAACAGTTGCCAGGTTTTTCGCAACGAAAAGCAAGTGGGAAATCAGCAGCCAGACAAAATAAATACAGTTATTTGTTCCCTTAGTTGGAAAAAAGTATCTCAGTCAATCAACTTCTAACTTCACTGAACATAAGCCACCGATACAAAATATGAATTGAAATTAAAAGAATTTGTGAATGATTTTTGGAGTGCCTCCAGCTCCAAATTCAGTAACATGGTACTCACTCACCTCTGCTCCTGAAAAAAAAAACAATTATGTTTGTTTGTATTTTAATATAATGTACGTCATGCTTTATGATTACACTGAGCCATTCTTTCAAGATATATACATATACGGATATCTTTTTGAAAAAAGACACAAAGCAAAGTTGCGAGGTAGCTAATCGCTTATTCAGATCAACTACATTTTCCTATCTGCACTTATACTGAATAAAATAATAAAGGAGAATTACAACAAATTTTTTTTTGCGTAATGAAGATTAATTTGCCGCCGAATATGCTATCTAGGCCACTATTCAGAATCTGCCCCCCTCAAATTCCATACTTTCTTTCCCTTCAGGCAACTGAATAAATAACTCACAGGTTTCTCGGTGGTTGTCGCTGAAATAAATTAGATGGGATTTACAATTTATTAAAGGAGCAGGCTCACGAGATACAGAATATTTTTTATAGTTTAATATGACATTCCTGTTTTCCATACCAGTTAACACATGAGTACCTAACGTCATATTAAAATTTATTAAATAGGGCAACTATCGTGTTCCGACGTTCCTTTCTACAGTATTCCTGCCGTCTTAATCAGGCTAATCGCAAATTGAACGTGAAACACGTTCTGGAGAGACGAGACAATTGTATGTTCTCTATCGTAAAAAGAGTTACTGTATGTAATTAAACAAGGTGTTTTTGGTGTTATGTAGAATATACAAAAAGAGAATACAAAAAAAGAGAATGAATTGTTGTCTTTTTGTCCCGTTATTGTCAATGGAATATTTTTTATTTCTAGCAGGACCAAAAAAAAAATGCAGTTTGGTGTCGCTTTTATATGCACCTACTGTATGCGTTTCGTTTTCGTTGTAGCAAGCAACATTGTGTCCAAGAATATGATTATACTTACGTTTACTGTTAAACAAATACAACAGTGAAAAACTTAACAAGCTAAGTCGTCAAGCATCCACAACTTTCCCATTAGGAGGCAACATGCGAAAAGTAAAGTGCACTTAAAGGGTCAAGCCCACCGAAATAAACCTATATTTATTATTTGTTCATAATTCATAAAAAGAGTATTTATTAAAATATATACAGACTAAATATTATTCAGTTTTACCACGGGGAAGTTTTTCCGGTGAGCTTTCCTTACGGAAGGTACCGTAGAGCCGTCTTTGTTTAAAGGTGTATGCATTTTTTGTTCGTCTTGGTTTGCCTCGTTGTCTGCACTCTCATGTGCATATGTGTCTTCTTAGGCTGGTGCCTCTTTATTCAGCATACTCTCTCGTGTTTCGTCGCAGGACTAATATAAGCAAACAACTACGGTACTATGGGGAGGTTTTAACTGCCTTAAAAATGTTTTAACTTTCTTTCACCCAAGGCTTGTCTACGGTACCTTCCGTAAGGAAACCTCACCGGAAGAACTTCCCCATGGTAAAACTTAATACTATTTAGTTTGTATATACTATAATAATTACCCTTTTTATGAATTATGAACAAATAATAAATATAGGTTTATATCGGTGGGCCTGTCCCTTTAAAGGGTCAGGCCCATTTCAGGCAACACATTTTTTATATCTATCTTTTTTATATTTTTTTATAACTTTTATATATTTCTCCGTGTTAAATATGGTAGGGTGCAATTTTTTTCCAAACTTCAAGCGCAACACTCACGCAATGACCAGAAATTTGCCATATCCAGTCATACACAACTATCAATCGCAGTAGTCACGCCCCTTCGCGCTGATTGGCCAATATGGCGCTATTGGCCAACCAGCGTGAATGGGCGTGACAACTGCGGTTGATTGTTGTGTATGACTGGCCATATTAAATTGCTCAAAACTGCGTGAATATTGCGACTGAAAATTGGGAAAAAATTCAGCCTACTATGTTTGAAACGGAGAATCCGATGGACTCATCAACAATAGGGGTTATCTGAAATGGGCCTGACCCTTTAACAAACATAGGAGTAAATATCAGTTAACCTTTTTTAAATATCTGAGCAGTGCAGAACGAAAGCCGTACAATTTTTTGGCCCTGCTTGAAATAAACCATCATTGTCATTGATAACACTCTGAATTAATAAGGTTTATTGATTACAAGCAAAGTACATAATCAAAAGGCAACCCTAAGACGGCAATGCGTATAAAAACATGCCATACTGACAA
Source organism: Pelodera strongyloides (assembly GCA_036852015.1). Taxonomy (NCBI): domain Eukaryota; kingdom Metazoa; phylum Nematoda; class Chromadorea; order Rhabditida; family Rhabditidae; genus Pelodera; species Pelodera strongyloides. The sequence continues at coordinate 200,939 of JAANDG010000061.1, read as the reverse complement.
GGGGCCCTACTGTATGTTCATATTTCTAGTAACAAGTAAGCAAGTAAATACTACGATAAAATAAATATATTCCATAAGTAAGTTTCAGAAGTTAATCATCAGCCAAACTTCTTATTGAGCGATTCAATTAATGCAGGCTGTTCTTCCTTCCAATTACTATTAAAGGCCTCCATAAATCTAGCCATGAACTCACTATGTGCCTGATTTTGATCAATAGGGGCTTGCACAGGTGTTTCTGCAGTGGGCAATTGTGGGGTGTCTGCAATTGCTACATCAGTGACAGGCAATTGGGGGGAGGCAATTAATGGCCGAGTGTCCGCACGTGAACTCTCAATTGGGGTCGATGGTTCTTTGCTCTCTGCAACGGGGCATTGTGGATCGCCGGATTGTAGATCACGAACAGCTTGGCGGCGTAGGTAACCTTCGTGGCGCTGTTTCGCAGTCTCAGCACGCCGTATATTGATGTGGGCAAGATCCGGTGTCTTCTTCAGTAGTTCGGCCAGGTCCTTAAAAATTGGCAAAGCGAAACCGGGTTTCATACGGCATAAAATAGGGCGAGGGAAATTGCGATATTTTCCAAGGCGACCAATAACATTGAAAGACTCGGGTGAGTGATTACACAATGACAAAACTTTGTGCGAAATAACAGTATCAACACTCACCCGGTCGCTTTCCTTTGCGTTTAAGATGACGAAGTGGTCCTTGAGCTCATTCCTTCGAAATCCTTCAGTTATTTCTTCGCGGATAAAGGTCTTCAAATCGGTGAATAATTCGGAGACAGATAGTTGAATATTCTGGCGAATAGGAATGTTTGGGCGAGAAATTGGTGTGGATTCATTTTGAATATCATTGTAGCTCATTTCGGCGGGGGTGATGCGACCGCTCTGTGTCGGGTTAGAGGGGTCGAATGGTTAGAGGGGTCGAATGGTTATTATTCTCTTTTTGTATATTCTCCATAGAACCAAAAACATCTTTTTTGATCACACATAGTAAATCTTTTTGCGATAAAGAGTTTGTGACTTTTTGACGGATTTTAAATATGCATATGATAAATAATGATTAAATCATATGAACGCTCATATGAACGTGAAACTTCCTAGCCCTCACTATCGTCTATAGAATACAACGAGTTTACAGTATGTTTATGATACTGTACTTATTGTTTCAAACTTTACGTGCTTAGCTGAATAAGGGACAAAGAAGAAATAGTTTGACACTAAAACACTTTGGCTTATGTAACAAAATGTAAATCGAAATCGTAAATCGATACTTGGTTTTAAGACAACATCTCTAATTCTGTGATATATTTTCGCAAGGCAAACTAGGGGATATAGACTGAAAAATCTATCAAGAAATATCACTTGTAAAGGAATTATAATTAAAAAGAAAACTAAAAAAAAAACTAACTAAAAGTCGATATTTTGAAGTAGGCGCTTTCTAAATTTATTTGTGATTTCTTGATTCTACGTCATCGATTACCCCCATATCGAAAGAAACACTGGAAAACCAAATTCACAAAATGGACTTACTAATATCCCAGTTCAAAGAACACCCCAAAAAAATAAACGACGAACAGAAAAAAACAGTGAAAACAGTGGAAGTGGAAGTTTTTTTTAATAATTTTTTTAACGAACCAACCCAATATATATATATATACATTCTCAACAATTAGAAAATTATATATATAGAAAATTATATAGAGAACAATTAGAAAAGTTTCATTAGGTAGAAAAAGCTGCAGACCCCAGAGAAAGAACAAAAAATTCCTTCGCCCCGATTGAACGTGAGATACGTGCTGGAAAGGCGAGACATGGATAGATTGAGGCAAGCGCGATAATTAAATAGGGGAAGCTAATCAATAACATAGCTTGGACTTCACCATCTACTTACCTTGATTGGGCTTGTACTCCATTTTCGACTTGCAAATTGTTTGAAAATTGGCATCCTTCTTAACGCACTTGTCATTAATGACCTAAATTATCAGCAAGCTTGATTTAATGTGTTACGGAGAGTAGAGTATTATTTTATCAAAGGAGAGGAGGCTCACCAGATCCAAGGGCACAATTGCATTCCTTGTATCGAAAACTGATGGTGAAACATTCCTTATGAATCACCAGCTTTTAATTAGAATAATGTCCCGAGGGTATCTCGTTGTACATACCCTCGGGACACGCACAATTAGAGCCAGGTTCCCTCAGGACAAAAAGTTACGATAAAGAACGCAAGCCACAGCTCTCTAGTTTCCATTGCTCTGTCTAATTTCGATCGGCTTGAGCTTGAGAAAATTAGCCATTCCGCTATGCAAATTATTGAAGTTCCTCGTATTTATTATTATCTGTCTACCTACTCTAGCACATACTGTATATTCGGGGAAGCGATACAAAAATAGATATCTACTAAAAGAGTACTTGACTTACCAATATCGGGGTTTTTCGACAAATAATCGGGGCCATATCGGGGTTTTTTGAAATAATCGGGGTTATATTGGGAACTGCTCCCGATATGGCCCCGATTATTCGTGATCGGGATTTTTGCGGGACGTGATCGGGGCCATATCGGGGTTTCTTGGAAGAATCGGGGTCATATCGGGGTTTTTTCCAAAGTAACCGGGCCCATATCGGGGTTTCCACTTACCTGTGAGGCTCACAAATGTCTATTCGAAAAATTGCTCACTAACTTTGCATATGAGGTCTTCCTTCAATGTTGTACACCCTGTCGTTTTCCACATAATCGAATCATCTGTATCTGGTACCTAAACAGGATATCTAGACAATTATGGCGAGAATTGATCTGGCCTGGCCCCAGCCACCGACCGCCAGCAAACAAGGACCCATCCGTATACTGTTTAAAACCGAGCTACCGAGCTCTACTCCCGCAGTGATGCGTTGTCCAGCATAAATTATGTATTGACAAAGATTACTGCTCAATTGTACGGAAAAAAGCTTAATGATCCTACTTTACTATGTTACAACAATGAATTTTAGAGCATACCCATGCATTCTTCAGGTAGGCTTCTGCGAATTTGGAATATTTCCCGGCGAGCATTTCTCGCATGTGCTCAATAGTTTCGTCTCCCTCCGCTATTACCACAAACTTGTTGACCTCGTCGAGACTTTCACATGCTTTGGCACTTTCCGCGGGGCTGTCGGCACAAGGCACTACGGCACGCTGTAACTACCTTTCACCGGACCGTTTTTTTGGTAATACGAACACAATGATTATTAATATTAAATCACTAAATGAATATTATTAATACTAACAAAAACGGAATAATATAAAAAATTTTGGTAGAATTGCAGATGAGTACCCCAGAACAAATAATAGTACCCGCATAATAGGAACCCCAATTATTTCTAGGTAAATACTACTCCATTTTCATCTTCTAACAATGAATGGGGTTTCCAAGTATGCTGAAAATTTACAATATCTTGGAAATTTAAACCCTAGGGGTAGCCATCTGCAACAATGGGGTAGTCATAGTCATAGAAATGAGGTAGAGCCATCTACAACAAAAGAAGTCTTGCTCAAAGTGCATCAGTATCAGTATAGTTAATTTCTTACGGTTAATTTAGGGTGCATTTTTCCAAAATGGGGTACTATTTTGCGAAAGAGGGGTACTAATTTTTTTTTTTGGGGTATTCTCGTTAAAGGGGCGATGTCACTACAATTCGTTGGTTTTGTTCACTTTTCATTACACTTTTCATTACATACACTAATAAGATATTAAGAAAATACAGTACTAAAAGACCAAGTGACAAAAAAAATCATTATTGATTTGCTCATTTGCAGTAATATGCAATTGCCCGTATAGCGGTTGATGATAAATACAATGCAGTGATAAACTAAACTCTAGATGTAACACACGCCCCGGCGACTCTAATTTAGCAACTCCATTCTCATTGATTTTTTTCAACGAATAAAAGTCGAAGACATAGTGACTGACTTTCTTCCAGACCATTTACCATGGCTACCCCATTGAACTGTTGCTACCCCTAGTATTTTTCCATAGGGTATTAAACTACACTGTGGTAGTTTTCTGCAATTTGCAATTTAACAATTTTTTATACATTGCATTGTTTTATTACATTATAAATTAAAATATGAGACCAACTCACCGTGCAAATTTTCACGCCTTTTCCTATGCAAACCTGTGCAATAAGTTGTTCCACGAGTTTTGTAAATTTCGCGCCTGAACAGATATATCTTATTATATAAAGGAGAAGAGTTTACTTGGTCTTTTGTTTGTATGAACGAAACGAAATCTTTTCATAAAGAAAATTTTCTATTGCAAAGAGCATACAAAATCTTTGTCGCTGGCGAGATTGCGCACAACCTGTGGATTCATAGTACAACGCTCTAACTGTTGAACTATGCTAGCTTATCACAAGGATAATCCTCTGCCCTACATACATCACCTTCAATGGCAAATTTGCATGGTAGCATTATTCGAGTGTAGATCCAAACTGATTATTATACGTTTCCACAATCAGGGACGTGTGAATGTGTGGGAGGAGAAAGAGACGAGGGTTAACTTTTTACATTGTAGCAATTCTTTTTTTTAAATAGGGAAATAATCGGCCGAAGGCCGATCCCTCCAGTCGAAGAAGAGCCCGTAGGGCTCTTCGAACGGCTGGTACTATATAATCCGATCACTGTATTCGATCCCTTCCTTTTATCGAATAATGATCGTAAACTCGCCTCAAACGAATGTTTTTGGTACCTAGGGGCAACGGGCAAGGGGTGTCTTAAATACATTGGACTGCGATTCGTTTGGTTTTTGTGATGAATTTCGGAGCCTCCAGCTTCTGTGCTGTGCATATGCTGTTTCAGGAAATATTATGCGGCTTATGTGCGTTTTACATGCGATGAAGTACGTGTCTTGAAGTACGCTCGAATGAGCAGTTTTTGCTCCCTAGCGTGCACACCCTTAAACTAAACTTCGCAATTGCCTCACTTCAAGACGCGTAACTCCTTTCGGAGTACGCCAAAGATTCGGAGTACTTTTTTACAGAAGTTCTCGCCATGAAAAGATCTACAAGACTGTAGAGATGGTTTCTACGAAAACTGGATTTTTTTACTGCCAGTGCTGACAGTGCTGGCATCATTAAAATTAATATAATTAGAAAAAAAAATCATTTTTTATGCTGAAAATGATTATGTAGTTTTTTTTACCATGCTTGATTTAGGGTTTGCGCTAGATTCCATTAAAAACTACTAGAAACACTTTTCTTGGTGCACCTATAAACTTATGAAAGGCACTGTACAACACGGGGAAACCGCCAGTAAAGTCGGAGCGGGTGCTCTGTTTCGGAGCAGGTGTTCTGTTTGCAAATCATACGGATAATGTCCATGAAAGGTTAAGTCAGGAGTCTTCCATTCATATAAAATGTACATAGCCTATTTACATATCAACATATCTGCATGTCTTGATAGAGCTAGAAATTACCTTACTGAGCTGTTCTGTGTATCGCGCAATAATCTACATCCATAGTAGGGGAACAAACAATGATTTTGTTTAAAGGGTCAGGCCCATTTCAAATGACCTCTATTTTTGATGATTCCATCTGATTCTACATGTCAAATATAGTAGGATGCAATATTTTTTTAGTTTTCAAGCACAAAATTCACACACTATTCAGCAGTTTACCATGGCCAGTCATACCCAACTATCTATCGCAGTTGGCACGCCCATTCGCGCTGATTGGCCAGTATCGCATTTGCCACGCCCACTAGAGCATATTGCCCAGTTAGCGCGAAGGGGCGTGACAACTGCGATAGATAGTTGGGTATGGCTCGCTATGGTAAATTGCTGAATAATGCGTGAATTTTGCGCTTGAAAATTAGAAAAAAATCGTATCGTACTATATTTGACATGGAGAATCAGATAGAATCATCAAAAATAGGGGTCACTTGAAATGGGCCTGACCCTTTAACAACTAACTGTCTTTTCTGGTCCCATCCAATATTGAAAAAATAATAGAGTCACAATCGATGTTAACATCTTTCACTTTGGAGACGACGCAATCAGACATCGCTTTCTGAAGAAAAAAAACTGTTAGGAAAGTGGTGAAAAGTTGAAAAGTAATAGTTTTGTTTTGTAAGATTTAGGTATTATGTGTATTCGTAGTCCTTTTTTTGTAAATTTCTGTTCCAAGTTAGTAAAGATGATAATATCACTGTAAGTCCTTTACTCTTATTTTAACCTTTTCTATTCTACTTGTTTTCATCAATTATATATTTACATGTATATCTTATTATATAAAGGAGAAGAGTTTAGGTGTTTGCCACCGAATCCGCGACGAAATCCATACTACGTTTCAAGGATTTGGTACAAGCAGTAAACATTTCGCAAACCAAAATTCATTGTTGTTAAAACAATTTATGAATGAATGAACTAAAATAAACGATTTTTGATTTAAAATGAGTTTCGTCTTGCAGCATATGTGATATGCAAATGAGAAGGATTAGAATAAAACGATCGAGCTCAATTCAAGCTTAGCATAAATACACAAGAATGTAATGTAGTGTCCATCATACCTTTGGGAAACCGGATGTTCGAGAACCGGATGTTAGAAAACCGGATGCTTTAATTTCTGCATGCTTGTCCTACTGACAATATGTTTCAGTCGTTTCATATAAGTATGCACAAGTATTGCCTGTGCAGCATTGAAAGACGCCTAAGGCGGCGGTAGTGGATATATGTAGGTAGTATATATATATATATATATATATATATATATATATATATATATATATATATATATATATTTCGTGTTCTCGTTTTTTCCTAGATACTACGGTGAACAGCATGATCAATAACAGACTAGGTCCAACTCAGCAGAACAACAAAATTGTTTGCTATTTTAACATAATATTCTGGTTCTTTTAATGAACTTATTTGCGTAATCATTAGTATTCAAACAAAGGGCAATGTTTCGTGCAATAAACATTATCTCTGGACTCTGGAATAGTATGTATGTTCTTGCCAAGCAACAATATTTGGCTACAACTTTGGCTATAGTTTTTTTGGCTAATTTTTTTGGCATTTTTTTTTCTTGCAAACAATATTATTTGAACATACGTTGTATATTAAATCGCAGGCTTTTGAGGCCCCCTCTGGGGTGTTGCATTTCCTGATGCGCGTTTCCACTCCTTCTAGAAATAACCATCGTTTAAAGGGATATGTTAACCACGAATCGCACCTTTTTTATAATTTATATTGATAGTATGACCTATGTCGGTCAAAATGCGAAAATAGCAGTAAATTTCCTTTGCTCCTCGAGCCAAGGGCAAGCTAAGCGACCTCGCTTTATAAAACAACTGGCATACCGTAGCCGCAGTCAAATGGTACGCCAAACTGTGTTGCAAGTGCGAAATAGCGTGATAGGGCTAGAGGTGCAGAAGTGCAAAGATTTCAACGAAACTCAATAGTTGCGCGCGGCAACATTTTGGGGGTGTTTCACGCAAAGGAATTTGATGCGTGCCGCAAAAGTAGCGTGTTGGATTCGAACCTCACAGTCTTGTTAGATACTTTATCTAAACAGCGCCTTAGCCCACTCGGCCACACAACACATGTGAGACCAGTGCTTGCGGAAAAAAGGGTAAAGTTCGGTTTATACTTGTCAAACAAATGTTGGCTTCTATGACCTTATGCTAATTTGAATTTGACTCTAATTCGGCTCATATTTTCTTGTAAACCTAGAAAAAATGCAATCTTCAAATCCACCTAACTTTTTTTCTATCTGTTTCCGACATTTTATTTTGTTATAACTCGGAGCAGCATGGAATTCTGATTCGAATGGTGTCTTTGAAACGAAAAGCAACCTGACAAGTAAAAACCGAAATAATTCCGGAAAAAATATTGGTACAACAACTGCAGTTACGGCAGATTCTCCGAGGGCTTTCAAAAACGTTGCGGAAACGGTGCGGGGCGCAACTTGCGCCCCGCACCATTTCCGCACCGTTTCCGCGCCTTTTCGGGAAACACTTTGCGCGCCATTTCTTTTCCGCGCGCATTTTGTTTCCCATTCCTTTGCGGCGCGCATTTTGTTTCCCGAAATGGTGCGGCGCGCAACTCATCGGCTCTCAGTGAGGGCTACGGTACGCCTAGGGACCCGCAAGCGGGGGAAAAGGACGCGGCCTTCAACAAAGAGAAAGCGTACAATGGGATTACAGTACCCTAGACAGAGAATAGCCTTCAAAGTGGTTACTTTCTTACGAAATCGGAGATATATAGTAAATAGTGTCTCAGAAACACATCTGGATAGCTTACAGTGCACTGGCACGACACTGAGACCGGATTTCATGGAAAAAATGGACACCCCAACGTGAAACTTTGTCTATAGTGTTTTAATGAGTGCTTTAAAACTTGCAGAACGCGCCTTTTGGGCCATAACTTCCGTTGCACAGGGCACAGGGTGCCCCCCTCTGGAATTTTGTCTAAGTCTTCCTTAAACAGATGTTCAATTTATGTGCAAGTTTCCCAGAAAAATTTCCTTGAAATTCGCGCTCAAGTATCCGTGTTTTCGTATTTTTGCGTACGCATTGTGGGCGGGATTACGGCCGAAAATCTCACCCAGAGGCTACTGAGGCGGAGGCCTTAGTGGCCTAAATTTTTTTCAGTGTTATTTCATTTGTGATTGTGTTTTTATTAGAATTTCTTTATTTAAATCCCGTTCTTATTTATTTCTTTATTTAAATCCCGTTTTCCTCTGAGTTTTGTTCTCTTGAGATAGAATTTTTTGATAGAATAGATTTGCAAAGTGCCATAAATGTTGTTTATGAATGGTCTGAGAAATTTCAATTACCTTTGGCCCCTCATAAGTGTCAATCATTGTACTTAGGCACACGTAATCCCAAGGTGGATTACATTTGCAATGGTTCTACAATATCGAAGGTAACTGAAATTAAAGATCTCGGTTTCATTATAACTGATAATCTAAGTTTTACTAAGCATGTTTCGTTTGTTTGTAATCAGGCGAGGAAGAGAATGTTTGCACTATTTCGAACTCTCAAAACCCATAAAACCAGAATTCTCGTCCTTGCCTACACTTTGTATGTACGTTCAATTCTCGAATCTGGTTCTGTAGTCTTCAACCCTTATAAGAAAAGGATAAGCTGGCTCTCGAAAGAGTCCAGCATATGTTTACTAAGCGTATTTTTATGAGATCTCACTTGCTTAAGTATAACGAAACTCCCTCTAGTAATGAAAGAAATGTTGCTTTAAACTTGGATTCACTAGTAGATCGAAGAAAGAGTGCTGATGCTAAAATGCTCCGGAAAATATTGGCCGGTAAGTGTGGAATACACTTACAAACAATGTACAAGTTTCGAGTTTCTATCACACGTAGAGGTAGATCAAAGGTCATTATTTCCAGAGTAATTAAAATGGTACGCAGACACTCATTCGTACAGCGAACCTCGTTAATGATTGAGAGCAATCCGACAATATTTTCCCATTCGTAGTCTTCAGTTATGATCTCCTGTATATTGTTGTATTTCTTTTTTGTTCGCTTTTTATGTCTTTGTGTATTTTATCTACAAACTGTGCGTGTACATTTTTGTGTGCGTAATAAATATTATAATATTAATTAATAAGTTGTTTTCTTGCGTGGTACGATTTTTTTTAATTTCTGGCAAGCCTTCACGTGTATTCGGTAGTCTGTTCGTTTGTTTCAAAATACTTGTATTGTCTTTTGAATTATTTTTTCAAAAATGTGCGCATTTCATTCCAGATTTCCATTTTTGCTCGCCTTGCCAGTTGTCACTTCGAATATTTTTTTGTTTTACCTAAGCTTTATTGCAAGTGTGATATTTGCAATGGAACGATTTGTTCGCAGATGAATTCGACGAAATGGCGGATTTGTGCGGCTTGGAAATGTGCTGAGGATTTTGCGGCATCACTAACTTAAGTTTTAATTTTAATTTTTGATCGCGTAAATTTGCTGTGACTTTTAAATTTAAAACCCGAATTATAGGATTGTACAGTTTGTTGTGTTGACTTCAGCTTAGTAGTTTTGTGTTTGGTGAATCTAAAATTCTAGACATTTTCTCCGATCTCCTTGTACCTTATAATCCCTTATGAATTGTTCGGCATCAGGGGCGCTTTGTGAAATGTGCAAATTTAGATTATATTTTCTTCGTAGTCCATAATAATTATCATAGAGATCTGTCCATCACACGTTTCACAAATCCATGTTATATTGCGCAATTCTGACCAACCAATTCGTTAAGGGGGGCGTGGTCAAGTGGCAAGGCCCTTGCTCACCACGCCACCGGTCACTGGTTCGATCCCGGGCCGAAACCCCCTCACCCCACCAAAGGTGTAAAAGTTGGTAGCTGGGTAAAACCAGCGGAGATAAATCGACTTCCCGAGCAGATTGGCCACCGGGAAGTTTAAATGGCCAGTATGTCCAGCCTCTGAGCTGGACCCCGGTGCACCGTTTCCGCGGATTCGGTTGATATAACCCGGTTCACTTTATCACTTTACTTTATCAATTCGTTAAAGCGAAATACCACCCGGTTTGGGGTTTTTCACCAAAAATAGTTTAAAAAAAGTTATAAACGAAAATAAACATAAAAACACAAACAAATAAGTGCATCTTGTATAAAAATGTTCTCAAACAACCATTTTTTGCGATTTTGTATGGGAAAATTCGCTTCCGGCGATTTGCCGATTTTAATACTAGCACGGCCCCGGAAAAATCGAGGGATGGCCTTTTCAAATGATCACACAGTCCGAAGCATCCAAATGACGAAATGTTGACAAAATATTTTGAATTTGGCTAGTAAAAGTCCAAAAATGCACATTTTGAAAACGACGGTAAACGCACGGTTGTTTACTCCTCCTCTTTTCGTATTTTTTTGTTGAGACCGACCGCTAATTCGCTTTAATATTGGAATGTATGACAATTATTGTGCTACTGTTGCCATTTATATGATTGTCGAATAATTGTTTCTTGCTGTCTGTGGTAAAACTACCAGTCTGTCATGCACCACATGGGAAAGTTACGGGGGTAGAATTCTAGAGTAATAATTGAGCATTTAAACATTTTTGTACTGGTATTCTTTATTGTATTGGAATGTATTTTTGTGCATGTCAAGCCTGATTCACAGATATTCTATAACACGCTGTCACAGCTACCGTAGTTTTATACAACTTCTCTCTTTTTCTTTGCTGACTTAAACAAATTTCTCTCGCGCCCTCCTTTTTTTCTTTGCTGTCTAACAGCAAACGGTCCTGCGGCAGAGAATAGTTCTGATTTTGTCCACACGACTCGAATCCCATACTGAAGGAGTTTTTTGGAGGGGTTTGAAATCGTTTTTCTTCTTACATGAAAGTTTTTGATTATTTTTATTTTCACTTTCCTTACCTTCAAAAGGCAAGCTTTTTTCTGAGCCCAACATGCAAAACCGGCTTGACAGTCCCTTTAATGGCGGAGCATCTTAACATATTTGGTTTTTGTCGTCGATTGCAGGGGATATGTTTATTAAGATAATGTTCTAGTTCCGTAAACCTTTTCGCTTTTAAACACAATTCAGAGTTTCAAGTACCTTATGCGTTTTCATGTTCAAATTCGTTTAATAAAATTGGCCCTCGCAAGTCGAGTACGCTCCTGAAGTTGTTCTTGTTTTGGTGGTTATTGGTTTGGGCTTTTTACATGTGTTGTTGCCACATTGGGATTCGTTGTAGTGGATTGGAATGTATTTTGTCAGGAATGGTATTGGAGTTTGTATTTTTCCATTGCAACCATTTTGACTTTCACATAGGGAATTTTTTTGTTGTTATGAATGCATAGAAGGTATATTTGCTTAGTTACTAAGGTTTTATATGAAAAAATAGCCTCTTGTGTTGCGAGTTCGCTTGTCAGTGTTCCCCGCAAGCCATCATGCTTCTCTCTCGGTGAAGGCCGTAAAAGGGGCGGGGCTTCAACGTGAAACTTTGGGTGCGGGGCGGCGCGTTAAATGACGCGGGGCGGCGCGCTGAAAAGTGCGGGGCCCAGGCAGGGCGGCCCCACCAAGGCGGGGCCCTGAGCGCGCGGCCCCGCTTCAAAAGGTGGGCCATAGGTGCGCCGGGAGCGCGCGGACCGTGGGAAAATGGGCGTGAGAGGCCCCGCCCCTTTGCTTATTACATTAAATAAAACAACAAAAGGGCAATTCTACAATACAATAACAACCAACAACAAATATATAGAATAACTTTACTTCATTCAAAACATCCAAAACAAAGATAGCGATAAAAGCGATGAATATGTGCGACTTATGATAAGTTACTATGAGTTGCAAGAAAACATGAATGGACAATCTAATAAGTACGAGTACAAAATACTTTCAATAAGAGTAAATCCTCTTCTCTACAAACACCCATACGAAGTCTATCGTAAGTAAATAATAAATTATACAACAATGAAACAACAATAGTCATACCAGTAAATAAAGTACAATATATAATCACGTCTGTAGGTTGATGGTCAGTTGAAGAAAAAAATAAGCAGTGTTACATTAGCCTATAATTATAAGTTATCCGTGTAAAAATAGCAGCGTCTATGATTATAATAAAAGAATGGGCTACACTTACTATAATAACCACATACTTCTATGCTACTACTACATACAATACTGTCGTAACCACACAAAACATGCAAAAAAGCAGCCCCTATCGCACAAATACTGAATTAGACAAAACACACTAGACGTGAGTCTACGTAACGACCATCCCCACAAACTGTAATTCTTTTTAATACAAAAACCCTAGAAATTAGCATAAGTTAAACTTTACTGCTAGAATTATACATTTATTAAATTAAAATAACCTTGAATCTGCGGTCTCTCATGTAATTGCTGTCTTCTATTCTCCTTGTCTAATGGTGCAGTCAATTGAGTTAATTCACGTCGACTTTGCATTGCCGGACGGTTAGTCGACGACTCTTCTGTAATACGTAAGACGTAAGAGCATACGGCACGTAAGAGCACGTGAGAGCATACATAGACGTAATATCGTGATAAGCACACAAACTGTTCGCTCTAGAACAACGTAGTTTACGGGTTTTCGAGTGCGTTACTACTGATGCCAGGTACTGATGTTGATGTATGCACTTCAAATCCGAAAACCTCAGAAAACTACACGGAGCTGATCTATCCGCACAATTATCTATACACATTCAAAAAGTACAGGATATTGTCGATGCACAACTAGAAAATCAGAGGGCAACCATATGGCATACATATAATCATATAACATCAACTAATCTGACAAAAATACAATTATACCAACCACTGTACTGTGAAATTCCTGGACCATTTCCCTATAATTCATCATCATATTTCTGTACTGTACAGCTCGTCGGAATTTTGCTTTCTGAACACTTCACGTTCGTGTTCCAGTTGATCAGCCTGAAAAGAAGTATTTAAAAATATCACCGATGTCTTGAGCCTTGAATCTCCTAACCTAGTCCAACTTTCTTTTTCTCTACAACCGCACGCTCCTAAGATCCAGGATTCAAGGCACAAAATTGATACAAAAAGTATTACAAAACCAACGTGTATGCATGTATGTCGCACAAAAAAACTTACAACAATCTGTTTGGTAAATAATCGAATACACAAACTACAGGGGCGTGTGTTTTCCATAAGATGCGGGCACGCGGCGTCTTATAGCATTACAATTACAATTACAATATACAGTGTTTAGCCAAATACAATATACATCAATTAGAGCAATTACAGAAATTATCATAATTAATCAACTCACGCGATCCCTCTCCACGTCCATTCGTTGTCGTACAACATCCAGTTCACAACTAACTTGTTCAATGTGCTTTTCTTCCATCTGACCAAGCTAAAAACGTGGACATCGAGCAAAATTAATTCAACGCACAAGGCAAGGCACAAGGAACTCAAGTAAATCTCAAGAAGTCCATAGGGCCATACATGTTGGGATCACAACTGGGGCACTCGAATTATCTGGGAAACTAACGAAAATACATTTATCAGAATCAGTTCTTGTCGTAATTCGTAATCTATCGAAACTCTTGTCAATGTTCGATTTCTAATTTCACAAGGGGTAAGCAGATTTTGTAATCTTACCGAGAGAAATACCATAATTAAGTAAGCAAATCTATACATATGCTAGGATGCCACAAAGGTCACCAGCACCGGCCTTTGTAACCTACAAATCGAGCTCTACGTCACCGTCTACAATACCGTAACCAATGAATTAAGGTTAAAAGGTTAAGGTTAAGGCTAGATACAAAAGTTCTAGAATCAGTTTTGACGAGACTTAAGTAATATATAAACATAAACTATAAACTAACTACATATCTCTTGTCGGTGCTTCGCTTCCAAATTAGTTTTCAATTCGTCCCAGTCTCGTTGCAGATCTCGGCGGTGCGTCAACTGTAAAATTGAATGGAGCTTAACATAGCTTAACTGTGCTGTATCATCGGTTGTTGTCTAAACAAAAATAAAAATAAATGTATAAAGATATTGTGCATCCATGAAATACAGTGATTCAATCAACTCAGTACCAAGTGAGTCTTGAGTATTACTTTAAAAAAACGTAGCATCATTTTGGAAATACGTGTGGCATATAAAACAGCAATATCTCGTCAGCTCTTACTGTAAAAATATAAATAAACCTACCCATCCGTCCTCATCCTCATCTATAATACGATGGTTTTCGGCTCGACATGTATCCTATAAATAAATATATTGTGAAAGTAAATGCAAACGACTCTCATTTTAAATCTTAGATTTACAGTTAAGAAAGTCAATAAGAAAGTCAAAATTATTTTCACTGACGTAGAAGGTGGTTTATCGATACGAGAATGGAGAAGAGATGGTTTACCAGAAGAAATAGGTATAGAAAACAATCACCAAAGAAGTAGGGAAATAACATAAATAAAGTAAATGTAAAATGCGGCGACTAAAAATTTTGAGCTTAGTTTTGCGAAAGTGCGTGTACGATACACTTCTGTTCGACGATTACGGTACAAGTACAGCATTTAGAGTTTGGCAAATTCCAAGAAATTGAATATATAAGATTGTACACGAACTAAACTAATAATAAACATATATTCCTAATAATCTTCTATAAAAAGGAATTCTGAACGAGATCAGCGGGCCAGTAACAACAAACTAATACCCTAAAGCCAACAATTTAAAAAGTATGTACTACAATTCAAACTCTATGAATAAGAAAAAAACATCAGTTTGCTGGAGCGGAGGTTGAAATGCACAGCTCTAGTTTCGCTGCGTAGTGTTAAATGCCCCTTCACTGAGTATCTTGCAGTTTCCACAATAAATTTTTCGCGCACCTGTGGCGCGCTCCTGGCGCACCAGCCGCCCCGCGATTTTCGGTGGTGGAGCCTTTCCCAGACCAATGGGCCAGACACGGGCGAGGGGCGCGCGGGGGTTGCGCGGCCCCGCGAAGTGGGGCCGGGGGCGCGCCGCCCCTCGACCAAGTTTCCTCAGTGTTTGGCTCTTCTTGCAGGAGGCTGTACGCTTTCCCATGCATAGTGAGGGGTAACGTTAATAATGAAAATTTCTATGCGAACTCATGATTCACAAAATAAAGTAGATTTTCTTGGCAATGTCATCGCGCTCTATCCAATGAGCTTAATTACAGGTTGCTCGCTTCACTTTAATTTTTTGCTTGCGGGTCTCTAGGTACGCCAGTTGTTTTATAAAGCGAGGCCGCTTAGCTTTTGAGCTTGCTCCTGGCTCGAGGAGCAAAGGAAATTTACTGCAATTTTCGTAGTTTGACCGTCATATCAATAGAAATTATAAAACAAAATGAATTTGAGCTGAACCTATCCCTTTAAAGAATGAAATAAGCGTTTATAAAGTTAAGGTATGGATACAAATTAATTTAAAGTGTGAGTCATGACAAAGATTTTGTGAACTGTGCGGTAGGTTAAGTGAATTTTCGAGATAGCATAAATTAGACCAGAAAGCAAAGTTTTATGGTAAAATCCGAAGTTTAGCCATACTTTGTCAACATTTCGTCATTTCAATGCTGCGGAGGAGTGTGTGATTATTTGAAAAGACAATCGCTCGGTTTTCCCAACTCCGTACAAGGTAAAATATTCGGAAATTTGGGGTAAACTTCGGTTTTTACTTGTCAAACAAATGTTGGATTCTATGACCTTATGCTAATTTGAATTTGACTCTAGTTCGGCTCATATTTTCTAGTAAACCTAGAAAAAATGCAATCTATAAATCCACCTAACTTTTTTTCTATCTGTTTCCGACATTTTATTTTGTTATAACTCGAAGCAGCATGGAATTCAGATTCGAATGATGTCTTTGAATCGAAAATCAAACTGACAAGTAAAAACCGAAATAATTCCGAAATTTGCCGTACGCGGATTTTCCCGAAAACAATTAAGAAGTTACAAAGAGTTGTGCCAGCCTACGTTTGTCTTCTTTCTTGCATGTCAGATCAAATGATGTCCAAAATGTATTCAGTGCTTCATCCGTCGCATTGGAGAAAAGCACATTCTGTAAAAGACTTTCCACGTTTCGACTTATGAGCAATTACATGATGGTGTACATTATTAAGATTATTGGTGGTTATTAAGATTATAATAATAATAATATAATTTAAGATTATTACTAAGATTATTGATTAGTAAGAGTAAGACCAATTTTGCATATATTTAGACTTTTCACTTTTCGCCTTATGAGCTCATTCAAAGCACAAATTACTCGCTTCTTATCAAAATGTCAGAGTAGCATTCAGACATTTTGGGTTTATGCATCTGCTTTACTTTGCATCAGGGCTAAATACGACAAGCGGTGTTGCTGGTTTGGATAATGTGCGAAACGGCTGCCTTCGTTTATCTAAAACGTGTTACTAAACATTTCGGCTTAGACAGTCAACCCCGATTTTCGATTTGATGGTATCAATCGAACCAGTTTCAGACGAATAGTAAAATAAAAGCAAAATTAAGTGTCGGACTCAGGCAGAAAAAAGTTGTGAAGTGGTCAACCTCATGATTCTAGCACTGATTTTGTGCAAAATTAAGAAGAACCCAAGTCTAAGTCTAAACTAATTGTGAGCATAATATTTTTTTATCTCAATTTCTGCTATATTTACTTTTGCTTTTATTTTAAGTATTAGAAAACGGAGGAAAAATAAGAGCCTCACCATGTTATCTACAACACCTGTACAGTCACTTGATGCCAAAGAAAACATAAGAAATAAGAGTAAAAAGTGGACAAGCGTTCCCATTTCGTGCCCTCCGTATGATCTAAAGAGAATAGGTTAATCATTAATTATGCTAGTGAGCTGACGAGCAAAAAGCTCGTCGTTCTCCGACAGCTCCCGAGACGAATGAAAAATAGAAAGAAAAATAGCTCAGTATCGTGCATTTAACCTTTAAAGGAACCTTTTTACTGGCTTTTAACCTTTTTACTGGCTGCATATTGTCTTATAAATCTTCTTGCATCTAATAAAAACCGAATAAAAAAGTTGAATTTGAAGTGACTGCCTTCCTTTAAAGGTTAAATGCACGATACTGAGCTATTTTCGGAAAAATTTGGATTTAGACAGTCAACCCGCTTAATTTACGCTTTTATCTTCCTCAGCATGAAAAACTGATTCGATTAACACCATAAAATCGACAATCGGGGTTGACTGTCGAAATCCAACTTTAGCCGATAACTTTCCCATTTTCGAGCAGTTTTCCATTAGGTGTATGCAAAAAAGGCTGCAGGTGGATGTAAATTTCTTGCTGTATGTAAAATTCCACTATGGGAAACTGCGATAACATGTATGATAGTTTCGCATGCGAAAGTGCCCGAAAGCGTAACATAAATTCTAAAGCGGCCATACCTGTACCGGCAGACTTGGGTTGTCCTCTGGCCTCTGGCGCGGTAGACTGGTAGACTGATGGTCTTGCTCGTTTCCGTTAATTTTAAGCGATCTTTTCACCGAACTTCACGAAATGCACATTTTGTAATGTAACTTAAGGGTACTTATCAAACTTCCAATAGAATACGTTTCGATATTTATCCTACGTGAAAATTTCATGAAAATTGAAGTGATGTGTCTGCCTTTGACCCGAGCCAGTTTTTTTTATACATTTCTTTATAAAATTAATGAGGATTGTAATGCTCGCTGTACACGACATCCTGATCTGCTGAAGAACATTTGCGTGTGCTATATTCCAGCGTGATACTTGGTTACATAGCCGCGAAAAAAAAGGGAGTTCGCCACAGCGGGGCCGCACACCCCGTACCTGCCCTAGAAAAAGGGTATGTAACGTTTTTCAGATTTTTGACTTTGACCCTACGACAAAAAGGGCTAAATATTTGTCTTCATCAAATTTTAGGGCAATAAATGAGCAAAAGTCAAGGACAGGACAGAAATCGGAAGTACTTTCTCCCGACACGATTGTGATTACGGGCTTATCGAGACCACAGTTCCATAAGGCGCATGCGCTCCTTTCTTTTGCTAAGCCTTTCGCCAGTAAACTTTACTTTCGCTAGGCGTACTACTCATTGGCATTAGCCAATAAAAATAAAATTGCTTCCGTCAGCGAAGCTTCCATGTAAAATAGTTACGCTTCGCGTATTAGACAGAAAAAACGATAAAATGCCGACGCGTCATTTAAAATTTAAAATTTGCTTTACACTTCAAGAGCGTGCACCTTTATTCAAGGGAGTTCAAATACAGTTTTGCTTATGAGATGTTCCGCAGAGGTCCTGAGCACAGGCGACGAGTTCCAGATGAGAAATTGCTCGACATCCGGGCTAGAGCCACGAGGGATCGCCCATGACCAGTCAGTGTAAATAGTCAGTAAATAGTCACTAACCAGTCAGTGTAAATAGCCAATAAAATAGTGTGTCCAAATTAGCTGATAAGTTGATGAGTACCCAATTTTTAATAACTCACCGAACAACCTTGAAACTTCTGAGATGACCATGAACGCGAGGGGCTCATTGACCGGCCGATTTCCCGGCGATATCGACTCCTGCGCTCGGGAGACCTTTCTGACCACGTCCGATATTTTGCTCAGGTGGTGGAGCTGACAGAAGAAGGCATCTATCTTGGTGGCAGCCTCCCGTTCTCCATCTGTCATGCTCCCCCACTTGTCTTGCACAAAAGGTAGGAATTCCTCCTTAGCTGCAGTCAGCAAATCGGAGAATTTCCGCTGGATGGCTGCATTCCCGACTGTGTGATATGGATAAGGCACGCCAGCATTTCCTTAGAGTTGTTGAATAAGGAGTGCAAGTATTTCCAGAAGACGACTTCTCTCAAACCAAGGTATAAGACCTTTTGCTCTCCATCCACATGGAAGCCCACACCATATTCCTGCAGCTTCTTCCCACTATTGGACAACTCATCGCTGCTCAGTGAGATGTTGTGGTCTTCCCTGATCTGCTCCCCCAACGTCTCGTCGATCATCTGCCGTGCTAAGAAGGCGCTGGCGAACGAGTCCCGGACCACAGTGTTAGCAGATGGAGCAGCGCTGAGACGCATCTGAAAAAGGCACTGTAGAACAATACCGATTGCAAGACCAACCTTACCGTCTGTAACTCCTAAGTCCGAGAGCCGCATTATACACACGTGCATCTCCTGCGAATAGCGTCCTCCTTCATTCGATACGTAGACACAGCCGTTCTTCTCGTACAGTCACTCCCCCAGTCGTAGCTTCTGGCCCTCCAAGAGTCGCACCTCATTCCGTAGTTGCTTGGCCGTCTCATGCTTCTTCTTCACTTTCGTTCGAAGTACTGGATTCCTTCAACACTTCCTTCAGTTCGCGACACTGCTCCTTGATCTTCTCCTCCTTATGCATGAGACAGTACTTGGCCTTCCTTCCTTTTCATCTGACGAACCATCTGACGAAGCTAGTTTTGCACTCTACGGCACAAAGTGGCCGAAGTGACCATCTGATGACTGTGTTCGATGAAATTATATGGTCACGAAGAGGTCACCAAATGGACTGGCCCATGGGAAATGCCAGTGAACCCTCACCAAATGGTTTCACTCATTCCTGATTTGAAGTGGACTGACGGTATTTTCCAGCTCGCAATCATTTCAGAAACAGAAACAAATCAGAATCGATCGATGTGTTATGCGCTTTGAACAAAGGGATACGATAATTTTCATCAAAAAAGAAACTACAAAAAAATTTCTTATCAACAATGGTTTATCAAAATCCTTTTCAGAAACTTTTTTCCTTTTCAGACCAGAGCTTTTATTCCACTAATTATCCGAGTCTGTTTGATGACGTGTAGGGTTCACGCAAACGTGAACTAACGATGTAATATAGCCCATTCATTGGCAACATAATACTTGAAAAAATGGTACAGAGGTCATGGATATTTCAACTTTTTATTTTTCAGACATTTTCAAAATGTTTTTATAGAGGCCATGTTTTTATCGACAGTATTTATGACAGTACTTCTTAAACGAACATTTCTTCTTAGAATTGCCGAATCGGTCCTGAAAAAAAAAATTAATTTATGAAAACTTTTTTTGTGTTGTCTATTATTAATTAGTCTATTATTCGCATATGCTTTTTTGACTATGCTTTGTCGGATTGTGCGTTGCCTGATTTTTTTCATCACCCGCAAATGCATGGAGTACATTCGTTGTAGATGAAGGGAGACAAAAGTAAAGTTACAATTAGGGTACAGTAAAAGCACATTACCTAAATCCAAAAGAGCATGAAGAGCGCGAAACCAATGTAGAATGATGTAGGCGGTGAATTACACACGGAACTGCAATAACTTTATGATAATGGTATTTAATGAGATATGTTTTACTCTGTTAATCTCCGACCCAATGCCCGCCCAAATTATGGCTTTCGACCCCACCGCCGACGTTAAATATGACTAAAATTTTCAGTGTCGACCCTTTAAAGGGACAGGCCCATCAAAGTAAACCTATATTTACGATACGTTCATAATGACTATCAAGCATTCTTATTACAATATATACAAACTAAATTTCACATTTATTTGCCATGGAAAACTTTTTTACGATGCGCTTAGCTTAAATGTATACCATAAAGCCGCAAATATCCTTGTCGTCTATGCAAATTTATCGTGAAATTAAAATGCGATTAAAATTTGCATATATAGCTTTGAAATCTGCAGTTTTATGGTATAAATATGCGTTGAGCGCATTGGAAAAAAGTTTTCCAGGGCGAATAATGGTGAAATTTAGTTTGTATATATTGTAATAAAATGCTTGATAGTCATTATGAACCTATCGTAAATATAGGTTTATTTTGATGGGCCTGTCCCTTTAACAGCTGTTGTTGGGTCGGCACTTTGGGTCGGAGAGTAACATAGTAGCTGATAAAATAATACCTGGAAGCTAAGAACATAATAAAAATAGAGCGTTTGAGAAGAGCCCGGCTTTTCGTCCAAATGTAAAATTATAATTTCTGCGGCCTCAAATTTAATGCAGGTGTGCCCGGAGGCTGAGTTATTTAGTGTTGGTAAATGAAAATTGGAATTCATCATGTCGTTTTCTTCTTCTTTTCCAACCAATAAAACAAACAATGTGTTATTTTTTTTCGTCACACTTATTTTTCCGACATTTCAGTTATAGGAAACATCGGTAAAAGAAATAAATGTAATTGAAAACTAGTTTCTTCTCTCATAATTACTTGAAATATGGATTTGAATTGAAAAAAAAAAAAGATTTTTGGGAGTGTCTGCGTCTCCAAAATATGTAGTGAACGGATATGGTACTCACCTCAGCTGCTGAAAAAAATAGGAAATTATTTCGTGAGAATTGAAGAATACTACCCCACGGAAAAATGCTACCCAAATGTGAAATTGCTACCCCAAATCTATGGATGGGGTAGCATTTTGTAACGTGAAAACCACTACACCTTTTGACATTTTATCACCCCGGGCAAGAGGGTGGTAACTTGTAAAAAAAGGAGTAGTATGTGGGATTTATTGTGCTCTACGAATTAAGATTAGTTTGGCTGTTAGTGTTAATATGCACTGAGCCATTCTAATTTATGGGGTTTCCATATAAAAACAAATGTGCGTTCCCTTGAAAATTTACCGTATTTTCCCTGAATTGAATATTTGACATGAGAAATTAATACATGGGACTCGCGAAGTCGTAAAATACGGTAAATTTGTCCAGATACTTGGAAACCGCATAAGAAACATGTTCAGGAGTTTGAATGCAAAGAAAAGATCTTGCTGGGTTCTACGTTGTTGTAATGAAACGAGGCCAAACTTACGTAATCGCTCAGAATAAGATGGAACAGGGGTACCACGTGGTTGACATTTTTGGAAAATCATTCGAGTGATTCTCGACTGGACTTTTTCCTCTACCCGTATTTTATCTTTCTTTAGATAGGGATTCCACACAAGACTAGCGAATTCAAGTAAGGGGCGTACCCACGTCTTATAACATTTCAACAATATGACTGCATTTCTTTGTTTTACACTTTTGAAGATGGCAAACCAAGCCCCCGTACTCCGCGTACATATACTATTTATGTGATCAACATAATGCCAATTATCTTGAACTTGGACAACCAGATCTCTGATTGAAGAAACAGCCCCTAATTCAACTCCATTAACTTTGTACGCATTTTTACTATTTTTGCCCCCAAGGTAAAGAACCTTGCACTTTTCCTCGGAAAGGGATATTTGCTAATTGGTACAATAGTTAGTGAGAGAATTAAGAGAGATATTCATGCATGCCACGGCCCTAGTGGAATCTTCCGGTTTATAGTTACAAAACCATTTACAATCATCTGCGAAACAACGAATATTGATATTATGAGAAGTTTTTGCGGCTTGTGGTAGATCACAAATATAGAGAAGGAATAAAATTGGGCCCAGGACAGACCCTTGAGGAACCCCAGAGACAACATCAAATTCAACAGATAAAATATCATCGACCTTTACACAGAATGTTCTGTTTGCAAGAAAATTCTGTAGCCAATTAACTAATTGATCAGGAAAGCCCAATTTTCTTAGTTTATAGACTAATTTTGTGTGCACTACCTATCACACAGGGACATCAGCTAACGGTTTAAAGGGACTGTCAAGCCGGTTTTACATGTTGGGCTCAAAAAAAAAGCTTGCGTTTTGAAGGTAAGGAAAGTGAAAATAAAAATAAACAAAAACTTTCATGTAAGAAGAAAAACAATTTCTAACCCCTCCAAAAAACTCCTTCAGTATGGGATTCGAGTCGTGTGGACAGAGCTAAGCCAAAACGCTGTCCACGGGACGGTTTGAATTACCGGCTCGCCGCAACGCACCCGTTTGCGTGCGTTGCGGCTGGTTTTGTTCACGTTTATGACAAAATTTGAAATATTTTAATTTGCGGCCATTTTTATGGGTATACTGTAATGTGCGCCGTTCGAGATTTACTTAATCTGCGCCAGGAGATGCCTTTCTGCGCAGAATCCCCCTTGACATGCCCTTTAATAACATTGACAACATCACAAAAGTGCTCTATTCTACAGTACAGAAAACGCCTTCCTGCGTTACAGAGAACGTCAGTTCGTTCAGCTCATATGGACCATCATTAAGCCACGGATTGAAACTAACCTTACAGTATAAGTACAGTATTAGGACTAAAAATAAGCATGTCAATAAATACTAAAAATAAGCATGTCAATCAATACTACACACTACATCCCTTTCCCATTGCTCTCGTCTTGCATTGCTCCATACCATACCCTTTCGTAGTACTTCTTACTTATTGATGTATTCCTACCTAGTTATTTTGAGGCTTGAGGACATATACAATACAAGGTTAGTTTTATACTTTCTTCTGCATTTTGTTTATTTATTCTCTACTTGTCCCTTTTTGTAAGGATATTCAGGTACTATTACACCCGCGGTATCAAGGTTAGTTTCTTATTCGGTTTTTACTATTATTTTTGTACCCTTTTTTACTCTATAACCTTATATGTTTCTTCACATACTCTATAACCTTTGTCTCTCTATCCCTTTCTCAGTATCTACTTTACCTTTCTTTCACTCACTGCCTAAGCCTACCGTCATAGCACTGATGAGACCCAACGGTGGCAAAATCCTCGTATGCGAAGGGTCGAAACGGGGTTACCGTATTACATATGGTATATTCATGTTAGTTTGTTGAATTTATTCACTTATATCTTCCAAATTTGCTTCCTCTTTTATTTGAATGCTCAGACGACAATGCCAATCGTAAATGTGAGCTTTTGGAGGGTTAAACTTCTCGAACATCGCCGAGTACCGAGCACACGCCGGCTCTACGTTTAATCCCGTCGTAGAGTGAACTGCACACTGCAACGGCAATATGTGTAACACGCATACAAACAAAAAGACACCACCAGTCCTCGACCTTCGGTACGGATTATCCTCTCAGGACATCAGCTTTCTCAAAGCTTTTAATACGCGTTTCCTCGAAACGGTAGGTCACGGGCCTCACCCGACAGTTCCTAATACCACAACGCACACTCCTGTTTTGCGCATCAACTCTACAACCAATCGCACAACACCATGACAGATGGGCTCAACTCAGCCTCGCCAGAATATAAAGTATACCGCAGAGTCAACAATATTTGTTAAATTCGCCCGTGGGCACCGATACACATATTGATAATAAGTAATAATATAGGGTGGTATAGTAATAAGCTACCTAAGTACCTAACTCGCTGCACACAAATTTTTACAGCAGTAATATTAATTGCGCAAGTGTGCACCAATAATAATAGTGTAAATAATAATAAGTTATTTTAATAGGCATAGGTTGCTAACGAAAAAAAATAAATAATAATAACCACAAAATAAAATAATAGATATTTTAATGCTAGTATATAATGTTAGCAATAATCGTACTCCAATATAATAGTAATGATACCCGGGTAAATCCCTCGTATGCGATATAGGGTCGAAACGGTGTATCATGATAGAATATGATGCATTAGTCTCTTTTATTTTCATATTTTATTTTACACTTTCTAATTTAATAATTCCTTATATTGATTAATAATAACAACTACAATATAATAATAAACTTATTGTGAATATATAGACGTAAAAGTTTGACAGTAGTAAGCACTATAATATGCAAATACAAATAAGGACAGGAAAAAGCGGAAAACTCCAAAGGCCAGTTCAACCGTACCTACCGTTCAAGAGCATTGAGCTTAGGAATAACGCTCCGAAAAAGCACCCAACGGAGATAATGCAAAACTTACTAGCCCACCGAAGGTCTAGGCAACTGGACAAGAAAGCGAAAAGGCCGAGCAACACAGCTGCCCTTCGGACGTATGACCACCTCGTTCTCTTCAGTTCAACATTAGTTTAAAACTCTGTAATAATACGGTTGAAGGTAAAGGACAAACAATGAATACAAAAATTAAATACTATTTACTCTATTTACCTGTAAATATCGGATAATATGCGACATATGTGCGCGATACTTAAAACTTTATAAAAGCATCGGTACTATTGAACTTAAAGGAAGGCAGTCACTTCAAAATCAACTTTTTTATTCGATTTTTATTAGATGCAAGCAGATTTATAAAACAATATGCAGCCCATAAAAATTTACATGAAATGGAACTCAGGGAGAGAAATCAATGAGAATGAGTTTTGATAAATGACCGACGCCGGTGCATGTATGCAATTGCCAGGGGTAGTTGGAGAGTGCACAGCCTGCAGTGTTACACCTGGCGCGTGGTTTATCACTGCAGGGTATTTATTATGAAACTCTATACGGGCAATTATAAACTACGGTATATAAGTAAAAGTCATAAACAGGGATTTCTCTCCCTGAGTTTGTTTTGCCGTACTTTGGCGCTGGAATCGTCGTTTTCTTCACATACTTGAACAATTAATGAAAAGCGAATAAAAAATACGAATTTGTAGTGACTGCGATCCTTTAAGGGGCCCCAAAAATTTTTTTTACAATTTTTCGGAAAACCGTAGAAATAGGTAATCGGTCCTCCTGATTACGATAAAGTAGGTCATTCAGGCGGTAGGTGAACGTCCCATTTAGAGATTAGGGCCCTGTTGGGCATGTGGTCACAGGGTTATAGGCCTTAGCGGCCTTTTTGGACATCTATAGCCCGAATGAGCCACTTTGTCGCAATCAGGATGACCGATAACCTATTCCTATGAAGTTTCAGCAAAATCAAAAAATTTGGTTCCTTAAAGGGACAGGCCCATCAAAGTAAACCTATATTTACGACGTATTCATAATGTGTATAGAGCATTTTTATTACAATATATACAAACCAAATTTCACCTACTTTCGCCCTCGAGGACTTTTTCCGATGTGCTCATCATCATATGTATACCGTAAAACTGCAGAGATCGAAGCTGTCTACGCAAATTTATCAAGAAATTAAAATGCGAGCTAAATTTGCATATACACCTTGGAAGTCTGCAGCTTTATGGTATACATATGAGGATGAGCACATCGGAAAAAGTCCTCGAGGGCGAAAGTAGGTGAAATTTGGTTTGTATATATTGTAATAAAAATGCTTTATATACATTATGAACGTTTCGTAAATATAGGTTTACTTTGATGGGCCTGTCCCTTTAAGGTCTTAGGTCCCTACATCCAAACGTTTACATGTAATAATCGAATATGCAAAAAGGCAATACTAAAACAACAATCAGCAGTCACATGAAATTTTATCAGCAGTCACATGAAAAAATTATACCACAAATTTATCGAAAATAAAACAACAACATTACAACTATTCTTAGAAAACAAAAACGGTCAACTTTCTGGCATCAACAGACCAGAATGAAAATAAAACCCATTTTTTTTCGAAATGTATGCGAAAGGGGACGCTGTTACTGTAGCGGGAGCGCTCCAGGATCCAATCTGTCTGCAACATAGAAAAAACTCCTTTGAAATAGCACAAAACTCCAAATATTTCGTGTATAGCCCACCGGACAACCGAGTGGCGCGGTTGGAATAGGCCTAGCATGACCGGTTGGGTTTGGGTAATTAGCATGCTTGCCAACAACTAAGGCTAGGCTGTATTCATGGCTGTAGGCTAGGCTAGAGCTAGTCATACCAACACAATTATTAGCGCTTTAAATGTACCTTCACGTGTATGATGAACCTCATCCTCAACTATTATATGCAAATTTATATGCCCGAAGAAACACATAGCGAAACACAATTTGCATATAAGAAAGAAAGTCCCCGTGCATTTATTCATACTAGGTGTGTAAGCCTTTGGGATGCATATCATTTAATAAATTGTTCAGTGCCACCCCTCAAACCATTCGACCCCTCTAACCCGACACAGAGCGGTCGCATCGCCCTCGCCCAAATGAGCTATCCTGCTATTCATCATGAATCCACACCAACTTCTCGCCCAAATATTCCTATTCGCCAGAATATTCAACTATCTGTCTCCGAACTATTCACCGATTTGAAGTCCTTTATCCACGAAGAAATAGCTGAAGGATTTCGAAGGAATGAGCTCAAGGACCACTTCGTCATCTTAAACGCAAAGGAAAGCGACCGGGTGAGTGTTGATACTATTATTTCGCACAAAGTTTTGTCATTGTGTAATCACTCACCCGAGTCTTTCAATGTTAAGGGCGCATTCGAGTTGGACATTTTCCCGAAAATAAAAGAAAAAAGTGGTTCGAGATGGACACCCAGAAAAAAAATAATACACGCAAAATAATTGTCGAAAATGCAATTGTACCGTAATTGAAACTAAAATCAATCGATCATTTGCATGTATATGCGTGGCAATTGCATTCTTTTCTGGTGAAATCCATCTCGAACCACTTTTTTCCTTTTCTTTTCCGGAAAATGTCCAACTCGAATGCGCCCTATTGGTCGCCTTGGAAAATATCGCAATTTCCCTCGCCCTATTTTATGCCGTATGAAACCCGGTTTCGCTTTGCCAATTTTTAAGGACCTGGCCGAACGACTGAAGAAGACTCCGGATCTTGCCCACATCAATATTCGTCGTGCTGAAACTGCGAAGCAGCGACATGAAGGTTACCTGCGCCGCCAAGCTGCTCGTGATCTACAAACCGGCGATCCACAATGCCCTGTTGCAGAGATCAAAGAACCATCGACCACAATTGAGAGTTCACGTGCGGACCCTCCGCCATTAATTGCTTCCCCTCAATTGCCTGTCACTGATGTAGCAATTGCAGACACCCCACCACAATTGGTTATCGATCACAACGATCAATCAACAGGTGATCGTGTTGATACTGATTATGACCCACCCGTTACTTATTACCTCAAAGATGAATATTCAGGTACTATTACACCCGCGGTATCAAGGTTAGTTTCTTATTCGGTTTTACTATTAATTTTGTACCCTTTTTTACTCTATAACCTTATATGTTTCTTCACATACTCTATAACCTTTGTCTCTCTATCCCTTTCTCAGTATCTACTTTACCTTTCTTTCACTCACTGCCTAAGCCTACCGTCATCGCACTGATGAGACCCAACGGTGGCAAAATCCTCGTATGCGAAGGGTCGAAACGGGGTTACCGTATTACATACGGTATATTCATGTTAGTTTGTTGAACTTATTCGCTTATATCTTCCCAATTTGTTTCCTCTTTTATTTGTTATTGGATCTTGGCTCGCATCTGTTGGAGGCTTCGCTGCCCCACTAGCTTGCTATAAGATCTTCCTCCTTCCTTTCCAAATTTTGTAATATTTTATGTTTTATCTATTTCTTTCCACGCTGACAATTCTATTATATCCCCTCTCTATGTTGAATACTCTTTTATACTGACTAATATTCGCACTATATTTGCTTCCATTCCTTTTAGCCAAGTTGGTCGCCACACATCACACAGTACTTCATGTTCCCCTTCCCATTATCGTTGTATATCCATCTATTTATTTCTACTCGTAATGTGAGCTTATATGTATCTCAGCTTTATTTGTTTTTCTTA
The DNA here is from genome assembly GCA_036852015.1 of Pelodera strongyloides. Lineage (NCBI taxonomy): Eukaryota > Metazoa > Nematoda > Chromadorea > Rhabditida > Rhabditidae > Pelodera > Pelodera strongyloides. Next base: position 172,049 of record JAANDG010000061.1, on the reverse strand, counting down.
CACCTTGCACCCCTCTCTAGACTTAGGTTTGCTCTGTCTCCTTACTTAGTCTCTTTTCTTGCTTCGTGTTATCTAGAATCTTTCTAGATAGCCGTGCCTTCGTGGCATAATGTTACCCGTGCCCTCGTGGCATAATTTTACCCGTGCCCTCGTGGCATAATTATACCCAAGTAGTGTACGGTGTTTTGTCCTTGTGACTAAACATTGTTGCTACATGGAATTCATGTCATTATTGACATGCTTATTTTTAGTCCTAATACTGTACTTACTTGACTGATTACATTTCTCATGATTCTATTCTACTTACTTTTTGCTATATTTCCGTTTCTTTATTCTTGTTCATATGTTACAGAACTATGTTTCCTTCACTCTTATACATGCTTCTGCTTTTCTTTCTTTTATCTTTAATTAAGTTTAATACCTCAATTTTAAAGTTATTTTGCCACCATCGCTTTTCTTTCAATCATTTTACAACCTTCATACACGTCCCATTTATTCACTACTTTCAAGGGCCCTTACTTTCTTTACGTTTTCTTTCCCCTTTTTTTCTTTTTACTTATTATATTTGTGTTTTTTATATATTATAATTTTCATGTTCACTTGTTAATTTCAACATTTCCAATATTATTAGGTAATTTTTGTATTACCGTCACTTTTGCAGTAATTTTCTACTGCTAGCCCTTTATAATTCCATCTTTCGGACTGCTTTGATCCCCGGATAGTCTCTATCTTAAAATCTACTTCTTTTTACTTACTCTCTGATATCGGCTTCCACACGGCACTATGGAGGTAGTGGTTATACTCAAGTATTCCACGAACACTGTAAGAGGCATTCTCCGGTTCATGGTTGTAAACGGAAAGTGGGAGAATGTCGCTCGGTGTCCTTCGTGTCAACGTGGTAGAGTTCTCTAGCTTGAACCCGCCATGTAAGTTTCTCAGATTCTAAAAGCTCTTTCCATTACCCAACCTATCCTCTGAAGCCGAGGGCGGCGGACTGAGGTGAATACTTATACCCTAACAATACCACAGCAAACTACCACACCCAAACTTGTTTCAGCTCTAAAAAGATTGGCCCGAATCTTAAGCTTACGTCTATTGAAGGCACACAGTCTTTTGGCAATCCCTGTAAATCGTCCCGTTGCAAAATTTGCCCACTGATATCTTTTGAAAAACTCATTCGTAGCAGCACAACAAGATACTTCTCTCATACTTTCGCCTCTAGTATTAGTAATTGCTCCAGCGAAGGGGTTATCTATTGTCTAACTTGTGATAACTGCAATATGCAGTATGTAGGTGAGACAAAGCGCTCTTTGAAAAGCAGGTTTAGTCAACATCGATATCATCTCAATAAAAATTCACAAGAAACCATTCTGTATCGTCATTTCTCAAATTGTCAAGCAAATTCCGATGTTAAACTATTTACTATACATATATTAGACTGTTTAGATGAAAACAAGAATAACTGTATTCGCAAGGATAAAGAACTCTTTTGGATTAGGCTTCTTAACACTGCTTACCCATACGGCTTAAACGATCATATTAAAGGTTTCGGACTCATTAGTGACTACTCTAAGAAAAATCTTGGTAATAATAACATTCCATATTTCTGTCTTAATATAATTCGGCCGCCTAAAAACCGAGGTCCCCGTAATAAAATAAAACGTAGATTGTCTACTAATACTACTCCTCCAAACCTATCCCATCCTACTGATTTCCAAACACTAGTTTCTCTCAAAAACCGGTTGGCTAAATCTACTAAAAAGATCCTGGTTCGAATTTATTTCTCTAATGAACACTCTAGTTATTTCAGACGTAATGTAGAAGCAATATGTGGCAATTCTTGTGCTTCTAAACCTTTGAAAGATAGTAATACCAAGCCGTCTAAACCGGATTTTCGCATCAAAATTCCCTTTATTTGTACCGATTCTAGAGGCTTTAATCTCAAATACGCCATAAATAGATTCATCCGTAACACTTTCATCTCTAATAATATCCCACTTCCATTTTTACCTCGTATTTGCTACCAAAATCAATATAGCATTCCTTTAGGACCTCGCCTATTTAATCACAAGACTGTTGCTAACAACCCTACTGTTAACCACGTTCATTGTAATTGTAAGGATTACCTTTCTTTTTGTAACACTAAAGAAAAAATCGATATCGACGGTTCTCTTCATATAATCTCTGGAAATTGCAAAATATTTGAATCCCGCTACCCTAGAGCCACAACTCTTCTTTCTAAAGGAACCAAGTTCAGAGAACCTTTTTCCAGTAAAATACTAGAAGAACATTTACAAGTACTTTTCAATGACTTGTCTAAAAACCTCAATGAATATACTAGTACGCTTAATTGTTCTCTTCCCATATGGGAAAAGTTAAATGAAGTCATCCAAGGTTTTCGTAAACCTCATGTTAACTCTAACTGCTCTATTTACAAAGAAATTAACCATATTAAGAGACAGTTTATTATTACATGCGTAGATAAGGCGTCCGCTAACTTTTGTTTCTCTTGCCCTCTTTTATATTCACACTTCCTTCATAAAGAATTGGGTATTGCTAAAAACGAAAACGGTTCATTCGAATATAAAGGTAACGATACTTACTCTCCGTATAATCTCGAGTCACAGGACAGCATTGTATCCCGTCATATTTACTATTCCAACATTCTTAATATAAAATGTTCTGATACCGATCGCAAACTTCCTAACATTTACGCAGTTCCTAAATTGCATAAAAAATCGATTAAAATGCGTTACATCACAGCTGCTAAACACAGTTCTCTCAAAAACCTTTCGATTACTCTTCAGAAAATACTGAAACATTTCCGTTTGCATTTTAAAAACTACTGTAATGCTAGTAAAACTTGGAGCAGTAATAAAACTAATTTCATTTCTATAGATAATTCCATTTGCATTAGTAATTCTACACTTCTCTGAACCTGACCCGCACGGTGCACCGCAGACTTTCCCGCATGGTGCGGGTTTGCAGGACCGCACATGCGGGAAAGTCTGCGGTGCACCGTGCGGATATGTCTGCAGGGGGAAAAATTCGAAAAATAATTTAATGCTTGCTTATTGTGTAATTTAGTATATTACATATTATGTGCCATGTAGAACACTTCATATAACATATATTCTATGAATAAATCCTCATAAGACATACGCACATGGGTGGAATTGAACCCTGACCACTCATCTGTAGTCAGCGCCTTCAACCACTCTGCCATAACCGCACATGTGGCAAAGGGACGGAAAGGCGGAGACGTCTCTCCGCTGGCAGTCATTTGGACTATGTCCTAAGCGTTTTTGGGAGGCAACTTTTTTGCGTGGCGGGTTTGTCTGCAGGAAACCATGCGGGTATGTCTGCGGGAAAGTCTGCGGGTATGTCTGCGGGAAAGTCTGCGCCTCGCGGTTATGTCTGCGGGAAAGTCTGCCGCATGGTTGGGCGAACAAAAGTGTCGCAATGTGTAATTTCAGCGAGTTTCCGCATGATGGCAGAGTATGCGGGAAAGTATGCGGGAAAGTCTGCAGCTCTGCGGGAAAGTCTGCGCGCACGCCACACCATGCGGGAAAGTATGCACGCACGCCCAAAACGTGCGGGAAAGTATGCGCCGCACTATGCGCCCCAGAACGTAGGTATACATCGTTTCCATAAAGTCAAAGTCTTGGACTTTAGTAGTCTCTTTACCAACTTACCTCATGATTGTGTCATTGATAGCATCCTAGAACTAACGGATATACTGTTTCTCTTCAAATGAAGTTAAAAACATGGTACGCTACATAGTTAAAAATAGTTATCTAGTATTCCAGGGCATTATTTTCCACCAGATCAAAGGAGTTCCTCAGGGAGGTAACCCTTCTCCTTTACTTGCTGATTTAACTCTTTGTATGATTGAATTTAAATACTTTAAAAGCTTTTTGAATTCTTCCCTCGGCTATAAGATGTCCATGTTCAGATATATGGATGACATAGCTATTTTCTATAATGATGATAACATTCTCGATATACTTGATTCCATCTATCCTAGCTCGCTCATTCTCGAAGCGGCCAATACTGTTGATTCCTCCGCTCCCTTTCTCGATCTCGCCCTTGCTAGGTCTACACATAATTGGACTATCAATTTATACAATAAAACTGATGATTATAGTTTTGACGTTATAAGATTTCCTATGTATGACAGTCATATATGTGACCATATTAAAGTAAACTGTATCCAAGGTGAAGTAATACGTATTCATAGATGTACTTCCCAGCTTACTTCTTTCAAATCCAAAATCCATTCGTTCATTATCAAGCTGCTCTCCAACAATTACCCCAAAGAAGTTGTACTCAAAACTATCAAAAATCATTTAATAGTACCCTATTATTAGTCTTAAATACGATACCTCTACTAAAAGTCTCAACAGTTGGGTCGACAACCTTTAATTTTGCATTTCTGTCGATTCTTCCCTATTATGCAAAACTTTGTAACCGTAATCTACGACATTCTATTTTCACTTATGGATAACTTATTCTTTTCAACAGACCACATAGTTCATAAACTTTACCTATATGTTCTATCACTAGGTTTATGTCATGCACTCTTTCCCGATCAATACTACACACTACATCCCTTTCCCATTGCTCTCGTCCTCGTCTTGCATTGCTCCATACCCTTTCGTAGTACTTCTTACTTATTGATATATTCCTACCTAGTTATTTTGCTTGAGGACATATCCAAGGTTAGTTTTATACTTTCTTCTGCATTTTGTTTATTAATTCTCTACTTGTCCCTTTTTGTAAGAATATTCAGGTACTATTACACCCGCGGTATCAAGGTTAGTTTCTTATTCGGTTTTACTATTAATTTTGTACCCTTTTTTACTCTATAACCTTATATGTTTCTTCACATACTCTATAACCTTTGTCTCTCTATCCCTTTCTCAGTATCTACTTTACCTTTCTTTCACTCACTGCCTAAGCCTACCGTCATCGCACTGATGAGACCCAACGGTGGCAAAATCCTCGTATGCGAAGGGTCGAAACGGGGTTACCGTATTACATATGGTATATTCATGTTAGTTTGTTGAACTTATTCACTTATATCTTCCCAATTTGTTTCCTCTTTTATTATGGAGATTCGTGCAATGCTTGCTCCATTTAGGAACTTTAAATAGTTATTGTGCACATTCATTTCAAATTCATTTCAATGTCGATCTGTTTATTGTAGCATTTCAAAATTCCCATTTTATATACATATTAATTGTAACTTGAATCAATAATGATTTAACACCACATAAGAAGCTAGACCTCTTGAATGTGTCTAGCCTGAGAGTGTTTTTTTTTTATCTCTCCTGATGTATTTTATTTATAGTATGTACAATTTTTTGGAATAAAGAGTTAATAATAAAATACTAAATGATATGCATCCATACAAGGAACAGATTAGTAACGATCGGGTTTTCTCTCTTCATATGTACCAAGTATACTTTAAAGCATTTAACAGGCGGTTTGAAAAATTTTGGTTTCTGTGTTCCCATACAGGGTATCTAATTACGCTAATTTGCATACAAAACATGATTGTTCCAAACAACATTGGGACAGGGAAATATTTATTGCTGTTCAAGAGGACAAGAGACAAAATACTAGGGGAAAATCATGGGACGTAGGCAAAATGATTAAACGAATCCTGCAAAACTGTTTGTTATCCATGTTTTATGAACTTCAGTCTCTTCAAACTATTAAAAAGTATTACGAATTTACGAAATTACGAAAGAGAAGGGGGTTTGCTCTGGGACTACGGCTTCTTCTCGCCTGCAGGCCCTGCAGGCTGCGGCGGAGCCTGAAATGAGTTATTATTAATATATTATTTATACCCAGTTAGGATCCTGATTTGTTTGTATCTTTGTTTGTAATGCACGTCACGCTCTGTGAGTTTGTCTGTGTAGTTGATCTAACCCATACTAACACATTGATCTAACCCGTAGTTGATCTAACCCATCTAACCCAGGACTGACGAGCGATAAAGCGAGTGTGCCTACATAGGATAGGAGTTCAAAGAACACACAGAGCAAAATTTTCCTCAGCGACGGGGAGGAAGCTTAGTTCGAGCTATTATCAACTACCTGATTCATTTGGCTGCCTCCGCCCTGGGTAGGTGCATGTCGTGGCTTTCCATCTTTTGGCGGAGCCTCCTAAAATATATTTGCAAGACATGAACTGCAACACTGTTTTGTTTCAAACCGCATTTCACTGTATACTATATGCGTTTCCCGGTCACCCCTTGTGCAGTTCTGGCAAAGAAGGCAACAAAATTGAAAATAATACATAGAATAGAAATGACCAAAATCACTTTAAAGGGAAAATACCGGCCGGTTTTTGAAAAGGAACTCAATTACTTGCATTCCTATGAGTTTATGCGGAGTGGGGGTTCTAAGTGAGGTCTATTTTCTGGTCTCATTTGCATGTGCTGAAAAGAAAGCTAGTGTACGCAATGTGTTTCAAAAACCGGCCGGTATTTCGCTTTAAAGAGATATGGTCACCGAAAACCCGACCTCCTTTTTCTCAGCCCCTTCTGCTGACTGTGAGTTCGGTGTCGCTGATTTCTCTGGCGTTGCTGCCGGGGTCTCCTGCTGAAAATGTGGACTTATTTCCGCCGTTCGGTGTCATTCTGTTATTTTATTCACCCAATTAGGTAGTTTACCTCTCGTGTGAGGTAACCTATAACGTCATTTCTTTGTTTATTATGCTTACTACTAGAAGCGAAATACCGGCCGGTTTTTGAAACGCACCGTCGACAACTGAGTTCGTACGTATTTATGCTAATTTACTCGAATATATCTCGATTTTTTATTATAATGAATTTTTCCTTTCCTCTCTATGACACGAGATTTATTCTTGACATAAACCCTCATTTTAAAGGAAACAAACTAATTTTCAGTGACTTACAGCTTTTAGTTCCGCAGCTTTTAGTTCCGCAGCTTTTAGTTCCTCATTGTTCTTCGCGTTATTAGCTTTAATTCTTCTCATCAGTTCTAAATTCGGGTACGGCTACGGATTTTGCCATTTAGCTAATGCTTGGAACATAGCGATTCGACCTCAACAGTTACTAATGGAAGTCTATGAGCCTAAAAGTCTATAAGTAAAGATAAATTCTCGCGCACTTACCTTCAAATTTTTTCGCCTTGCGTTTCTTTTTAATAATATGAAACACAAAATAGCCGACCGACATAGCAATTATAAGTATAAGTAGGACGCAGCAGGCCGTGATAATTATGCTCGTATACGACTCCTCTCTGAAATGAACAGAGTAGCGGACGGTTTTTGAAACAGATGATGAACTTTTAACCTAATCATACTACTCAGTTGCATAGAATGCTTGAGAGTGCAATTATTCAAAAATCGTTTCAAAAACAAACCATGCCATCATATGCCTTAAAGGATCGCAATTTCGCCTTTTTACTTCAGTTTTCAATAAATAGAAAAAGATACCTGGAAAAATACCTTTCCAATGCCAATTTACGGAACATTTATCACAGGGAAAAACATCCCTTGTGTTGAGTTTTGATTTTTGACAAAATGGGATGTTTTCTAAATCGCAACGGGACTTGGCCGGTTGCCAATGATGACAATACAAAAAAAAAACCGGGGAAGAGCTCTGTTCTTCTACTGCACGTTTCCCGCGAAAGAAAAATAAATCCCTCGTTTCCTGGCAGGCTAGCACCCAATCCCACGCAAAAAGAAAAGTCGCTTGTTTCCTTTTTTTTTATTTCCCTGGGTTAAATTTTCAGTAAATTAACACCGGAATGGTATTTTTCTAGGTGCCTTTTCATGTTTCTGGATAATTGAAGTAAAAAGGCTAATTTGAAGTGACTGCGATCCTTTAACGATATATACTAATAAAAAATGTGTAGTCATAGTATTCGCTATTAATGTTAACTTTAATTTTAAGGTGTATTTTGGTAGAGTATCTCATCAAATTAAAGTACATGCAAAAGCTTGAGCTATTAATGAATAATTAAAAGCAAAAGAAGTTTTGAAAAACTGGGTATCCATGTTCAGTCACGCACGAGTATGACGAAAACTCACTTTTCTTTTATCACCTGAAAAAAATATTACATGAGTAAAAGTTAAAAAAAAAGCTGGGGATATTTGTTTGTTTGTAATTTTATATATAGGCGCGTTATGCTCCGCATATTGTCAGCTCGGCTTCTACATTCAGTGATGTTACCAGCCCCGAATCATATTCCATTACATAGCGTACAAAAGGGAGAATGTAGGCCGGGCACGACCGGAGCGCATCTATTTCAAGGAACGCACGACACACACACACACTGTAAAGCATAGCGGTGCTACGGCGAGAAAATAATTGATGAAATAATTCATAGATCTATTCTATCTATATCTGGATCTAAAGAACAGGATAAATGCAACCGAAAATCTTTTTGCGTAATATTCAAAATCTTCCCCCTTCCAATTCCATAGAGTACTTTCCCTTCAATCAAATGAATAAATAACTCACAGGTTTCTCGGGGGCGGCTGTCGCTGAAATTCGTGGAATATACAAATATAGTATTGATGTGATTGGGAACAAAATGATCATTTACATGCGACTACTTGCGCGATGACAAATAATGTAAAGGTAATGAAATACATAAACTAAACAAATCTACTTGGCTTAGGCTTCTGCTCCTTCGACTCGCAAATTTTTTGAAAATTGCCATCTTTTGCTTTGCACTTCTCATTAATGACCTAAATTATCACACGTGATCTTGCCTTTTTTTCGCACACGCCGCAAAGACCAGATACCCAGCGTATCCATAAACTGCCTTTGGACTGAGTAAAGTCTGCCTCGTGTCCCCTTTGTTCCGTGGTTAATAAAAAACACTCGGGTTGACGTCAGTGGTGATGTACACCAGTGTAGCAGAGTTGAAGGGTTCCCCGGCATCGAAAGAACTCTGCCTGAGAGCCTGGTGGACCCATATTTCGTAGTTAGGTAAACTGGCGGAGATAGATCTATTCCCAAGTAAACTGGCCCCGGGAAGTTTAAAGGAGGAGGCCCCCGAAGACCCCCGAAGGCCCATGTTTTATATGGTAAATGGTCACCAAAAACGTGCATAACAAAGCACAAAAATACAGTGCACGGGCACCCAAAAACGTGTTTCTACTACCTTTGGAGGAAACCTAATGCAGCCACTAAATCAAGCATGCCGAAAAACGAGAGCAAAATTATTTTCGGCATAAATAATAAAAATTTTTAATGACGCCTAAGTGTAAGTCAAAAAAAAATATATATTTTTTTGTTGGTGTTTTTAAAACCATAATACGGTAGTTTATTTTACTTAACATCGCCTTTGTTTAAATTAAATATTTCCTTCAAAGTGTGTATGCATGCTTTGTATGCATGTTTTTGGTGATTATTTACCATGTTCTTTTGATAAAAGGGACGGAGTCGAGCACGTACTCCTGGCTCATTTAAAGGCAAACATGCCTTATTAGCTTCTTAAATGAACTGGACCCCGGTGGTGCACCGTTTCTGTGGATTCGGTTGCTATAACCTATAACCAGGCAATCGTTTTTTTTATCTTGTTCAGGTGGCGCTTTCAAAGGTCAAAAAGATAAGAGTATCGGCTTATCTTTTCCATCTATAAGAGAACCTGGCTCTCATCGCTAGGCTTCTTATTCATAGTTATCTTATTCACTAACTTTGCATATGAGATCATCCTTCATCGATCCACATTTTGTTGCTTCCCAGTTCAGCGAATCATGTGGGGCCTAAATACGGCAACTGAAGGCGCATTCGAGATGGACATTTCCGGAAAAGAAAAAGAAAACTTTTGGTTCGAGATGGAGCACCAGAAAAGAATTCAATTGTCATGCGTACGCATGCAAACGATCGATTGATTATAGTTTCAATTACGGTACATTTGCATATGCGACAATTGTTTTGCATGTATTTTTTTCTCGGTGTCCATCTCGAACCACTTGGAAAAGGTACATCTCGAATGAGCCCTGATAATTGTCATTTACAGTATATTTGCATTTGAATGTGCAAGCTTTCTCTCTATCTCGTGTCTGGTTTCTTCAGCATGTGTCTCATGTTCAGCTTGCGTAAGTATGGCTTTATTGTGACTGCGTTGTGACTAGAAAGGGTCGGGCCCACCACTTGGCACACCAACTGGGCACACCAACCAACCAACGGAGTTTGAACTGGCTTCACCATCGCAAAGCTTTTCGATAAATTTTTACTAGAGACTATGCTACTATGCAGTAAAGAAAATGGCCTTATTTTCTTATCTTTAAACGAGCGAGGTACTGTATACAGTATACACTCTAGAAAAACTTTCAAAGAAAGTTGTTTCACGTTTTACGTTTCAGAGTTTCACGGTGGTGAATGCGGCTGAAACCTTTTGTATATATTATAAAAAACTCTCGTAGCAAAAATTATGAACAAATAATAAATATTGGATCTAGTTGGTGGGCCCGACCCTTTAAAGGATCGCAGTCACTTCAATTTCGCCTTTTACTTCAATTGTCCATAAACATAACAAGGTACCTAGAAAAATACATTTCCAGTATCAATTTACTAAAAATTTAACCCAAGGAGTGAAATCACTGCGCATGACTTTTACTTATATACCGTAGTTTATAATTGCCCGCATAGCGGTTGATAATAAAAACCCCGCGGTGATAAACCACACGTCAGGTGCAACACTACAGGCTGTTTACTCTCCAAGTACCCCTGGCAATTGCATATATGCCCCGGCAATGGTAATTTACCAAAACTCATTCTCATTGATTTATCTCCGAGTTTTATGCCTTATGCGAGTTTTATGTTTTATGCCTTTCTAATATCTGCCTATTGTTTCATAAATCTTCTTGTATTTAATAAAAATCGAATAAAAAAGTTGCATTTGAAGTGACTGCCTTCCTTTACCTCGTATGGGGAATTGGAATATTACATTAACATACAAAACTATTGTCATCTGGTGAGCCTGGCGCTGTAAAGGATTGCAGTCACTTCAAGTTCGCCTTTTTACTTCAATTATCCAAAAACATGAACAAGCACCTAGAAATTCCATTTCGGGGGGCCAATTTACTGAAAATTTAACCCAGGGAAAGAAATCCCCCGGTCGTGTACAGTATGACAACGACAACTGAGACAGTAGAGCAGACAATTTATTGATAATTGAAGTAAAAATACGATAATGAAGTGACTGCGATCCTTTAAAAGGGACGTGGTCACCGTTTTGGCCCTTATGTATACTTTGCATTTTTATTATCTGCGTAATTTATAAAGCATAGTGTTGGAAAAATGTTCTGCAAAAAATTCGGGAACAGCGAGTAAAATGATGATGAAAAATAGAGTTTTGTGCCAATACGCACCGTAACCCTAGAAATTGTCCATTCTATGGCCATACCGATGGTGACTCGCCGAACCTTATTCGACTAATTAATCAGTTGAACACCTCACGGGCATTGTAACCAATCAAATTAAACCTATGTTTACGAGATGTTCATACAAAGAATTTTTATTACAATATATACAAACCAAATTTCCCCTTCATTCACTCTGGGACACTTTTTCCGATGCGCTCAATGTATATGTATACCGTAAGGTTGCAGATTTCAAAGCTGTGTATGCTGTGTGTATTTTTATCGCAGCCTATTTTACGATAAATTTGCATAGGAAGCTTGGATATTTTCAGTTTAACGGTATAAATATACGTTGAGCGCAGCGAAAAAGGTTTCCCAGGGCGAATGAAGGTGAAATTTGGTTTCTATAAATTGCAATAAAATGCTTTATAATCATTATGAACGTATCGTAAATATAGGTCTACTTTGATGGGCCTGTCCCTTTAATGTCTAACTGCGGTGCTTAGGCCGGGCGCAAGTTTCTTAATCTATGAATTTCTCGCTGAATGTTTTTGCAGCTAATAAAAACACAAAGCATACATAACGGCCAAAACGGTGACCGCGTCCATTTAAACTGTAAGATCCATCTCGGGCAAAAATTGTATTAGTAAATTTTCAGCATACTTGGAAACCCGATTAAACAAGTTTGCCAGAAAATTATGTCCAACGAAATAGTGGACAAAACACGGCACTCTCTGAGTACCGCAGATTGCGCTAGTCTGGTACCTTTTTTACGTTTTGGTTGTGAAGAAATTTTTTTGTTCAAATGACGAATATGGGTTGCATATGGGGTTTGCAAGTATACTGGGAATTTATTGGAACTACACGAGAATATTTTGTTCCATATTATATATGCAGCTTTCGTGCAGAAATACGCACGAAGAATTTCGCTGCATGTATCACGTACCCATACATTCTTGAGATAAGCGTCGGCAAATTTGTAAAATTTTCCATTGACGTATTCTCGCAGTTCGTCAATATCCCGTCCTATATCCGGCAAGTACTGCATAGCGGTATTGATCATATCCAGACTCTTGCATGCTGTGGCAGTCCCTGCCGACTCCACAACACAGTGACGTCCGGCGCTCTGTAACCACGTTCTCTCCGATGAAAAATAAGAAAGTTGAATGAATGCCCTTATTAGAACTTTATTACTTATTAAGTACTTATTAATTTTTTTTACTTTACCATTATTAAGACTCACGTTGCAAATCGTTCGATCTCTTTGTATGCAAATCTGTGTTGCAACCTGTTCCAGGAGCTTTGAGAATTTCGCTCCTAAATAAAAGGGAGATTCCAATCATATTTATCAAATATGGACAATTTACAGAAACTGGGACCATTGATTTGATGTGTGGGGAGCACAAAGCACAAAAATTAAAGCGAATATCAACTCTTCAGATATTCTATAAAACGCTTTCAAAAATACCGTAATTTTAAAAACATCGAGTTAGCACGCGTCTAGAACGCGTATTTCTTTTTCTTTGCTGTCTACAGCGTTGCGGGCGCGTTACCGTACTATGTTTATCTTGGTTTTCACTAACGTTATTTTCAAAAACGTGTGCACGTAGTGCAAAGATAAAAAAAGGATGATCCACGAGACCACGGAACATCCGGCCGGAATGATTTCCAACGTAAAACGATTGATCACAGTTTCAAGTTTCAACATGATACAAATAACATCGGCAACAATTGGAAGCTAGCCCTTTGGCTTTGGGCTATGTGAGCCCTTGGTTTAGCAACACTAACTGCGGAATGCGGCCTATACGGAATGCGGAATGCGGCATTTAGGCGGCTTATTCGGTTCCCAATACCGTCCCGCTGAAGTCGATGGCTAATAAAGGTAATCCATATACTTTTCCTTTCCATATAACGGTACTTAAACTATATATCTGTGGAATCGAGTTTGGGCTTTATGCAAAATTCTTACTCATGGTCAGCATTATTCAGCTGCTTTTCGTTCAATCTTGGATGAGTTTATTCACATACTTCAGATACAGACTAATCAATAACAATTGAAAGAAAAACTATAATACATATATACTATGTGCAATAAAAAAAGAGAAGTAATATGGCCCACATATTAGAAATATGGGACCCCGTTTCGACCCCAGTCGCATACGAGGAGTTTTACCATGGTGGGGTCTCGTCAAAATAAATTACTAACCGTCCTTTTTGGTTCCAGCTAATACTGAAAAAAGAATAGCGTCACAATCGACGTTAACATCTTTCACTTTGAAGACGGCACAATCAGACAACGCTTTCTGAAAATAAACATTGACTATGTTTTGTAGTTTTGTTGGTACATCACGTCAAAGGGATAGGGGTCAGTAAGTTTGCAGCAGAATATTTTCCATTGATGTCATGGCCGAAAATATTCATAATGCGAGAATTAGATACAATTACCTTTTCTCCCCGAGAAAAGCTAAGTTACCTCGAATTCATAGAACACCGCAGCAGTGGGTGAGCGGGAAAAAGCGTACGAGGGCGGGAGACGCTTGAATACACACCCCTTTTATCACCCTCTGTCTATCGAAACAATCTCTACAACTAGATGCGGTACCCGAATTGTTTTATGTTCGAAGTATCACAGCTTTTTGAGCATGCTTCCTGCATCGGGGAGCAAAGGTAATTTTAAATTTTCGCATTGTGAATGTTTTCGGCCGTACGATCATTAGAAAATATATTAAAAACGTGCAAATCCTGTGAACCTAGCTCTTTAAATGACATTTTTGTCCATCCAATGAAAGGACCAGGTACATTCCAGATAACCCCTAGTTTCGAAACTCCATCTGGAAAATATCCTTGATAAATATATTAGGGTGCAATATTTTTCGAATTCACATGCGACCCATTCGCGCTGTAATAAGCAGTAATACGCAGAAATCACATAGACCACGCGAATAGGCGTGTCAATCGAGATATATTTATGGTTATCCCGGCTGGGTAAATATGGGTATTGGGTGAATGTTCCGCTTCAGAATTGCAAAAAATATCGATGCTACTGTCGGAGAATCACATAGAGTACATGTTCTCAGAGAGTACATGTTCTCAGAGGGCTTCTATTATAAATAATTAATTCTTTGTTTAGATCTTGCTATTATAACATAACTTAGAAGAAATCAAGTTCTTGCAGTTTTAAGGCTGTGTTTCGTCGTTTGAGCATGTCGATGGTCCTTTGGCGGAGCGTTTTGACAAAAATAAAATGTAAGAATTCGACCCGCATAGATTTTCAGTTCGATTTTCCTATTTATTTAGTGTTCCCAGTCGTCCCAGTGGGAGTTTGCTCAATTCACTACACAACTTATTTTTCACCATACTTTCTGGATCTCGGAGTCGTGACTTTTCACTACCGCACATGTTATAACAAAGTGAATTTTTTTCGGTACGTGGCCAAAAAATTCACTTCGGGCAGGGCTTCGCGCCTGCCCGATTCAAAAAAGTTTCCCTCAATGTTATCTGAACATACGTTATAAATTGAATCGCAGGCTTTTGAGGCTCCCTCTGGGGTATTGCATTTCTTGATGCGCGCTTCCACTGCTTCTAGAAAGAATAGTCGTTTATGGAATGAAATAAGGTAAGCTAAGATAAGGACAGAAACTGTATTTAAAGTGAATAAGTAAGCTTTTTGAAGTCGAGCTGCAGTAATAGAGCGTGTGTTCCCCATCCCATTAAGAAAACAACAACGAAAGTTCAAAAGTTTCACGGTTAAAAATGAATTTCAAAGTTCACCCATTCCATAGTAAACGCGTTTAGTGGACCCTTAACATGTCCGGCAGGCTAAGAGTATTTAAAGGGCATGTTAAGGGGGATTCTGCGCAGAAAGGCATCTCCTGGCGCAGATTAAGTAAATATCGAAAGCGCCCAATACAGTAAACACATAAAAATGGCGCCAGAATAAAATATTTGAAATTTTGTCATAAACGTGAACAAAACCCGCCGCAACGCACGCAAACGGATGCGTTGCGGCGAGCCGGTAATTCAAACCATCCCGCGGCGGCAGTTTGGCTTAGCTCTGTCCACACGAATCACATACTGAAGGAGTTTTTTGGAGGGGTTTGAAATTGTTTTTCTTCTTACATGAAAGTTTTTGTTTATTTTTATTTTTTTCACTTTCCTTACCTTCAAAACGCAAGCTGTTTTTTGAGCCCAACATGCAAAACCGGCTTGACATTCCCTTTAAAGGAACGCTGTCACGATATTTTCGCAATTTTTATTTGATTTTCATTAAATATAGGAAGTAATGAAAAAACATTAGGTCTCAGTAACAAGTTTCAGAAAAACAAACTCGGTGAGAGATTTCACTGAGAATGGGAGTTACTCGACTACAGTATATACGCAATTGTCCGGGCAGGCTCATTATAATAATATGAATACCCTGCAGTTTTACACATCTGTGTTGCGATTAGCGATCTACTTGGTTGTGTTTTGATAATGTACAATATGACAACGACAACTCAGACGCAGTAGGGCAGACACTTTCCCTCTTCCCGGATTTTCTTTGTATTGGCAGCAACCGGCCAAGTCCCGTTGCGATTTAGAAAACAGCCCATTTTGTCAAAAAAAGCTCAACACAAGAGATGTTTTCCCTGTGATAAATTTCCCGCAAATTGGCATTGGAAAGGTATTTGTCTAGGTACCTTTTCACATTTATTGATAATTGAAGTAAAAAGACGATAATGAAGTGACTGCGATCCTTTAAAGCGAAATACCACCCGGTTTGGGGTTTTTTCACCAAAAATAGTTTGAAAAAAGTTATAAACGAAAATAAACATAAAAACACAAACAAATAAGTGCATCTTGTATAAAAATGTTCTCAAACAACCATTTTTTGCGATTTTGTATGGGAAAATTCGCTCCCGGCGATTTGCCGATTTTAATACTAGCACGGCCCGAAAAAATCGAGGGATGGCCTTTTCAAATGATCACACACTCCGAAGCATCCAAATGACGAAATGTTGACAAAATATTTTGAATTTGGCTAGTAAAAGTGCAAAAATGCACTTTTTGAAAACGGCGGTAAACGCACGGTTGTTTACTCCTCCTCTTTTCGTATTTTTTTGTTGAGACCGACCGGTAATTCGCTTTAAGACCCGAAAAGGCGAAACCGGTTTTTACTTGTCACACAATTTTCGCTCATATGATCTTGTGCAAATTAGAAATTAGAAGCTGACCCTAATTCGGCTCATATTTTCTTGTAAACCTGGTAAAAAATAAAATCTTAAAATCCACTTTTCCGTCTGTTTCCGACATTTTATTGTTATAACGCGAAACAGGATCGAATTCAGATTCGAATGAGGTTCTTTAAGTCGAAAATGAGCCTAACAATTAAAAAAAGAAATTATTCCTAAACCTACTTCTATCTGTTTCCGTACAGGTCAAATCGAATGTGCTCCAAAATGCGTTCAATGTTTCATCTGTTGAATCGGAGAACACTGCTTCCTAAAAACGATTGATTTAAAATTATATTTACTACGTAAAGTGCAGCACAAAAGATAGTGCTGTTACACTTACCATTAGGGGGCCGTTATCATAGACTTTACAATTTTTCAGAAATTTACTAGAAAAGTTGACAGAAATATCGAAACGTGTATAAAAGTTACGTGAATAAAAAATAAAAAAAAAAACCCCCCCCCCCCCCCCCCCCCCCCCCCCGCCCGAAGCGTAATAGTACCCAAAAGATGTGTAGTAAGAACAGGAGTAAAGGATCAAAAAATCTCACCAGTTTACCAAGAACATCGGTACATGTGCTGGATGCCAAAGCAAACGTAGAAAACAAGAGTAAAGAGTAGGTAACAATTACCATATCGTTACATCCGTATGCTCTAAAGTGAACAGTTTTTTTTTTCATCAAGCAATCTTACGAGAACGAATCGCGGCGCTCCCCGGCAGCTCGGGAGTCCTGAGGCAACAAAAGAAAACCGAAAGAAAAAAAAGCGCTCATTGTCAGTAACATCCATTATTTGTGCTGCACAGGAAAGTGAAAACCCCGATTTCGCCCCGATCATTTGTCAAAAAACCCCGATTTCGCCCCGATCATTTGTCGAAAAACCCCGATTTCGCCCCGATCATTTCCCAAAACCCCGATTTCGCCCCGATCCTTTGTCGAAAAACCCCGATTTCGCCCCGATCACGGCCGGATTTTTTGAGAGACTTGATCGGGGCGAAATCGGGGTTTTTAGTTTCCCATGCTGTCATATCGAAAGAAAGATATATGCCAAAAAAGAATTTTTTTTGGCTATGTTTTGCTGCATATGTTTTATGTGGATGTTTTGTTTCTTTATCAGTCATAATTTTGGAGAAGAGCCCATGTTTTTATAACTCTTATACGGGCATTTCTCCGAAACAGACATAAGGTCATAGTTGATCTCGCAGTAGGATAGGAGGGGTGGTTTATGAAGCAAACCCCATTTGCATAATGTAAGTAATCGCATCGGAGACCACGTAAATATGCATACACATATCCATGAACCGCCTATATATCTCCTTGTGAAACAAGGTTTCAACTTTCAACAGGCCTTGCTCTAACTGTATTGTGCAAAAGATAGAGTATATATGAGCGCAATATTTATGTCCCAGTTTGTATCAGATATTGTTAGGAGATAAGGCATACTGAGTTGTTAGTTGGCCGGCGGCGCGTCACGGATAGAGCACATGCCACAATGAGCCGGCTTCTGGCGAGATGTTCTATAGACTAATCCCAAATATTAAATTTCGCCCCGCACACCTCGACCCAAACTCTGATATTTATAGAAGTTTGAGCGAAATACCGTCTGTTTTTGAAAAACTCATAGTGTACCCCTGCTTTCTTATGCATCATATGGAAATGAGCTCGACCCCATTTATCATAACTGCATACGAATGCAGATATTTGAGATGCTTTCAAAAAAAACTTCGGGTAAACTTCGGTTTTTACTTGTCAAACAAATGTTGGATTCTATGACCTTATGCTAATTTGAATTTGACTCTCATTCGGCTCATATTTTCTAGTAAACCGAGAAAAAAATGCAATCTTCAAATCCACCTAACTTTTTTTCTATCTGTTTCCGACATTTTATTTTGTTATAACTCGAAGCAGCATGGAATTCAGATTCGAATGATGTCTTTGAATCGAAAAGCAAACTGACAAGTAAAAACCGAAGTAATGTAAAGAAAACGGTTTTAAAGGGAATATGTAGGCACTCAAAATGAGCAAAACAACTGCGAAACTAGAGTTTCCACACCAGACATGAATTTAAGTAGGCGACTGAATATGTAAATTCGAATATTCTCATTTGCATGCAAATATGTCGCTGTTGCATGCTATATGCCGATATCTGCATACATAGGTTGAAATTTGCTCCATCAGCACTGCCGTGTAAGCCAGGGGGTCAAGCAACGCGTTTACTATGGAAAAGATGAACTTTGAAAATTATTTTCTTTTAAATGGGAAACTTTTAACAATTTTTGTTGTTGTTTCCTTAATGAGGAACACACGTTCTATTAATACAGCTTAACTTCAAAAAGGGCATATATATTCCCTTTAACGACATTTTTATGAAAAACATGTAAAGTTTGAACTTGTCTATGAGCACCGAAAAAGGGTATGAAACCTACATACAGACATAGCCGAAAGTGAAACAGTCGAAAACCGTTCAAAAAATAGGTAACTTACATTCATTTCGGTGAAATATTTGTCGTAGGCAAAGAAAATGGGAGCACAACATGGCTACGGCAGGCATTAGGTGAATAGTGATAAAATCCAAAAGCATTCATCGCTTTTAAACAGAACTGATTTGCATGTATGGTCATTATTCAAGTGATTTTTTATAAACGTTTCGATCTTTCTGCAACATCACTAGTAAATTTCTGTCTACAGGAATGCCCCCCCCCCGTTGTGTAATAGCACCAAACCGGCTGGTTTTCGCTTTAAGGGATAAGCTGAACACATCCCTTACATCTGTAGTGAGGAGTAGCAAGTGATTACTCACTTGCACTTGGGTGTGTGGTGTATGTGTGCTAATTTATCACTGTTCCTTCTTGGGCAATCGTTGTCTACACTGTTAGATATATTGTACATCTTCTTTCTCTTATGTTGTTTACTCACATATGCGGCTACTAACATTAGTTGTGCGTGTTACTTTGTCAACGAGCAAACTCCTTGGCACCGGTCCATGAGATAAGAGGTAAGAGGATTATGGTTATTCATTCTGTGTTTATTTACAACACCATACACAGTACTCATAATTAGAATAGCTAGCGGCGGGGCGGCAGCTATCTGATTCTACATCTTTATGGGTATATACGAAACTTCATGCACATCTAGTACTTGTGAGTCTACATATATACTTTGGTAAAGCGGCAAGCGCCTTGCTCATGTCGCGGGTAGTTGTTTCGATTCCGACCCGGAAAACAACTAATTGGGCCTCTGTTTATTGCAACTTAGAACAAAGGAGTAATCTCCTTTCGTGAAGGTTTCCCCCGCGCCGCGGGTAAACAGTCTAAAAACTACATACCTGTCCCTGCAGTCTTGCGTTGTCCTCTGGTGGTAGGCTGATAGACTGATGGTCTTGCTCGGTGCCGTTAATTTTAAGCGATTTTTTCACCGAACTTTCCGAAATGCAAATTTTATAAGTTAAGGGTACTTATCAAACTTCCAATAGAATACGTTTCGATGTTTATTGCCAGGTGAAAATATCATGAAAATTGAAGTGATGTGTCTCTCTTTAACCGAAGCCTGCTTTTTTTTACATTTCTTTATAAAATTGATGAAGACTGTAATGCTCACTGTAAGAGTCTTCCTGCCCTCTGAAAAACCTTTCCGTGTGCTATATTGCAGCTTGATACTTGGCCACATAGCCGCGAAAAAAAGAGAGTTCGCCACAGCGGGGCCGCACACATGCGCTCCTTTCTTGCGGACACATGCGCATACAACACACATGCGCTCCTTACTTTTGCTAAGCCTTTCGCTAGTAAACGTTACTTTCGCTAGGCGTACTACTTATTTGCCCTAGCCAATAAAAATAAATTGATTCCGTCAGCGAAGTTCCCATGTAAAGTAGTCATGTTTCGCGACTGGACAGAAAAAAAAAAGAGAAAATGCCGACGCGACATTGCTTTAAAATTAAAATTTAAAATTTGCTTCACACTTCAATAATGTGCACCTTTATTCAAGGGAGTTCAAATTCAGTTTTGCTTATGAGATGTTCCGCAGAGGTCCTGAGCAATGGCGAGGAGTTCCAGATGACAAATTGCGAACGCGCTGCCACTGGACCACCATGTCCAAATTGAAGCTGCAGCGTGTGGTTGGTACGACACACTTACCGTTGCGTTATGGCGGACGACAAAAATCACCTCACTGTTCATTCTCTTCTGCGCTCCCCGAGACGGGAATTTTAAAGCGGGTCACTGTTGCCTCGGCACTAGAGCGACGCCTTTGATAAATTTTTTTTTTTTTTTATCATGATGGCCATGTCCACGGTAAATGCGCGCGCACCTTTTTTATTACGACAAGATGAAAAAAATAGGTGATATTTGTGTGCGTTAACCTACCATAAGACATGTAAGGAGGTAGGGCCTTATATTTAAAATTCATGAAAAAAAAAACGTGTTGCCGCAAAATTTTGAAACTTGAAAGAGCTAATTAAATTTAGTACCCTGATGTTCTTCCGCAAGCAAGGCAAGGGCTAGCCGAGTGAAAGAGTTTTGAGCGTTTCTTGTTTTGCGTGTTCTTAAAACCCTTGCTTTGTGATCGCCGGAGTGACACGCCGCACATATTCCATGTGCGCAGCCTACTTTCAATTCTTGTGAGGGTTTTACGGGTGTTCTGCCTGTCCGCCCACTGATACTTTCTAGAAAAACTTTCACTGGGGACTGCCGCAACATAAGCGGTATTGGAAAGGTTTTTTTGTAACATTACTGGGTCCTGTCTGAACTGAGTATATGTATATGGCGTCTCCTCAAATCCTAAATATTTCTTTCACAATAGGGAATCGCGCTCGAGCTAGGTTCCGAATCATGGTTCATTTTTTTGCCCCTTAGGCTGGACTTATTGGAGAAGACAGCCTCCATACATCCCCCATACATCTTTACAACCTTATACATCCTTGTGCATCCCTGTGGGAAGCCGTACATCCCCGTACATTCCAGAACAGACTCATACATCCTTGTACATCCCTGTGCAAAGCCGTACATCCCCGTAAATCCCAGAACCGATTCATGCATCCGCATACATCCCGTCGCAATACGGTACACCCACATACATCGCAGAATGCATTCGTACATTCTCATACATCCCGGCGCACTATCATACACCCTCATACATCCCGCGGGGGATGCGTACATCCTCGTACATCACTTTACACATTTTCTTCACCACCATGGTTTTAAGGGTACATTTTGCACTAGAAAATGTGCAAATACACACAAATATATACACTGCATTATGGCACCACTCTGAAGAAAAAAATAGTATTCAAACAAAGCATAGTTACTCACAATTCGCTTTTTAAAGAAAATTTATTATTAATATAACAATGGTACACGCACTCCAAAACAGACAGGCTAACAAAGTAAGTCATAATCATATGGAATCGAGCTCTAAATAATGCAATAAATGATACGATTAGCCACCGAAATGCAACAATTGAATAGAGTCGTATACACACAAAATATGTGAGTGAGAACGAGAAATGACAAACGGAGATAAACATTTTAAATTTAGGACCAAGATTATCCTCCAGGCTCAGTGGCGACGACTTTCTCATTGGTCTTCTTCGGCTGCAATTAACCGTGCAGGATCTGAAAGTGAAACAACTGTTTAGTCTTTGTAGCATAACAACGCAAAAACCGCACCGTATATTTTTCGGTATCCACTTTCGGTATCCACAGCCAACGAAGGAGATGAAACTTCTGTCTATATCAAAGGCCTATATGTAAGTTACTAGACCCGCGAATTTATATTGGTTAGGTAAGGCAGCTTTTTTATTATGAACAATTCACCTTTTTGTAGGATTCGCCCCGCGGTCAGAAATCAACACGCAGAGTCGGGCGTAATATTACAAGAAATTTGGATCTGAGGAAGCGAGTTTGCCACAGGTAATGATCATCATAAGATCATGTTCGGATTGCTTGGTAAATTAAGGTCATTTAAGGCGATAATGATTAGTAGGATGCGATCCGAACACGGAACCTGATTCCTTATTGGAGGAAATTTGAAAATGTGGGAGCCAGATTAGCTACCTTATTTTGCGGGAGGGATCGTAAGGTAGCTACGGTGTGGGATCGTTTCGTATAGTTGGTTGATAAACGATTGAGTTGGTTGATAAAAGATTGTTATAAGTAAAAAGTTAAAGAGAGTTATGAAGGTTAAATGAAGTTAACCTACACGTGTCCCAGTTCTTTTCCTACCTACGTCTAACTTAACCTATGCTGGGCACACATGCACAATACATAAACACGGCACATGACACAATCCATGAAACAAACAATACAACCAACATAGGTATCATATGGACAAATAGTCCAATGAATTAGAAACATACAAAACATACAAATAATTTGATTGTAAGTTTATTATGATATAAATAACAATATCAGATTCTGGTGCACCGGTTCTTAATAAACAAATGAGTAACTATGGTAAGTTATGTACGTACTAAACATATACGCGATAACAATCAAACGTTAGTTGGGGTCAAAGACATCCATAGTACAGTTACAACATAGAGTTAACAAGATATAAAGATTAGGAGTCAAAGGAATAACTGCGACTGACTGTTAGCGACGGACCAAGTAATGTGTTAGAAAAAGGTCTTATTACAGATTTTTGGCGCGCAATATAACCGCCAAGTAATAAAACAAATGTTATTTGTCTAATTGCACTAATTTGCCTACGGCACAACGATGATAATTGGGAAAGACGAGAGACACCAGAAAACCAAAGCGCACACACTGCACGGAAAGAAGGTACACACTACAAAGTACAAACAGCTGATTAATGATCTTATAATAGCAGCTCGTTTGGGTGGTCCCTTCTACTCTCCTCTTCTTACAAATAAGAGCGTCCGCGCGATGTAACCGTTGAAACATCTCGGGTGAGGGAACATCTTCGTCCGCTTCCGGTATCTTCGCCGCAGGTGTCGTTCTTCGGTGTCCTCCAAATGAATAGTTGTTTAGGACGGCATCGTTGATTGGTACGGACTATTAGATGTGTGCTTCATCGCTTGCGTCTCGAATAACGGAGTATACATATGTATACAAACTCCATTCCACTCGAGAAACTCTGCAGGGCTCGCGTTCTGCATCTTCACGCTCTCCTCTTCTTAAGATTAGCCATATAAGAAGATTTGTGAATCGAAATGCCCGCAAACCATCACGGGAATAAGGGTAGTCAATGCATCAAGTAAATCGCAAACCGTCACGAGTATCAAGCAACTCGCAAACCATCACGAGTTAAAAGGGTGAGCTTGATTATCATTACAGTGTGAACAGCGAACTAGATGTAATTGTCGTAGTTGTACCAGAAAGCACGAACTAGACTAGTATGCATTTGTTTCGATTCATCAACAGCAGCTTAATAGAAAGAAGCGTGGAATGAAGACGCAGTTTCCTTTTTCATTTTCAATAATAACAGGGAATTATCTCCCGCGATCTCGCACACGTCCATCTCCGGCCGATCAATTCTTCTGTAATCCTCAGATATCCTCCATTGTTCTGCCTGCACAACGCCAGACTCCGTCTGCGTGTGTATTCATCCGGAAACCCTCGTGAGATACTTCAGCATCGAAAGTAAACTCAGTTTCCTTATCCGCCACAATGTCTTTAGGACTAGCAACTCTAGCTATCCTCTCTTAGACAAAACGATAGGTCGCATCCCAGTACACTGCCCGTAGGGGTATGAGATCTAACAACCTCCAATATTTGCTCCACCATTGGGATATTGGTTCGCGTGGCCGTGCATCAGTAGTAACGCTATGCAAACCATCTGACTGCACCTTGAGGTCCTGTACTGCAACAGTATCCTCCACAAGAGAATAGAAGCGTGCACTCTTCATCAACTCCTCTTGCAAGTACGTAGCATTTGTAAACGGGAACTTCCGGCATCCGAATACTTCAGCTCATGCTTCTCCCAAGCAGGCTAGCCACGATTTCCGAGCTGCTTCCTTTGCAACTCCTCACACTAGTTGGTTTTCCATGGACCCAAACTAGCAATACTCATCGTCCACACGAGTCTTTCAGAGCCTCCTTGCTCTGCGTTGCCTCAGCAACAAGTGATTCCTCAGAATCCCCGTGAAAGCCAGCGGCCAATGCCCTGCTTCACGTCCTCTTTGACAGCTATTCGTCAACCGCACCCCACAAACCATGTTAAGGTTTCGTGCGGCCTACATACCTGTCGTGCTGTTTGTTTACGAAACAGTCGTATCTATCCGATTCAATATATCCGTCTTAACGGCAGAAGTAACACACTGTACACATACGGTGTCAGTATTTTAATTACTTTCCCATGAACATCACTGCTCTCTCGACAGTGGTCCCGGTGGTACTGAGTGCATAGATCGCGCACCCAGAAAGGTCCGACCTGATGTACAGTGACCACCTTGCAGAGAAAACTGAGCCAGTGTTCGACCATCAAGCATGGCGTAAGGGACAATCATAATAGCCGTTGTGCCCAACTAGGAACTCTGGAACAACAGATCCACAACCGCGAGGCTGTATAGGACCAAGTCCCAGAGACCAGCGTTGGCACTGACCAGTTTCTCCGCAAAGGAGAAAGCACCCAAAGTCTACATGGTTAGGCGGCGCCGAAACCAATGGTAGAACGTCTTCAACTCAGAATGGGAGAGGCGGAGCCGACTCAGAGTGGGAGACTCAGAGTGGGAGAGGCGGAGCCGACTCCCACTCTCTGCGAGTGTCCAACGTGGTGCAAAACAGAGAGAAAACAAAGGGAGAGATAAGAGAGAACGGATGAGAAAAAAAATAACCAGCGACTAAAACGAGAAAGTTAATAAATGTTAGGAAGTGAGCTAAAACGTATATTTTAGGTCATGCTTCCTAGATATTTCGATAGACATTTAGCATATCATTATTGTCTGTGTTACCTCAATAACGCAACTATTAGCATAGGAAACTAGCTATATAAGTCGATGATATTGCTGATAAGATGTCACAGCCCCCGCTGAATAAACTCTTCATCTACACTGGTGTGCCGCTACAACAAATTGGCGTTCAGGACCCGGACTTTCGAAACTCCTGGATCGACTCTGATTTTCGAAAATATCCTTGAGCTAGCAATTTATTGCGCTCGGATTTTGCGCATTTTCGAAAGTCAGTAGTTCGGTTTTTGGAGATTTTCGATCGCACGAAGATGGCGAAACAAGAGGACACCGCGACCATGATGGCGAAGATGATGGAGATGTTCCTGGAGACCACGAGGAAGATGGAGGAGCGTGCAGAGAGGCGTGAGCAATTGTTGCTCGAGAGACTAACTGGATCAGGAGGGATCGCTTCAGTGCCGGCTCAGGATACTGCGACGGTAGCGGCTGCCCTGGCAAGCCGTATTGTCGTATTCGAGTATGATGAGGAGACCGGATGTACCTTCGACAAATGGATTACACGTTTCGAGGACGTTGTAAAGTCGGAAGGATCGTCACTGGAGGAAGCGGATCGCACAAGCCTGCTCGTCAGCAAGCTTGATTCCAGGAGCTACGCCATGTATGTGGATCATATTTTGCCGAAGAAGCCAGCGGAAGCGTCTTACGAGGAGACGAAGACTGTGCTTGAGGAGCTATTTGGAGAGAAGTGCTCTCTGTTCCGGCGAAGATTCAACGCGTTCCGAGTGGTCAAGGAGGAAACCGAGGATTTCAAGACGTATGCGGCTCGTGTAAACCAGTTACACGAGAGAGGGCGTGTGAAGGAGATGTCCGAGGACGATTGCAAGTGCATGATGTTTGTTGCAGGGATGCAAGAAAGCAAGTGCAAGGACTTGCGAAAGCGTCTGATTCGTCGACTAGAGGTTGGTGCAGGTGAAGGTACGAAGCTGAGGGACCTCGTCACCGAATGTGAATTGTCGATGAGCCTGGTGAAGGACGCTGTGGTGCATGTACAAGATGAAAATGCTTTCGTCGCTCGTGTGGAAAAAAAGAAGTGGACCCCGAGGAGGTTCTCGCCTGTTCGATGCTCACCTAGCAAGGATCACGACAGGAACAAGGACTACTCAAGAAGAAAAGGAGCTTGTTTTCTTTGTGGAGAAACAGGTCATTACGCGAACAGTCCGGCAGTACGGAATGTGAAGGTTGTTTCGAGGTTGAAGAAGGGCCGGAAGGATGTCACTGCTTGTATCGGGAAGGACGAATTGGATGTCGTGATGCAGTTGGACACCGGCGCGGATGTATCGATAGTGGATCGAAAGACGTGGAGGCGACTGGGTTCTCCGTCTCTTGGAATGGCGTCTGAGGAATTACGTGTCGCTAACGGATCGACGATTGAGGTCGATGGCGTATTCAACACTGTGTTCAAGGTGAACGGATTTCCTGGCAAGGGTCGATGTTATGTGACGAAGGACATACGACTGATGGGAATGGAGTGGATTGAGCAACTACCGAGCTTTCAAGAAGCATTTGCATCCACTTGTTGTGCTGTGAAGTCTGCAGGATCTGGTAAGGAGTCTTCGGGAAGACGTCCGAATGTGCGGAAGGCGCATGATCTACAAGGAAGTAGGACCAAGATGGAGCAGTACTGCAACAGACAACATGGAGTCAAGAGGGTCTTCGTCGTGGATGATCTGGTGTTCGTGAGGGACTACCGCAATCCAACGAAACCGACTTGGACTCCTGGCCGTGTCGTGCGGACACGTGGAAGATCTCTATACGAAGTGGAGATAAGCAAGAAGGTGGTGTGGACGTGCTACACAAGAGACCTTCGCCCGAGAAGTTCTGAGGAACAAGAAGAGGATGCACTGACAATCTTATTTGAAGATTTTGATCTTGCATGGCCTGCCACGAAGAAACTAAGTGGAGTGGTTGTTGAGGAGTCTACGGTAGATGTCCTACCAAGCCTGAAACTTAGTGAAGAGACGACTGTCGACGAAGAGCAACGACTTGAAGGATTACGTGAAGGAAAGAAGGCGCTTCATTGTGACGAGTGTGCTGAGCCGACAGAGGAAGACGCTGTGGAGAAGACTGCTGACCAGGAGGACACTAGTGAGCGTCCGCGAGCAGTTCAATTTTCTGAAGAAGAGGAGGAGTCTACGGGCACGAAAGTTGACAACTCTGGTGGAACAAGGAGAACGGGATCATCGACTCGAGAAGGAAGATCGCCTGTGCTCGCTGCCGCTGGACAACGACCGAGAAGGGACCGTGCGCCGCCCAGAAGACTGGACATGGATCCTCGACAGAAGAAATATAAACTTCTTTAAATATAATGAGGGAGATGTTAGGAAGTGAGCTAAAACGTATATTTTAGGTCATGCTTCCTAGATATTTCGATAGACATTTAGCATATCATTATTGTCTGTGTTACCTCAATAACGCAACTATTAGCATAGGAAACTAGCTATATAAGTCGATGATATTGCTGATAAGATGTCACAGCCCCCGCTGAATAAACTCTTCATCTACACTGGTGTGCCGCTACAACAATAAATTAACCTTAGACCGGCGCATGTGTTAAAAAAATACCTAGGAAAAGTGAGGCAGGTAGCCACACTCGGCCCCCAGTTGGTTGTATACAAGATTGAGTTGGTTGATAAAATATTGTTATAAGTAAAAAGTTAAAGATTTATGAAGGTTAAATGAGGTTAAAGCAGTATTGTACCTCCTTTTCGCGCCCCCTACCTGTCTAGCGCGTTTAACACTCTACGCGCCCGACCTCTCGCCAATGCCTGTTGTTCTTTTCGTGCGGGATTTAAAATCACCATAGTGCCCTGAGAGCAAAAAAGGCAGGCTAGGGCACAAAATTTGGGTTTTACATAGAAATCGGTAACTTTGAGTTTGTTTACTGCTATTTTGATGCATTTACTGCTATTTTGAAACTACTATTAGGCAAAAAACTCAAAACAGGGTACAATACCGCTTTAACAACCTACACGTGTCCCAGTTCTTTTCCTACCTACGTCTAACTTAACCTAGGCTGGGCACACATGCACAATACATAAACACGGCACAATACATGAAACAACAATACAAACAAATAGGTATCATATGGACAAATAGTCCAATGAATTAAAAACATACAAAACATACAAATAATTTGATTGTAAGTTTATTATGTTATAAGTAACAATATCAAATTCTAGTGCACCGGTTCCTAATAAAATGAGTTAACTATGGTAAGTTATGTAGAAATATTTAAAATCAATGAACATTAATTGGCGTCAGAGACACTCAGAAGTCTCAGGGTTACAACATTGATTTAAGAAAACAGACATGTTAGGAGTCAAAGATATAACTGTAGCGACTTTCAGTAATGTGTTAGAAAAGGTCTTATTATTGATTTTTCGCGCGCAATATAACCGCCAAGTAATAAAACAAATGTTATTTGTCTAATTGCACTAATTTGCCTACGGCACAACGATGATAATTGGGAAAGACAAGAGACACCAGAAAAACAAAGCGCACACACTGCACGGAAAGAAGGTACACACTACAAAGTACAAACAGCAGATTAATGATCTTATAATAGCATCTCGTTTGGGTGGTCCCTTCTACTGTATCTTTAACTCGAAATTTTCAGTCCTCGCAGAAGCCGTGCACCCTTTTCTGAATCTGAGGATTGTGTTAGCAGTGTTTGTGTCGCGTTTTAATTGTTGACCACTATCTCTCTTACAGTTAGGTACTTGTACATTTGTAAGACGTTACAGCTTCTGAATCCGATGACGATATTCACGAAAGCCCGGTTGCCCGTCTCGTCTTCCGTAATCGTGTCGATATTCATCATCGAAGTTCATCAGGAACGATGTTTGCACGTCAACCTAATTTTGACGTCACAGCTTCTGAATCCGATGACGGTATTCACGGAAGCCCGGTTGCCCGTCTCGTCTTCCGTAGTCGTGTCGATATTCATCATCGATGTTCATCAGGAACGATGTTCGCACGTCAACCTAATTTTGACGTCACAGCTTCTGAATCCGATGACGATATTCACGAAAGCCCGGTTGCCCGTCTCGTCTTCCGTAGTCGTGCCGATATTCATCATCGATGTTCATCAGGAACGATGTTTGCACGTCAACCTAATTTTGAACATAATTCAAACCCGCCTCCCGCGTCTGTTGGTCCTTCTGAAGACTTTTTTTTCGAATTTCGACCTCAAACTTTATCAGTCTACTGATCTTGAGACTCTGATAACGAAATCGAAGGTCGCGCCGTCTGTTCCCGCTTCCGCGCGGAGAAACACGACCGCAAAGTTGGAAACAGAAAATAGCGCGCTACCGCGAGAGAGTCAGACATTGTTTACATCGACAGACCCACCGGCCGACAAAGAGAGAGGGGCGGAGCCATGACCTCATAGCCGTCCCATTATGGGGTTTTTGCACGTATGCAACAACTCCTTACAAGTATGTACACGAAGTACCGTATATTGGAACTAAGTTTGAATATATGTATAACATGCGTAATTATAAAATCATTCCAAGACTCATTTTTCAATGACAAATTTTTCCCATTACCAAATATGATAGAACACAACCTTATCCGCGTACGCGTCCGCTACTGAATTTATATGTACTAAAAATGGTCAATTTGGCAAAATGCCAAAAATTCATGATCAGCTAGAGGGCGGACAGCGTGGTGTGCACTTCACTATCGGGAACCATGAACAAAATGATACCAAGCTCAAACGAAAGCTTCATCCGCACGGACCATGTATGGGCAAATGTAAAATGATGACGTCATCAAAAATCAAAATCATCGGAATCGTTCCGTCCCAAGTGCTAACGTATTCAGAATGAAAAGATAAGTTCAGAAATAAGGTTCATCTTTCAAGGTGTGCATGGCTTCAGAAGCTGTGACGTCAAAATTAGGTTGACGTGCAAACATCGTTCGTGATGACCATCGATGATGAATATCGACACGACTACGGAAGACGAGACGGGCAACCGGGCGAAAATATATCGTCATCGGATTCAGAAGCTGTGACGTCAAAATTAGGTTGATGTGCAAACATCGTTCGTGATGACCATCGATGATGAATATCGACACGACTACGGAAGACGAGACGGGCAACCGGGCTTTCGTGAATATCGTCATCGGATTCAGAAGCTGTGACGTCAAAATTAGGTTGACGTGCAAACATCGTTCGTGATGAACATCGATGATGAATATCGACACGACTACGGAAGACGAGACGGTCAACCGGGCTTTCGTAATAAAGTTGATGAAATTCGACCGTAGCCAATGGTTCGGGTTGCTTACTAAATTTATTTATTAAAAGCTTTACAATGGAAAATTAATCTATAAACAATTAAAATCGATATTTATAAGTTAATGTTTGGGGAGGTGCGAAAACCAAAGTGCGCGCCCGCTTTCAAAACCTATTCTACCATCTTCCCCATGAGAAACTAGCAGCGATAAGCACCATTAGTTTTTTTCTAAGACACCAATTTCGGAAGATACAGCTTAAAACGTGGCAAAGTTCCCGAATTTTGACAAGAGGGAAAGGTTTTCGAATGTAAACAAAAATAGAGACACGACGAACAGAGCGCGAGAGAGCGTAGCTTTTCGAGAGATTCAGAGAAAGAAGGGGGAGAGAGGGAGACTCGGGGAGACAAGAAAAATGAAGATATATAAATTAAATTATTAGCTACTAATAATTTCGGATTTTCTTCATGCTTTAAAAGATTGTCATCGTTAAGTAGTTTGAGCGTAAAGTTGGAACGTCGATCCCTATTCGTTGTTGTACTGTAACGCGCCGACTTTCACAAACCACCTGCACCGTAACAAACTATATCGGCGTCATCAGCAATTAGAGTTGTAGCGAATCGGGAGTTAGTAACCATGATGTTTATTTACAGGTATAATTAGGACATACTTAGTGGTGTTGCGCGGGATAAATCGGAATCGGGGAAGCGGAGGATCTCATAGGAGATAAACGGGCGGGTGTATTAGCAAATTTGCATGATTTGCAAAAACCTTGAAGTCCCGAGCCACAGTATACGTTTCCACATAAGCGTAAATGAACGTCGTTTTACCTTTGTAGAATTCCTTTTTTTAAATAGGGTAACAATCGGCCGAAGGCCGATTCCTCCAGTCGGAAAAGAGCCCGTAGGGCTTTTAGAACGGACAAATCGTAATTCTTATCTTTATTCTTTTAAGTATGCTTTAAAGCGGTTAACAGGCAGGTTTGAGACATTTTGGGTTCTGTGTTCCCATACAGGGTATATGCTAATTTGCATACAAAACATGATTGTTCCAAACAACACATTGGATAGGGACACATATAGAGACGTTTATTGCGGTGTTTATTGCGGTTCAAGAAGACAAGAGACAAAATACTAGAAGAAAGTCATAGTAGGCAAAATGATTACACGAATCCTGCAAAACTACACATCATTTTCGAATCTAGAAATTGTCCTTGAAATTTTTATTTAAGACATGTTTTATAAACTACAGTCTCAACTTTCAAACTACTAAAAAAGTATTAAGAAATTACGAAATTACGAAAGAGAAGGGGGTTTGCTCTGAGACTGCGGCTTCTTCTTGCCTGCAGGCTGTGGCGGAGCCTGAAATGAGCTATTATTAATATACCAGTCGCCAGGCGCGCCCTGGGCTCGGGTCGTCGCGGCCTTCGGCCGCTCCGACCCGCGCAATACGTGCTCGTCGTCGCAGCCTTCGGCCGCTCCTCCTCGCACGCTTTGAGCGGCCTTCGGTCGCTCCCTCTTTATACCTTTATTGATCAGGTTTCTGCCTCATTTTTACAAGGTCTTAGAACAATTTACATCACAGTTCACTCGCTGTCCTCGGTCCCAGTTTATTACTAAAATAATGTGCTCGAGACTACTCGGTCAACTCGGTGTTACTTTGGTCCGAATCCTCGCGTTAACCAACTGCTCCGTTCACGAGCGAGTTATTCTCAGTAATCTTTATGTGACGCTGAAGCCCTGTTCTCGTTTTTCCTGACGGCCCTGATAGTCCGATTCATATCTAAAACGCACAACAACACTAAAAAAGTTCGCATGAACCTCATGATTACTTTGGTCCGCTTCGCAGTGGCCTTCCCCGACCGCCACGATTCCGGATTATCCGTCTCACCAACAGGCCGAATTATACCGGTAAGTAAACCTCATGGTACTTTGGCCCGCCCCCGCCACGATTCTGATTTACCCCGCGCAACACCATTAATTAAACATGCCCGAATTATACCGGTAAATAAACATCAGGGTTGCTCCGATTCCGAATTATCCCTCTCACCAAACAATAAACGTTTCCTAATTATGTCGGTAAATAAAACCTCATAGTTACTTTGGGCCGATTCGCCGTGGTTCCCTCCCCCCCCCCGCCGCTTCCCCGATTCCGATTTATCCCGCGCAACATCACTAAGTATGTCCTAATTATACCTGTAAATAAACATCATGGTTACTATCTCCCGATTCGCTACAACTATAATGGCTGATGACGCTGATACAGTTTGTCACGTAGCAGGTGGTAAGACGGTTTGTGAAAGTCGGCGCGTTACAGTACAACAACGAATAGGGATCGACGTTCCAAATGAATTAACAATTTAACGATTTAACGATTTAACGAAACGAATTAACGAGATGAAAAAACTAATTAACGATGACAATCTTTAAAGCATGAAGAAAATCCGAAATTATTATTAGCTAATAATTTAATTTATATATCTTCATTTTTCTTCTCCCCGAGTCTCCCTCTCTCTCCCTTCTTTCTCTGAATCTCTCCAAAAGCTACGCTCTCTCGCGCTCTGTTCGTCGTGCCTCTATTTTTGTTTACATTCGAAAACCTTTCCCTCTTGTCAAAATTCGGGAACTTTGCTACGTTTTAAGCTGTATCTTCCGAAATTGGTGTCTTAGAGAAAAACTAATGGTACTAATCGCTGGGGGAAGATGGTAGAATAGGTTTTGAAAGCGGGCGCGCACTTTGGTTTTCGCACCTCCCCAAACATTAACTTATAAATATCGATTTTAATTGTTTATAGATTAATTTTCCATTGTAAAGCTTTTAATAAATAAATTCAGTAAGCAACCCGAACCATTGGCTACGGTCGAATTTCATCAACTTTATTAGTTGAGGAACGTGCACAGCTCAAAAGCGGACGGACACGATTTTCTTACTCGTTTATTATATATAATAATAATAAATAATAATAATAATAATAATAATAATATATATATATATATATATATATATATATATTATATATAATATATATATATATATATATATCTATACATATATATATATATATATATATTTTCTTATATATAATTTCTTTTTTCTTATTTCTTTTTTTTTTCTATTTTTTTTTTTTTTTTTTTCTTATTTCTAATAAAATATATTTCTTATTTCTAATAAAATATATTTCTCATAATAGCTTTCCAATGCCAATTTAAAGAACATTTATCACAGGGAAAAACATCCCTTGTGTTGAGTTTTGACAAAATGGGGTGTTTTCTAAACCGAAACGGGACTTGGCCGGTTGCCATGTTGCCAATGATGACAATACAAAGAAAAACCGGGGAAGAGGGAAAGTGTCTGCTCTACTGTCTCAGTTGTCGTTGACAAAACACAACCGAGGGTATTTCTTTCACTGGGTTAAATTTTCAGTAAATTGACACCGGAATGGTATTTTTCTATGAATAATTGAACTTTTTGTTTATGAATAATTGAAGTAAAAAGGCGAATTTGAAGTGACTGCGATCCTTTAAAGCGATGTGGCCACTGATAACCCGACCTCCTTTTTCTCAGGCGCCTCCGTTGACTGTGAGTTCGGTGTCACTGATTTTTCTGGAGTTGCTGCCGGGGTCTCCTGCTGTAAATGTGAACTTAATTCTGCCGTTCCATGTCATTCTGTTATTTTATTCACCCAAGTAGGTAGTTTACCTCTCGTGTTAGGTAACCGATCAGGTCTTTTCTTTGTTCATTATGCTGGCTACTTGAAGCGAAATACCGGCCGGTTTTTGAGTTTGTACGTTTTTAGGCTAATTTATCTCGATCTTTTATTCATTCTCTATACTCATTTGCATAAGCCACATAAGAATGCTGGTGTACCCGATGTGTTTCAAAAACCGGCCAGTATTTCGCTTTAAAACGTAAAACGTCTTTTTCAGAAACATTTGAATAAGGCGGTACGGACGATGTGGATAACCTCTCCATGGCACAAGGTTTATTCTTGAAATGAATCCTCATTTTGAACGAAAAAAAAAATAATTTTCAGTGACTTACAGCGTTTAGTTCCTCGGCCGCCTCTTTATTCTTCGCGATATTCCCTTTAATTCTTCTCTTCTGTTCTAAATTCGGGTACGGATTTAGCCATTTAGCTAATGCTTGGAACATCGCGATTCGACCTCAACGGTTACTAACACAGATGAAACTTGACGTGCAAGCCGCGTGACAACGGCGTGCATTTGGCAAGGCGGGGGCGTGAAAAATGCGGAATGGGAATCGCGTGCAAACCCGTAGATAGCACGCCGCTTGCACTCCAAAAGCCCGAGATGAAATGGCGTGGGCACGACGTGCAACTTGCACGCCGTGCCCACGCCGCTTGCACTCCAAAAGCCAGAGACGAAATGGCGTGGGCAAGTCTATGAGCCTAAAAAAGTTCCCGATAAATTCTCGGGCACTTACCTTCAACTTTCTTCGCCTTGCGTTTCTTTTTAATAATCTGAAACACAAAACAGCCGACCGACATAGCAATTAAAAGTAGGATGCAGCAGGCCGTGATAATTATGCTGGTATACGACTCCTCCCTGAAATGAACACTTTAAAGCGACGTAGCGGACGGGTTTTGAAACATGACGGACTTTTATCCTAATCATACTCAGTTGCATAGAATGCTTGAGAGTGCAATTATTCAAAAATCGTTTCAAAACAAACCATACCATCATATGCCTTGAAAAATAAAAACGATCAAGTGTAGTCATAAGTCATAAGTATTCGCTATTCATTTTAACTTTAATTTTAAGGTTTATGTTGGTAGAGTATCTCATCAAATTAAAGTACATGCAAAAGCTTGAGATATTAGTGAATAATTAAAAGTAAAAGAAGTTTTGAAAAACTGCGTATCCATGTTCAGTCACGCACGAGTATGATGAAAACTCACTTTTCTTTTACCACCTGAAAAAAGTATTACATGAGTTTAAAAAGGGGATATTTGTTTGTTTGTAAGTTTATATAAGGCGCGTTACGCTCCGCATATTGTCAGCTCGGCTTCTACAGTCAGTGGTGTTACCAGCCCCGAATCATATTCTATCACAGAGCGTACAGAACGGCCGGACACGACTGCAACGCATCTATTTTAAGGAACGCACAACACACACGGCAAATCATAGCGATGCCACGGCGGAAAAAATAATTGACGAAATAATTATAGATCTATATCTAATTTAGATCAATAGATCAGGACAATTGTAACCGAGAATCTTTTTGCGTAAAATTCAGAATATGTCCCCTTTCCCTTCCATAGAGTACTTTCCCTTCAATCAAACGAATAAATAACTCACAGGCGCGGCTGTCGCTGAAATAAATAAATGTGATTCGAGCAAACAAAATGATCAGTTACATGCGACTACTTGCACGATGTCAAATAATTTAAAGGTAATGCAATACATAAACTAAACAAATCTACTTGGCTTGGGCTTCTGCTCCTTCGACTCGCAAATTTTTTGAAACTTGCCATCTTTTGCTTTGCACTTCTCATTTATGACCTAAATTATCAAACGTGATCTACTTTCCAAGTAAACTGGCCCCGGGAAGTTTAAAGGAAGAGGCCCACGAGGAGTAACTGTTCTGTTTTATATGGTCAATGGTCACCAAAAACGTGCACAACAAAGCACAAAAATACAGTGCACGGGCACCCAAAAACACGTTTCTACTACCTTTGGAGGAAACCCAATGCAGCCACTAAATCAAGCATGCCGAAAAACGCAAGCAAATCACTAACTTTGCATATGAGATCATCCTTCATCGATCCACATTTTGTTGCTTCCCAGTTCAGCGAATCATGTGGGGCCTAAATACGGCAACTGAGGGCGCATTCGAGATGGACATTTCCGGAAAAGAAAAAGAAAACTTTTGGTTCGAGATGGAGCACCAGAAAAGAATTCAATTGTCATGCGTACGCATGCAAACGATCGATTGATTATAGTTTCAATTACGGTACATTTGCATATGCGACAATTTTTTGCATGCATTATTTTTTCTCGGTGTCCATCTCGAACCACTTGGAAAAGGTACATCTCGAATGAGCCCTGATAATTGTCATTTACAGTATATTTGCATTTGAATGTGCAAGCTTTCTCTCTATCTCGTGTCTGGTTTCTTCAGCATGTGTCTCATGTTCAGCTTGCGTAAGTATGGCTTTATTGTGACTGCGTTGTGACTAGAAAGGGTCGGACCCACCACTTGGCACACCAACTGGGCACACCAACCAACCAACGGAGTTTGAACTGGCTTCACCATCGCAAAGCTTTTCGATAAATTTTTACTAGAGACTATGCTACTATGCAGTAAAGAAAATGGCCTTATTTTCTTATCTTTAAACGAGCGAGGTACTGTATACAGTATACACTCTAGAAAAACTTTCACAGAAAGTTGTTTCACGTTTTACGTTTCAGAGTTTCACGGTGGTGAATGCGGCTGAAACCTTTTGTATATATTATAAAAAACTCTCGTAGCAAAAATTATGAACAAATAATAAATATTGGATCTAGTTGGTGGGCCCGACCCTTAAAGGATCGCAGTCACTTCAATTTCGCCTTTTACTTCAATTGTCCATAAACATAACAAGGTACCTAGAAAAATACAATTTCCAGTATCAATTTACTAAAAATTCAACCCAAGGAGTGAAATCACTGCGCATGACTTTTACTTATATACCGTAGTTTATAATTGCCCGCATAGAGTTTCATAATAAAACCCGGTGATAAACCACACGTAGGTGCAACACTGCAGGCTGTTCACTCTCCAAGTACCCCTGGCAATTGCATATATGCCGGCCCGGCAATGGTAATTTACCAAAACTCATTCTCATTGATTTATCTCCGAGTTTTATGCCTTATGCGAGTTTTACGTTTTATGCCTTTCCAATATCTGCCTATTGTTTCATAAATCTTCTTGTATTTAATAAAAATCGAATAAAAAAGTTGCATTTGAAGTGACTGCCTTCCTTTACCTCGTATGGGGAATTGGAATATTACATTAACATACAAAACTATTGTCATCTGGTGAGCCTGGCGCTGTAAAGGATTGCAGTCACTTCAAGTTCGCCTTTTTACTTCAATTATCCAAAAACATGAACAAGCACCTAGAAATTCGATTTCGGGGGGCCAATTTACTGAAAATTTAACCCAGGGAAAGAAATCCCCCGGTCGTGTTTTGATAAGGTACAGTATGACAACGACAACTGAGACAGTAGAGCAGACAATTTATTGATAATTGAAGTAAAAATACGATAATGAAGTGACTGCGATCCTTTAAAAGGGACGTGGTCACCGTTTTGGCCCTTATGTATACTTTGCATTTTTATTATCTGCGTAATTTATAAAGCATAGTGTTGGAAAAATGTTCTGCAAAAAATTCGGGAACAGCGAGTAAAATGATGATGAAAAATTGAGTTTTGTGCCAATACGCACCGTAACCCTAGAAATTGTCCATTCTATGGCCATACCGATGGTGACTCACCGAACCTTATTCGACTAATTAATCAGTTGAACACCTCACGGGCATTGTAACATTTTTTTTTAAAGGGACAGGCCAATCAAATTAAACCTATGTTTACGAGATGTTCATACTGTTTACAAAGAATTTTTATTACAATATATACAAACCAAATTTCCCCTTCATTCACTCTGGGACACTTTTTCCGATGCGCTCAATGTATATGTATACCGTAAGGTTGCAGATTTCAAAGCTGTGTATGCTGTGTGTATTTTTATCGCATTTGCATAGGCAGCTTGGATATTTTCAGTTTAACGGTATAAATATACGTTGAGCGCAGCGAAAAAGGTTTCCCAGGGCGAATGAAGGTGAAATTTGGTTTCTATAAATTGCAATAAAATGCTTTATAATCATTATGAACGTATCGTAAATATAGGTCTACTTTGATGGGCCTGTCCCTTTAATGTCTAACTGCGGTGCTTAGGCCGGGCGCAAGTTTCTTAATCTATGAATTTCTCGCTGAATGTTTTTGCAGCTAATAAAAACACAAAGCATACATAACGGCCAAAACGGTGACCGCGTCCATTTAAACTGTAAGATCCATCTCGGGCAAAAATTGTATTAGTAAATTTTCAGCATACTTGGAAACCCGATTAAACAAGTTTGCCAGAAAATTATGTCCAACGAAATAGTGGACAAAACACGGCACTCTCTGAGTACCGCAGATTACGCTAGTCTGGTACCTTTTTTACGTTTTGGTTGTGAAGAAATTTTTTTGTTCAAATGACGAATATGGGTTGCATATGGGGTTTGCAAGTATACTGGAAATTTATTGGAACTACACGAGAATATTTTGTTCCATATTATATATGCAGCTTTCGTGCAGAAATACGGTAGTATTGACAGAATCACACCGAATTTTTGGGATACTTGCAAACCCCATTAACTTGGCAAATAATTTTTGGTTTTCTGAGGTGGACCTCACCCCATAAGCAAAATTCAGAGCATTTAGTGCGCGGATTACTTTAATAGAAAACTGTTTAACATTTATCAACCGTTATTTGCATCCATCACAAGTAACATATCACGGAACACTTGACGTACCCATACAATCTTGAGATAAGCGTCTGCAAATTTGGAAAATTTTCCATTGACGTATTCTCGCAGTTCGTCAATATCCCGTTCTATATCCGGCAAGTATTGCATTGCGGTATTGATCATATCAAGACTCTTGCATGCTGTGGCAGTTCCTGCTGACCCCACAGCACAGTGACGTCCGGCGCTCTGTAACTACTTTCTCTCCGATGGAAAATAAGAAAGTTGAATGAATGAATGCCCTTATTAGGACTTTATTACTTATTAAGTATTTATTATTTTTTTTACTTTACCATTATTAAGACTCACGTTGCAAATCGTTCGATTTCTTTGTATGCAAACCTGTGTTGCAATCTGTTCCAAGAGCTTTGAGAATTTCGCTCCTAAATAAAAGGGAGAGGAGATTCCAATCATATTTATCAAATATGGACAATTTACAGAAACTGGGACCATTGATTTGATTTGTGTGGGGAGCACAAAGCACAAAAATTAAAGCGAATATCAACTCTTCAGAGATTCTACACGCTGTCAAAAATACCGCAATTGTAAAAACATCGAGTTAGCACGCGTCCAGAACGCGTATTTCTTTTTCTTTGCTGTCTACAGCGTTGCGGGCGCGTTACCGTACTACGTTTATCTTGGTTTTCACTAACGTTATTTTCAAAAACGTTTTGAAGCTTTTTTTGAAGCTTTTGTGAATCCCAACATGCAACATGCAACATACAACAGGGTTGATATTTCCTTTAAGTGAAAAGAGTAATGTCTATTGCGGTTTGAAATGTCTCCATACGCCCATCACTTCAGCGCTCTCGCACGCTGCAAGTCGCAGTTGCAAGTTGCAACAGACTTTACTCTTCTCACTCGCACACAGTGCAAAGATAAAAAAGGATGATCCACGAGATATGACCTCAGACAGAGCCCTTTGATTGATGTTGAAAGAAAATTGTTGTTAGTCAATGTGAATTGTCGTGCTACAGAACCTTGCCTACTGAAAAACTGAAAGAGCAACAAACATAATAAATTACTAACCGTCCTTTGCGGTGCCAGCCAATATTACATAAAGGATCAGGTCACAATCTATGTTAACGTCTTTCACTTTGAAGACTGCGCAATCGGTCGTTGCTTTCTGAAGAAAAAAAAACCAGTGTTAGGAAAGTGATGATAAGTGATTTGAGTATTTGAGTTCTGTTTGTAATTCCGTATCATATTCTAATTATTTTTTTCATGTAAACCAATTTGGACAATCATATCGATAAACTGAAGACATCGGCTCTCTGGAATAGACGGCCATTGCCAAGAAATTGTTATTTTATGATTAGGCTTTGGCTTAGGCTTAGGCTTAGGCGTAGGCTCAGGCTCATTACCTTGTTCTAATGTTTCGTTGTTTGTGTTGTTCATTGTTTAATAAAAATTTCTATATAACAATTTTTTTGTATCTTGAATACAATATAATTTGAACGTACGTTATATATCCAATCGCAAGCTTTTGCGGTTCCCTCTGGGGTATTGCATTTCTCGATGCGCGCTTTCACTGCCTCTAAAAATAAACAACCAGCATTTATGAAATGAAATCGACGTTTGTGCTATAACCAAACGAGGGGCGGTCAAGGGAAGTTATAACCAGAGAAGGAGAGAAGTTGACATTTGCGATGGAACATTAAAATTTGAGACGTGAACCCAAGCCTAAGAGACTTGAACTAGCCCACGTTTATCTGCTTCCGTGCAGGTTGGACCGAATGACGTCCAAAATGAATTCAGTGCTTCATCCGTGTCGCTGGAGAACAGGGCATTCTGCAAAGGATATCATTAAAGCGAATTAGCGGTCGTTTTTTTTGCTATTTTACTAGGCCGACCGCCATGTGGGGATTTTTCCATACAAAATTAAGAAAAAATCTTAGTTTGCACACATTTGTGTTATACGCACTTATTTGTTTGTGGTTTTATATTTATTTTCGTTGATAACTGTTTTTAAACTCTTTTTGGTGAAAAAACCACAAACCGGGTGATATTTCGCTAAAGCCCGGGCCCACGTAATATGACCCGATTTTTTTGTCATAAAACCACAACACACGATCCGCAGATATAAATCGTGGATAGGTGAACAAATAGCAAATAAATACGAACAAATATGCCCCTTCGAGTCAATTTCACTGATCTTCTGGCGCCGGTACATGCGAAACCAAAAAACCCCCGACTTCGCCCCGATTATTGCCCAAAAACCGATTTCGCCCCGATTCCTGCCAAAAAACCCCGATTTCGGCCCGATTCTTGCGAATTGTTGCTTTGCTTGTTTAGATGGTGTTCGTTACTCTCAAAAGTCAGATAGTTCCCGTGTTAACGTGAACTATCTGTCGCACTGGTAACAGTATCAAATGAAGAGCCTCACCATACTCTCGACGATACCGCTGCAGTCACTTGATACCAAAGAAAACGTAGCAAATAGGAGTAAAAA
The DNA here is from genome assembly GCA_036852015.1 of Pelodera strongyloides. Lineage (NCBI taxonomy): Eukaryota > Metazoa > Nematoda > Chromadorea > Rhabditida > Rhabditidae > Pelodera > Pelodera strongyloides. The sequence goes on along the minus strand of JAANDG010000061.1, from coordinate 130,304 downwards.
GTAGGCAACAACTCCCATTTCGTCTCCTCCGTATGATCTAAAGAGAATAGTTTATGTGTGCTGGGAATCACTTTTTATCTAGTTAACGAGAAACAATGAACGCAAAAAAAGTTTTCGTCAATTTGTCTTTGATAAATCTCCCAGACACTCAACTGTGGTTGTGAAACCCGTTTTGCTTATTAGTGTGCAAAATTAGGAAAGATATTCACAAAAGAAGATCCTCAGAAATGTACCGCAGTTTAGCTTGAATATACAAACCAAGCCTTAAAATACAGTGTGTATCCAGCCAAGTATGTATATCACCAATCAGCACTCCATAACCTGTTCTGATAAGGGTACAAAGAGAGGCGCAGAGGGTAGGGGTACAGGTGAAGGGTACATCTTGGACAATAGCCAAGTGGCAATCTGGTCCAATGCCAAATGGAGAGAAACTCTGGTTAGCACAAATTACCAAATGCGCAATCTAAAATAAACACCTCAAATAATTTATTGCGTGTTCTAACAACACCAACATACAATTTTTCACAACGGGGTTGTGAAGTGATGACCGAAGGAAGCTTCATCGTGTATGATTATGAAAATGAACATGTTTTTTTTATTGGAACATTGATAAATTGGAGCATAGGGTATTCTCAGTTTAATGTTTTTTTTTCTTCACAATTTTCATTCGATATTTAGTCACACCATTCACTATATTTTGCCCATTTTCTAGTGCAAAATTCATCCTTAAAATCATGGTGTTCAAAAAAATGTGTAAAGTGATGTACGAGGATGTACGTGTACCCCACGGGATGTATGAGGGTGTACCGTATTGCTATGGGATGTATGAGGGTGTACAGTATTGCGACAGGATGTACGGGATGTACGGGGATGTACGGGGGTGCACGAAGATGTACGGCCTCCCGACGGGATGTACCGGGGTGTACAAAGATGTACGGGATGCACGGGGGATGTATGGAGGGTGTCTTCTCCAATAAGCCTCATCACATGCCGTAATGCTTCAATGAGCAGGCTTCTAGCAAGATGTTCTACACTAATGCCAAATAAAATTCGAGCACTTTGACCTAAACCAAGTATGTTTGCTCCATTATCCGGGGCTGCGTTCGCGTATCAACGACTATTTACATCCGCTTGGGTATTTACGAAACTTCATGCACATCTTGTTGCAACTATACGTTGCAACTATATAGAATTATATGTGAAACGTATTCTGAAACATAGTTATTTACAAGTGTCTAATGATGACGCTGTGCACGCAATGACAGGAAGTAACGACTCCATTAGAATGTTATGTACAGATACTCTCGGCTAGGGCTAGAGAGTGTGGAAGCAAGTGGCAAAGACTTGCAGCAAGGCCTTCGGGCTGAGCTCTGGATTAGCTAGCGGCCCATCACGGCTCGGTACCGGTTAATACCCTAAATTTGGCAGCGTTACCCATAAACTGCCTACGGTCTGACAGAGCCGTTAAGTCTGATCACGGTTTAGCGGGACCGTACAAAACTTCGATCCGTAGTGGTCGGTGGACTCCGCGTGGACGTAAGTGGTGGTGTTCTCCAGTGTCGCAGAGTGGTGTGGTGTGGATCCCCGGGCATAAGAAGAGATTCAGCAGAGAGCCTGGTGCCCCTGAATACTCCTTGGACTAAAGCACTCAAACCCTGTCTTGTTGGCTGTCCTTCCTCAATAAAGAGATTCCGCCGTTACAGTTGTTTCCATCAGACGGACTATTATCATACTTCGTTTACATCTAGTACATGCGAGTCTGCATAGATACCCTGGCGATGCTGCAAACGTCTTGCTCACGCCTCGGGTAATTTTTTCGATTCCGGCCCGGAACACAATCAATTGGGCCTCTGTTTATTGAAACTTAGAACAAAGGAGTACTGTTACCCATTTCGTGAAGGTTTCCACGCAACGAGGGTAAACAGTTAAAAAATTACATACCTGTTCCTGCAGTATTGGGTTGTTCTCTGGCGCGGTAGATTGGTAGACTGATGGTCTTGCTCGGTGCCGTTGATTTTAAGCGATTTTTTCACCGAACTTCACGAAATGCAAATTTTATAAGTTTTATAGGTTACTTATCAAACTTCCAATAGAATACGTTTCGATATTTATCCTACGTGAAAAAAAATCATGCAAACTGAAGTGATGTGTCTGCCTTTGACCCGAGCCAGTTTTTTTTATACATTTCTTTATAAAATTAATGAGGATTGTAATGCTCGCTGTACACGACACCTCTGAAGAACCTTTCCGTGTGCCATAGCCGCGCAAAAAAGGGAGTTCGACACAGCAGGCTGCACACACCGGCCTGCCATAAAAAAGGGTGTGTGCCGCTTCGCGCACCTGTGGCTCACCTACCGCGCACCCTAGGCAGTGGTGGGCAGCGACCTTCTTTTTTTGCGCGTGCGCATTCTTAGACATATTTTAGCACATGGGAACGCAAGAATAAACGGCTCGAAGCACAAGCCATATTGGTTGAATGTGCGAAAGATATGCAAAATATCGATCTACAAAGACACCCGATCTGTGTATTACAGAATTAGAAACAATTTTTATTTGATGAAGTGCATGTGCACTATTAAAGCAATTAGACACGGGTTTGTGAAAACATACACACAGTTATAGCATTGCAGCACAGAGTGGTAAACTTGTCCAGGTCCACTATAAACGCTTTAGAGGTAGTGATGTTTTCGGTGTTACTACAGGATTTCATTTTTTTTACATTACTAAGAATAAGTAGCAGATGCATGTACATATTACAGGTGTGCGCATATCTCTACCTAATATTAGAGGATCAAAAGCAGCTGCAAGCTTCAGCCCTCTCCGGAAGTGCAACTGCATCCTCCACCACTGAAGGTAACAAATTATTCTAAAGCGGGTATGCCTGTTTCTGCCGCCTTTGGTCGTCCTACAATGGTAGACTGAGGGCCTTGCTAGCTACCGCTGATTATAAGCTATTTTTCACTCGAGCTTCACCAAATATTTTGCAAGTGTTTACTTGTGGACAGAATCCGCTTAGATATTTATCCTTTTATTACTACGTACAATTAACTTATCACCTTTAGTTTTTTGCTTAGTTTTTATTATTTCCTTTCTTTCACTGTGTGGTTTAAATTGTCTTCGTCTATGGTCTATGGGTTTTTCTATGATTGTGCTTATATTTTGAATATTATATTTTGAATATTTATTATACTCATTAAAAAGAGCGCAACGCCGTGTTTATTATTGACGTGTTAAGCTTATTTTATTTACGGTGTTCCTTTTGTGCGTTTTTTTACCGCGTTTATTCGATGTTACCGCTTTATTCTCTTTTTCTTCAAGGAACTATTTTTTAATCACAAACCCGTCTTCCAAATCCTGTAAACATGCGCAGTGTTGTTTAATCCGAATGAGCACCTTATATATATTCTCTCTCTCTTTCCTCTCTCTCTCTCTCTCTCTCTCTCTCTCTCTCTCTCTCTCTCTCTCTTTATCTCTCTCTCTCTCTGTCTTTCTCTCTCTCTCTCTCTCTTTCTCTCTCTCTCTCTGTCTTTCTCTCTCTCTCTGTCTTTCTCTGTCTCTCCGCAATCGTTAACTACTCCCGGGGTTAATCGGGGTTCTCCCGCAAGGTTGTCTCCCAGTCTCTTCCAGTCTTCAGTCCTGAGAAACTAAAAATAATTAGCTATCGATCTATCTCCGGTCGAAGATCTTTCCATGTGTTATTACTATCAATGATAGTACTTTTCTCCTCGACACCCCGGTTCTCCGCCCCACTGATTATCAACAAATTCTAGTTGGCGACCTGGCTAGACTGAAAGAAATCTTACACCTATCCTTGTGTCTTTCAGTAAGGACTGATGACGGAAACTGCATTGCCCAGGATTTTTTTACGATAAATCCTAATGACAAATGAATTAATTCCAATAAATGGCAAACTATATTCTCTCTCTCTCTCTCTCTCTCTCTCTCTCTCTACATCTCTCTCTCTCTCTCTCTTGTAGAATCGTTGACGTGCGTCAGATCTAATATCTCTTTCCTTGCATTCAGTATCTATACCATTGTCTCAGAGCATAACAAGAAAAGGAAGACAACATTTTACACTCAATAATATCTAAACAATATAAACTCCTTCGAAATTTATCTACGAATGCAATAGACAACATGCCCCCCTATGACACCTAAAGTGTAAAAGGTTTGGATGTTTTGCCCGAGAGACTTCCCAAAACACAACTAGGTTTCCAGTTCCTCGGAGCACATGTCTTTTAGCCTTTTAGTCTTCGATTTTCTGCATACTAACTGTCCACCCACACCCACCCCCGTTCGCTCCCACCCCCGCACGGTCCAGTTTTTCATCCCGAACAATCAGCGTGGTTTAGGGATTTGATCTGGTTTATGTCAAAGACGAACATTTATCGATTGATTGATGTTTGGTGGTTGAAGCTTCATATTGATTAAAACTTTATGTTGATTGATTTTTGAAGCCTGATCCCACTGATTATTAAAGCGATGTGGCACGTGGTTCTAAAATGCATAAGTATCAGCATCACATCTGGCTTGTAATGCTTATACGTTATACGCATGTTCCAAGATCCAAGCTGTGTATGTTCAGCATATGTTTCAAAAATGTGTGCCGTATCGCTTTAATCTATCTTGCCCAAAGTCTGCTTCTGATATCTTATTGTCTATTCTTGAAAAAAATTTGATCTTTTCCTTTTATTATTTTCCCCTTTTCAGTAGTTTAAACAAACCGCTTATAAGTTATACGCATGTTCATGTATGCATGTTTTCACTTGCGGATTTGCATAGCGTCCCCTAGTAAAAATCAGAAAATAACTGGTCGGCTTGGGCAGTCACAGTGCTTGAAGCTCTTTTTGAAGATTATGTTATTATGCACATGTGCCTTTGCACAAAATGACTACTATTCCTCTTCCCTTTAAAGATAGGTGACCTTGAAACTTTTAGTACTGTTTGACTGAAACCCCCCACCATTTTATACTACATACTATTTCTTGCATGTGACACATTTCTGTTTATCTGTGCATAAATTATATATTTGTTTTCAGAGTTATGGCGATGTTTTCAAATTTTGCCAGTAAACCGGGTAAGCGGGATTTTACAACTTTTACTTAAGTGTCGACAAGTTTTTCTTAAATTCATTTGGCAAAATACCCAATAAAGTTTTCACTGTCCCTATTTTGTAATCTTAGTTTACGCAAAGCTCACTATTATTGTTTTTAACGTTTTTTCATTGAGCTGATCATTTAAAACAGTTGGCCAATATTCAACAGCTAAACTAAACACTTGATATTTTACTTTAAAAAAATCGTGCAATATTTAGCCATCGAAGGGGTCCGCAAATTTTTGCGCAATTTATTATGGCAGGAAGATGTCGACTATTCACAGTTTGAATCAAGGTGCAAATTTGATTTTAACTAACAAAATCGTGGACAACTGAGTTCTTACTTATATATGCTAATTTACTCGTATTTAGCTCCATTTTTTTATTCTTATTTATGTTCCTTTGCATAAGCTGCATAAGGCATAAGAATGCTGGTGTACAGTGTACTCGATGTGTTTCAAAAACCGGCCGGTATTTCGCTTTAAAAATAAAGCTGATTGTAGTGAATGCTGAATATATCACAGTACCATTATGCATTAATAATAAATTTTCGTGCCAGCCATATTATGGTACAATTTCTTACTATTTCCAGGATGGACGGTACAGATATTGTAACATTTCGAGAGAACGACAAACAATTTCGGTTATTTGGAACTAACGTACACTGTAAGGTAGGGGCGTCCCAATAAGGAAGATATCTGCCCAATGCTTATACGTACTGACACGTGTACAATACAATGCAGCGTTAACTTCTTGGTTGAACGAATCACAGAATCTGGTTTTCGGAGTCCTGTAGGTCGTTTTTGGCCCCAGGGTTTCCAGAAGTTCAATTTCTTAGTCCATCTATCATCAGACTGACGACAGATGTGGCCGGCCAGGCGATGTTAGAGAATTTCTCCAGCGTCTTCAATAATATTTATACTTTATTGTCACATTCTATATAATATAAGTTTGCGTCATATCAATGATGACAAGAAAGTTGACAAACTAAGCCACATGTAACCATAAACTACGAGAGGTTCAAGAGAGTAGTAACTCGCAAGAAGTTGATTCACCAATAAGATTTGCTGATTGTGCCGTATTCTGTGGCACACGCAAATTTACATTCGCGAACTTTGTTCCGCTCTGTGTGTGCATGTAGTGAGTGCTCAGAACCACGTCCCATACCGCTTTAAAGATTGTTTTCCTCTCTACAGCTGAACCCTTGACCCTTGCTCCTTTCCAGGTTGGTGCCTATATCGCGGACGCAATCGGTTTCGCAGTCACTATCGCCTACTGTATCAGTTACACGTTCTACCATTCGCGCGGACGGGGACGCAATGAGTTTATCGATCATTTAGAATTGAGTAAGGTTTATTTAAAGGAGGAGGCTCACGAGAATGAAGCGCTCAAATAGTTTCCTTTTATCGAAGGATAATGGGTTTATCTTCCAAAAAACAAGTATTATAAGGTTCAGCGCTTTAGTTTGTAGGAATTAATTAATCTAAGAACTCGAAGTCAAATAAAATAATCTATCGTATGCAAGGTAGACTTCAAAGCTAAACATGCAAATTTACAAGTAATTTTGCAAGCCAGCACAAAATTTGCATGCCCACTATGGAAATCAACTATTTTTTACGATCCAAAATTTTGATAGAATTCATAGTTTTATATTGATTTACTCCTTCCAATTAAAAGCTTTTGCATTGTAAAGCATGTCTTTCGGAACTTAATACCATCATCTTTCGATAAAAGGAAACCATTCGAGCACTTCATTCTCGTGAGCCTCCTCCTTTAATAAGTTTGGTAAGTTGAATATAACATCTGGTTTGTAGTACGATGATCCATGGGATTTGAGGCTGTTGTGAGATGTATTTTCGCCAAAATTGCGCAATCGCTGAGCGAGCCCCTATTCTCGCGTCACTCTGGGAGAGGCATTTGTTAGCATTTCCCAATCTCCTCTGATAGGTCTACCAGATTGGGAATGGGAACGGTCTACCAGTGGTAAACGCACGAGAATAGGTGTAGGTCACTCCCAATTGGGAGGCCCACCAGTGACGCGAGAATACGGGCTAAAAATGCAATTGCCTAGTATACTGTGCGAACATGTGATGCACCGATGTGAACCGTTATCGGGCGCGCGTAGGAAGTCAGTACGCTCATGTTTTCCGAAAAGATACTACCAAAATGTGCCAGGAGTGCGCAAACTTGGCACCAAATAGAACATGCATCCATTCGTAAACCACGCACACAAACATTTATTTCAGTGGACCTCGTCTTCGCCTTTGTTATCGGTCTCCCATGCCACATATTTCTGTTTTTCGGAATCAAAAATGAAAGAAAGGGATTTTTCATGTAAGATTATTTTTTTGTATTCTGTCCGCGGTTTTTTTTTCTGTGAACAAAGTAACGTTCTGACTCTAAATGAAGATTTTATTGAAACATAAAAAAACGTAAACTACTAGCTGGTAAAAGAAAATCTCCTGAGGCAGGACTCAATTTCTTAGTTTTATCGACAGCACAAATAATACATTCGCAAACAATGAAATGCGTAGAAAAAAATGCGTAGAGAAATGCGTAGAAAATTGCGTATAAAACTTGATTTGTACTTGATAATGCGTAGAAAATTTTCCCAGTGCTTCTGGGTCAGGCTCACGAAAAAAAAATCAATAATTGATCTGACGTCACACTTTACAGGCCTTTTCTCATCTTCTACTGTACGAACTTCCTGCTAAATTGCATTTTCACTGTGATTACGGTAGTGGCCGCGGCCCTGGACTTTCATAAGCAATTGTTTGGAAACGTGCGATGGGACCTTAGCTGGACCCTATTTCAGGTAAAGGGTTTTATTAGGTAGGCGAAAAGCAGAGTTCCTATTGTCTGTCCTTACAATTGATTTCTTCAAAAATTGTACCATTTATGATTTATTTTACAGAAAAGATCCTGTAATATATTTTTTTCTTTCCTTATTAAACTTTTTTTGCCTTTTTTGCTGTATGTAAAAAGTAACGTTCTAGTCATAAAATCAGAGCGTTGCCGTTGTTCTATGAAGGATTTTTTCCCTGTATGTTCGCTTCCCGGTCAAGGATAGCGATTGCTCTTCTTTTCCATTAAAGAAGTTTCTACTAGTTTCCTTAAAGCGAATTGCTAGCCCCTTTGGAAAATTTGCATATGATAATCAAACCCTATGTATCCTATGCTAATTTTGTACGATCGTCCATGGCAATCGTACAAAATTAGCATAGGATTTGCTTATCATATGCAAATTTTCCAAAGGGGCTAGCATTTCGCTTTAATGTATATCTTTGTACGTTAATAAACACTTATTGTAAACTTCACCTTCAGCTCGGCTTCACAGCGGCTCAAGGACTTGCTATCTACGTGGTTTTGCGGTGTAGAAAATACGTGTCAGCCAAGGACTACTGGAACCGACGTAATGAAGAGGTATTGATTAGATTTTTAAAGAGGTGTGTCATGTGGTTTTGATCGACAACTGCACTACTCAATATTATATGGTGGCGCATTTGGGCCCGAAAATGCTCCGTATGGAATTAAGCGTTCTATGCAAATCTATGTAAATCTTATTGACTTGTATGCATATTTATGTAAATTTTGTTATTTTCAGCGCCGTGACTCTACTGTGGTTGCCGATGGAGTTGTGCTAGAAAGCGCGTGAACCAAGATCACTTGAAGACAATAGAAAAATAAATAGAAAATATAATATACGCATAATTTTCACACATTGATACACTATTACGGTTAAAATAAAGGATTTATTTACTATAACGGAGTCTTGAATTTTGACAGTTCTTTACATGATACAAGGGTAGATAATAAAAAAAGACTACAAGCAAGATTTATTACACAAAATTAGAATTTTTTTTTAAATAGTGCAGAAGAAAACCAGATACATAGGGTAGGACTTGCACTACTTACGTAGTACTAAAATAAAACAAGGCAACACTTACGTGGCGCTACGAATATTGATTGAGCTACAATCTACAATGCATTATTGGAAGTGTACTTACTTTTATTTTATTAACTTATATAAGTCGATATTTTGAACATTGACAAGCTTTACGTGATCAACAAACAATATTATTTGGAATTTGGAATTCATAATATAATTCTACGGGATTTTTTTTTGTGAATACAACGAGGCGGTGTAAATACTATGCATAAAATATACCCACAAAATCAAATCGTTTCATAAGGGAATGAATGTATATAGAAATGATTTTTTTTCGACTTTTCAAGTCCGTAGTTTTCAGATAATAACAAAAAAAAACTTGATAGAAAAGCAAGTATAATGTCAATGTATTGATGGGAATGTATTGATATGAATTATTTTTATTTTACTTTTGTAGAAGTTGTGCAGCCAGGCGGTAGTGTACATCGACTGCCTTCTCCAGGTCGGCAACAAGGACATGTTCATCGGCAGAATGTGCAGTGGTAATAGAACCCGCACCGAAGAGGTATGCTCCTGTAATAGAGGAAGCTTTAAAGGGGTGTGGCACATGGTTTTGGACTAGCTATTAGCTACATTCCGCTCTGTGCCGGTAGTAACGGCACAAAATGTGCATAAGTAACTATAAAAGGTGACGATTAAATTAAATAAATTGGTTCAAGATGGGAGCGAATTTAGGGTTGAGTAGTATGTAAATTGCCCACGCTCACCTTTCAGTTTGTCCTTATTAGCATAGTATGGTAGATCGGTGTTGAAAGCCACCGGGGAGGTTGGGAACTCAAAGGGAGTGGGAGAAAGTACCACTGGGTCGTTCCCACCCAAGGGATAGGAGAGGGTTCCCCGGTCACCCACGATTCCCTCGAGCCGCTTCTTGACGTCATCAACTGAAATGTTAGCTTTATTTTCACAGAATTTCAATTGCATCCTATATTCGTTTCTGGGAAAGTGCATCAGACATCTGATTCGTATCTATTATATGCTAATTGTCCTATGTACTCACACAAAAACGCCCAGAAATTTGCATATAAATGTAATTTTTCGGATTTTTTGCAAAAGAACATCAATATAGGAGCCAAACACTGACACGCCAATTAAACAAAGGCCAAGTTTTTGGTTCTTTATTTAAAAAATCGGTCACCTACCAGACGTGGTGACTCGTATGAAGATGCTCGCTTGCGCATGATTCGCCCACGCATTCACTGCATGTCCACCGTTCATCATACCGATATTCACCGTCGTATCGCCTAAATTATCGTTTTATTGGGAATGCATTGTCCTTTGTTTAATATTAGGGTACCAGACGGCTATCGCCGCCTGAGGCGACTACTCATCAGGCGATCCTACTAAAATGATCATACTGCATACTTATATGAAACGTATCTTCCAATTTTATGTAAGAAAATTCGATAGCGAATTTTGAAGAGTTGCGAAAAGGGACTAGCATGAAACGTAGAATTCCGTTTCGTTCACACAAACAAAAAAGCCAACTTTTCTACTTTATGTAATAAGATAGTCACGGTTAATCAAATAATTACTTATTGTTAGTTAGCTAATTGCACTAATTACAATTAGCTTGTAAATAGCTTTAAAAAAAGTTTCTACCTTTCTTGTCGTCTTTTGGCCAGTCGTAGACGAGGATGTCGTTTAGAATATGGACAAGCTTGTGAACAGCGCTAGTTCCTGAATTGGGTGAACTGATGAAGACCATATCTTCAAATTTAGAAGTGAATATAGAAATATTAATATAGAAAGAGAAAACAAAAAGCAGAAATATGTGTAAAAACAGAAATATTTGAAAAACAAAAATTTTCGATTCAATATAACAGAAATAAATTATACCTGTATGTGGGTAACCCGAGTGTCCAGCTTTTCCCTCCGTGTGGATCTCGAACTGAAATTTTGGTTATAATATTCGAGACTTTCAGAAAAAAATTCACTTTTTCACCACCTCGCTCTCTCTCTCTCTCTCTCTCTCTCTCTCTCGGCTCTCTCTCCAAATATTAAAAAGTATGAAGTATGATGGTCCTAATAATATTCCTTATTGAATGAACAAGTTACCTTCAGTGCTCCCTTCTGAAGGCTTGCGAACTTCAATTCAGTAGGCTCACCAACAACTATGTATTCGGGGCTCAGGTGTGGGATAGAATTGGCCTCCTGGAATTATAATTGTTATATATTTTCAAAGTATTATTCTTGAACCGTTTCGTGGCACTGCTATGAATTGCAAGTTTAATTTAGTTCATTTTACCCTTTAAATGCATATGCATAAGAAATGATTATATATATCGTAATCATATCACCTGCTGGTTTGTTACAGTCTGTTTTTTTTAACCAATGAATTCCTACTGTTACCAATTGTTATAATCGCGGAACATGCATAGATAAGCTTTCAAACTGCATTGTACCACCGTAGTCTGCACGTTCTTAAAGGGACGGGCCCATCAAAATAAACCCATATTTTGCATGTTTTTATAATTTGTATAAAGGGGGTTTATTATAATATATGTACACTAAGTTACGGCTAGACTTTATCCCGCTGAAATTTTTTGGTGTCGATAAACTTAAAAGTATACCGTAGAAGACCAACAATTGCACCCTATTTTCTTGTCGCGTGTCCCGGGGGAATGTGGCTATATGGACAAATAGTCTCCCGGGTCCCAATCAGAGCGAGGTATCCTCGGGAGACGCGGTAAGGAAATAAGGGTGCAATTGTTGGTCTTCTACGGTATACTTTTGAGTTTATCGACACCAAAAAATTTCAGCGGGATAAAGTCTAGCCGTAACTTAGAGTACATATATTATAATAAACCCCCTTTATACAAATTATAAAAACATGCAAACTATAGGTTTATTTTGATGGGCCCGTCCCTTTAAAGTATACTATATTTTTATTGATATTTATATGACCAACAATATTTAAAAGTAACGAACCAGCATTCCAACATGATCAACCTCTTCCCCAACTACAAAGAGTAGAGCGAGCTGGTCGGCGAGGGCGGGATTCTCTTTGACAATGCGATTCGCAGCCAGAACCATGCAGGCCAGTTGGCCTAAATTAGTATACTGTATCCATATCATTAACATAAAGCGTTATTGTGCGCGGTACTGAAAGTTTTTCAATCATCATATGAGAAAAATGTGTCGGACAAAGAATTTGGCACATGACATCCATACGAGATAATAGTATATTGACCAGGATGTCTCTTGTGGTTCTATTCTACGTATACACATTTCACATATATATATACGTAGTCACATTTGATCGAAAAACAATGTATCTAAAATTCTAAACTTTCTTTTACTCTCTCTCTTTCTCTCTCTCCTTATTTCTCCATACGCAGCCAACCTTTTGCATCATTACTCCCTCGTCCATATACTGTAGTATCATCGAATGTTGGTGGAATGAATGGAGGAACGGTATCCAAGTGGGTATTCAGCAACAAACGGGGCACTAAATGGAAATTTAAATTGTGTGTTCTTTGGTTGCACAACTCGATGCATACTCCGCAGTGACATAAAGAATCCGCGTACCATTATCGGTTCCCAAAGGTTTTCTAGACGCCAGCACATTGAAGCGTGTGGAGTTTTTCAGGAAATTTTTCTGGACAGTCCATCCGTCAGATTGTAGAGCATCAGCAACGAAGTTACCAAACCGTTCTGGAAAAAATTGCTTAAAAAAATATGTCCGAATAGTTTACAAATGCAGTCACAGTAGATTTTTTTGCATTCGTCCCGAGGAAAAGGCATATGTATATGCTTTATAGTCCCTATAAAAGTGTACTTAGAAATTGTATCAAATGCAGTTACAGTAGAAATTTCGAGGAAAATGTGCATTTATATGCTTTATAGTCCCTATGCAAATGTACTTAGAAAATGTATCAAACCTATCAAAATAGTACCTTCCTTTCCTGTCGTTGAGTCAATTTCCATAAGTTTAATAAGGAATTTCTTCACATCTGTACCGGCCATTTTTGAAGCAAACCTGAAATTTTGAGTTTGTTTTACATGGCTACTGTAAGCTCACTAAAAAAATACTTCACAATTTCTTGTGGGCACTAAAAAAGCAGAATCACAACTTTTCTAAAAGTAGATATTTGAAGGACAGTAAAATTACAATGTGTCGGAAGAACAAACAGATGATGTGCCAAGAAAGAGTGTCCAATAAAACGTTTATCTAAAACTCAGACTAGGGTAAATCACCTAACCTTGCTCGAGACAGCAAATGCATAGAGGCAAGCAATATAAAACAGATAGAAAATCGTTTCATGAAACTTCAGTTATCAATATTTATTACTTTCATTTTCGGCTCGTTGCACGTGGTGATTAATCAAAACGATGCACATAACTACTGCGACCAGAAAAATTTCTGCGGATAGAAAAAAATATTTTTATTTAGGCGACGTTTTAAAATCAAGATGTTTGGTCAATAAAAAAAATTATTACTAACTTTAAATCTTGATAGTAAAGTTTATTAATAAGAACTAAAGATTAAGATGAAAAGATTAAGAATAAAAAATATTAATATTAAACCACTAAACTCTCATACTTGCGTATTTTGGTCAACAAATAAATAGTCGCAACGCAGTGGTCAGAGGTCATAAAACGATAAAACAACTGCCGCTCGATGTTATCTCACCAATGTTTGGTTTTTGTTGTGTTTTTTGAGATTTTGCGGAGATAAGCAAATCGTTCGACTTATAGAAACTTAGAAACTTCACACTTTTCGAAACGAACCACAAATGTAAAGCAAAACAGTTTGAAATAGGTATGTTGTCAAGATCAATATGGAAGTTTAAAGGGAAATACTGGCCGGTTTTTGAAACACATCGTATACACCTGAAGTCTTCTGCACTTAGCATAAATGCATAAGAATGCAGCGTGCAGCGGTACACGAACCGGCCTGTGTTTCGATTTAATGTGTTGGATGTGTGAATATACTTCTCACAACGATTGAGAAAACAACTCCTACAAATTGCACCAAAATTTTCACACTTTTCATTATTTAGAGTTTAGCCGAACCAGTTGTGACTTATTGGAATTACTGTAGAATTTCATGCAAATATCTTATACAAACATGGTTACGGTTCCCTAAAACCCCTACGCTTCATTACATTACCTCTCCACGAATTGTTAAAGCGAAAAACCGGCCGGTTTTTAAAACGCATCGTGGACAACTGATTTCAACGTATTTATGCTAATTTGCTCGAATACGCTCGATTTTATTCTAATTTATGTTTATTTGCATATGCTGCATAAGAATGCTGGTGTAACTCGGAACGTTTCAAAAACCAGCCAGTATTTCCTTTAATGAGGTAATAACTGTTTTTATTTTTACTTTTATTTTTGTTAGCGGGCCACAGTTCATGAAGTTCGTGTGTACCCGTTGCTAAGCTTTCGAAGGCTTTTCGTAAATTAGAAATGAGCTAGGCCTTTGTTTCGGCTTTTGGAAAAGCTGAAAAAAAGAATTTAGCAAATAAAGATTTAATTTATGTCTTAATTCTTCTTCTTATTTTCTCTCTTTTTTATGGGAAACCGAAAATCGAGAACTAGTTACAGAGAAGAAGGTAGATCTTATTTATTATAATACATATAAAAAATATTCCCAGATAATGAATAAAATAAAATAAAATAATTTCTTTTGAAGTTTTCAATTGTTGGTGTCAAATCTATAGAAGAAGGCCTACTAATATTTTTCATATTCAGCAGAGAATCTAAGTGAATCTAAGTAAGTCTATAGTAAAAATATCATGAAGTTAAAGCGAAATGCTAGCCTCTTTGGAAAATTTGCATATGGTAGGCAAATCCTATGTATCCTATGCTAATTTTGTACGATTGCCGTGGACGATCGTACAAAATTAGCATAGGATACATAGGATTTGCTTATCATATGCAAATTTTCCAAAGGGGCTAGCATTTCGCTTTAAAGGGAAGAAAGGAGCGAAGTATGTGTGGTTACCTATGTACTGAAATTTCCAGGTAGTCCGCTGAGTTCTTGGGGCCATTCATTTGACAATTTATTTTGCACGGACAACGCGCCATGCGAAGGTGAGACCTTACCTATGTTGGAATGACGTTTAAGTTTAGGGTGAGCCATTCTAAATACCGGCAGGTTTTTGGAACACATCGAATACACCAGCATTCTTAGGAAGCGTATGGAAATGAACAAATAGAATACAAATCGAGCTAAATTCGAGCAAAATAGCATAAGTGCGTAAGAGTTCAGTTGTCCACGATGCATTTTAAAAACTGACCGGTATTTCGCTTTAAGTTTCGAGAGTATTGTCATAAAGAAATACGACACATAGCACGCACAGTATGAAATTAACCCAAAAATATTAAATATATGTACGGTACTAGAATTTGAACCTTATTTGGCTTAGCATGGCAAAATTTTTACGCCAGACATTTTCTAAATATTCTATTCTATCTTATTATATTCTTTCTATAGACCGCTGGACGCCGACTGATCTCCGTTCCCAAGCCGGTTCCCCTCTGTTAGATGCATATCGATCGTATAGTTTGGAAGATATCCATAGAACACAACCAGACGGAGACTACGAGTATAATGGTGAACCAGTCGATAACCTTTCGGTTTACTACACTTATTTAATTCCATCAACATACTACATACAGTATACTCATGATTAACAACCATAGTGAGTATAAGGGCCAGGAATGGCTTACCTATACATACGCATACATAATCATGCTCATGCACACCCTTTGTGGAAATTGAGGTTCCTTCAGTAATATAACAATGGGAATATACTTGATATTGCCAATTATTTCAATGTTAAATTATATTTTTTAAGAAAGAAAGTCAACTGATTATAATCGACAGTCCTCGATAGCCACTGTGGAGGATTGGGGAAATCAGAGAAGGAATACGATAATTACGGTATGCTAATTAGAGAAATCAAAGAAGAAGTACGATGATTACGGTATGCTAATTAGAGAACTCAGATAAGAAATACGATAATTACGGTATGCTAATTAGAGAAATCAGAGAAGAAATACGATAATTACGGTATGCTAATTAGAAAACACCTTTACAATTTTGTATTGGTCAACTGGCCATTTTGTTTACTTGTGTGAAAAGGTTGTAAATCCTTTCTACTTACATGTAGATAACGTTTCAGTGCATTGCCGGATAATCTGCATAACCATACACAGGATATGTACCATTTCATTGCCTACCATTTTCAGCAACAACCTTTACCAATTACCCCACGTCAGCTGTACACCTCGGACAGAACTTCTCGACAAGGAGCGTCACGCCACAGAGCGCGCTCCTCTGGCTACGGTAAGTCAGGCACATTTTTGAATAACTTATGGTTAAATTCACTTGTAATTTCTTAGTAATTTCGCTTGTCGAGTTTCTCGCCTAGCTTCCTCATTATTCGATTTCGAGTTAAACAGGAAAGTGGAAACCCCATTATGAGCCCGATTATTTCTAAAAACTCCGACGTGCCCGATCCCCGATTACTCCCGATTACTTGAGGGACGTTATCGGGCACATCGGTTTTTCTTATCTAATTATATAAAGTTGGGAGCTTTGTTTGTTTGTGCGTTTGTTTGATTGTACGTTTTGATGATGTGCGTTACGCTCAGGAAGTAGGATTGGTTCAGTAGTTCATGTTCCCATGCACTGAGCCATCTCACATCCCGAGCGCCCCTCTCACAAGAGCCAGAAAAAAGCTGCATATATGTGGAATGCGTGTGCCGTATCAGCCGTGCGAGTTGGCGGCGCTCAAAGTACTACGCAAAAACTACAAAGAACATGCCGATCTAAACAAAAAGAACAACGAAGCGAGGATTTTTGCATATGATCCGTACTCTAATTTTTTGTAACTACTTTTGAATCCACTTTTCACGTATACATAAAAAATGTAATAGAAAGTCGCCTCGGGCGGCGTAGCCGGCTGGTTTCATATAAATTAATAATGTTATGATTTATATCCTTTTCCAGAATCCGATAACTACAACTACGACGCCCCACTTCATCCAGTATCTCCAGAAAATTTCAACACTCCCTTGGCATTAGATACATACCGAAAACCGAGTAAAAAGAAGAAAAAGGTCAAGAAAAAGAAAATTAAGAAGAAGAAAAAAGGTGAGTGTGAGGTGAGACTCGAACTCTGGTTGTACTGGTGACAATGCTCAGAGTTCGAGCCCGGCACTTCGAGTTCGACGTAGGCTATGACCCGAAACGCCTGAATTTTGTTTTATTTGGAAAAATTTGAAGGATTTAGATTCTCCTTTGCTTGTACGACGGAAAACGCTACCTGAAAGTGCAACAGCTCCTAGAAAACGATTTTCACTCTCAGGAATTGAAGGTGAACTCCCTTATTTAACTTGAGAATTCGTGAATTTCGTACTACACGATAGTTTAGACTGTTTAGATGTTATTATTTTTGCAATAATTTTTCTCTTTTACAGGGCGTCACAAAAGAACACATTCAAGGAAAAGTTCCAACTCAAAAAACACAAAACGAAAACCACAGTCAACTAAAGGTATTAAACCAAACATATTGTGCGTAGTAATAAATCCCAATAACAAATTCCCTCTGCAAATCAATTATGAGAGTTATAACTGGACGACAGACACACATACACTAGCACACCATAAGAAACGAAATTATGAATACTGTAGTAAATTATATTGGCACTTTATTTTGTATGTTGTACAAACCCGCGAAACATACCAGAACACATCTACAATTGCTTAAAAATTGCTTACTTTAATTACAATCTATACCCAGCTGGTACACAATATCTTAGATGTTTCAGGGAAAAGCCCATCTTTTATTCAAAGATACCCATGGCGGCATCCTATTGATTATACGCCTGCCAAAGTCTACAGTTCTGGGATAAAAAAGAGAAAGTCACGAAGTAAGATATACACAAACTTTTGCAGTAAACAAGTACATGTTTAGGTCATCGCAATTTGCAATCATAAGTGTTCAAAACATATGCAATAATTTTAAAACTTATGCACATACCGAGAAGCACATGAACAGCGAAAGTGCGACAGTGAAGTTAAAGCGAAATGCTAGCCTCTTTGGAAAATTTGCATATGATAAGCAAATCCTATGTATCCTATGCTAATTGTGTACGATTGCCGTGGACGATCGTACAAAATTAGCATAGGATACATAGGATTTGCTTATCATATGCAAATTTTCTGAAGGGGCTAGCATTTCGCTTTAAATGATTAGTAAAGAATACAGAGAAATAGGTAAAGGGATGAATCGGGTGAGTTAGATAAAAAGGTCGCTATCAAGTGGTAATTTCACATATTCGAAGATTCTTTGCGGTCTCCGATTACCGTAACCAGCCACAAAATCTACACCGCACGAAATAGAGAAGCACATTTGCCACTGATGATAGAGCCCATTCGATGTAAGCGGATATTTCTTTTCTGAGAATACAGATTTTTCGTTTTGTGGGCGAGACAGCGGTCAACGTAGGAGAGAGAGGAGAGAGAGAGAGAGAGAGAGAGAGAGGGGGAAAGAGAGAGAGAGAGATAAGGACAGAGAATGGTGAAAGAGAATGGTTTTTTTAGTAGATCCTGAATCCGCCCAGATGCGACCACCAGTGCAAGAATCCGGAAAATATTCTTCGATATCGGATAAGGTGAATTTTAACTGTTAAACATTCATAAGACTAATGTATTTATCCTCCTACTCGACAGCGAAATACATACGTAAGTAAGTAATTAATAATTACGCAATTAAGTAATTGCGTTAATTTTCGCACAAAACATTCAGCCTGAATCTTTCAACATGTTCGAAATTTGGGGGTATAAAATAGTTCAACAAAAAAATCATCTATTGCGACGGTTTAGGCCGCTTTCCATGCTACATCTAGTGCCGTATTAATTTTCCACGTTATTTTATTAAAATAATTTTTAGAATGCAATGTTATTCCGCCGAGTGGTTCCGCCGAAAGATTTACGTGGGCTGGTAAGTAAGGAAAACTTACAAATTGGGCTATTTATAAAATAAGTTTTAGTTTTAGAGAGCTAACCATTGTCCAACACTGAGGTTTTGATATGAATTAAGAGTACTACATCATACAAATTATTATAAATTAATTAAGGATCCCCCAGAGCGCTTCAAAGTAACGAGACCGCCGGACAACCTGCTTGCAATGAAAAGAATCCGAACACCCATGATTATTTAATAAAATGTTTTCTTATTTTGTTTTCCTCCTCTCGCAGTTCACAGTGCCCAACGCCAGAAACTATTCACAATACTTTTTTTAAATTGTTTCTATTTGTCACGAACCATGCATCTCATTACAGAATATTTGTGTACTTGCTCATTTGCCAGATTTTCTATTTTTAAAGCGAAATGCTAGCCTCTTTGGAAAATTTGCATATGATAAGCAAATCCTATGTATCCTATGCTAATTTTGTAACGATTGCCGTAGACGATCGTACAAAATTAGCATAGGAGACATAGGATTTTCCAAAGGGGCTAGCATTTCGCTTTAAACTTTTTCGAAAGTGTGACACGGAGGATATTGGCCTAAATAGTTTTTTTTAGATCATCTCGGGGACATAACAAGGAAAAACATCCATGCGATGGATCATAAAATTTATACTTATAAGTAATTCATTCACAAAAAAAACAATACTGTAAGAGATTATTGTAACTTTGATTATAATATAGTGATATGGAAAAGTGAGTTAGTATGTATTGAAAGAAAGATGCTGCTTATAATATAAAACAAAGTGTTAAAATTGGGTTATATAAAAACTAATTACATGGCCATATGAGCCTAAACAACGATTAATTTTTAAGGGGGCACTTGAGACTTGCTGATTTTAAAATGTGCTACTTATTGTTACTTTTAGATTAGACTGTAACTATTTCAAAGCGTCCAAGGTACTTCGACTCCTCAAACCAAGTTTTCCGGCCTGGAAAAAAAAAGAAAATAATACGGACAAGTTTGTAAAACAGCAAAATACAGAGTATTTTTTCCTCAATTATGTTTACTCAACTATATTCCTCAATTATGCACTTGACAAAGTAATTAACTTTATTTCAACATTATTGTATTATTTTGTCAGTTTACCTGCCCTGCGCTACGCACTTTTGCTTCTGGCAGTTTTGAAATTACTTTGCACATAGAGCTCCATTCAATCAAGTCTATTACTACTTTCTAACTATAAAGAACTAACAGTTTTGCGAAATTGGTTCCTTCACCAAGGCTTACGCCTCTATTTTCCACTAGAATGGTGGTTTCAGATTCCTGCAAACATAGTTATAACAAGAAATATAATAGAAAATAAAGAACCATGAAACAGCTTAGGCTACGGGGCCACTCCGCTCTTCATTGACGAGCATACATAAAGAACATACCGTAGACGTGCTAGAAGGTACGGTCGTTGGCATTACAGTAGTTCTGAAAGGCTCCAGTCTTATGACAGCTCCACGATGCGAAAATTCGCCTGGCAAAGTATTTCTGGATGCTTGAGCAAATCCAAGGCATTCTTGCCAAACGCATGTCGTGGTCGTAGATGTCGTGTTCTGTAAAAACAAGTTACGCAATCATCTGTTATACCACTTCAACGAGCCAGGTCCAGGTGACTGTCAACAAAGAAAAAGCATGGCTTTTTCCTTTTCGTGCAAACCACACTTAGACAGTTTATGCTTATTGTCAGTGTTTATAGACATATTATTATGCTAAATAAATAAAGCATTGATGAATAGACGAAGAGTTTTTTTTAGAAAACCCAATATCACACATCTACGTCAATAGTATTGTAGCGTAATGCGCAATGGCTACAGTTTTCATCATGTTTGAGTAACACGGTAAAATAAAATATAGTTTAGTAAAATATAGATATACCCACCATAACGTTAAAATCGACAAATTCTGAACAACTGTGCGTAACGTCATTATCTTCTATTTTGACTGTAGCAAAAAGGAATGAAGCGCCAAAGTAGACCAGAATTGAGGTGGACAGGACGAGTCTTACTAAAATCATATTTCTTAAACTATAAAGAGGTATGACATGTGGTTTTGCATGCCGTGTGTCCTGCATTAGGTTTAGATGCGCTGCATAACGAACAGATTTGCGTAGAAAGGTAGAAAACGCGGATATACAGCTGACAAACTTTTCTAACAGTGGCCATACTCAGCTACCGTATATTATATGCACCCTCATATTAGTTAGTCGAAAAACATACGACCTTTTCTTACTCTTGTGTAGCAAGCTCTAGGGCCTAGGGCCGTAGGAAAATCCGAGGACTTTTTTTTAATAAATCTTTTACGCTTCAGGAAATATTTCTGCAACTTGCAGTGCCAAATAATTAATCAATTAAAAAAAACACAAAATACTCTCACCGAACATCGTATTGGGGAACTTGATAACAACTTGACCGCTTTAAGCGCCGTCACGGAACTTTTCTAAAACACAACACAATTCGTTACTTGACTAGTAACACACAGAAAAAAGTAGGGAGATTAATGTTCATAAACTACTGAGGAACCGTCACAAAGTCTAATGCACCTATTTTTTTGCAGAAACGGTTTCTAAAACTAAAAGTTTCAAACCGGCACGCAACACCGCTTTAATAAAGAACACGAATAGAGTAATCTGGTGAAAAATTGTTATTTCCTCCCTTTATATGGATAAACATCTGCTAAACGTTCAACTGGCATTTGGGCAATGGTATAATGTATAATTCAGCCATTGGCAATGGATATGTCATACTGGGAATAGGAATCCAGATGTTATATGGAGAACAGCAAATCAAAAACGGAATATCGTATGTGTTCACTACTACGTTCTCAGGCGCGCCGCAGCGCGGACATGCGAATCCGCGTCCGCGGGAACGAGATGGTTTTTTGACATGGGAAGACAGAGACGCAGAAAAGAGGGCGGGGCTTGTTTCTCGCTGTCTCGAGTTTTCAATGCAAATTTGCCATATTTTCCCGCGGACGCTGATTCGCATATCAGCGCTGCGCGCTTGAGGACCAGAGTAAACTGTACATCCATAGTCTCCATGAAACATCCACGAAATTTACTCTTGGCGGATTATCGGCGCATAAACTTACTTATTAGGTTTTAGGGTAACCATTAGAAATACCACTATTGTTACAGTCACAGAGAATTGTGAATAACATGTAAGAAGAAAAAAACCGTACTACGCTATTTCTCATGTGATTGGCCCTTGTTGAATAACTTTTCTCTTATACTATTGAGACCGTACAAAAATAAAAATAAACTTTTATTGATTAATTTCATAGCAACAACTAACAAAAATAACATTTTAAACAAAAATATGACACTTAAAGCACATTCACAGACAACAGAATTTGGTACATAAAAAGTACAGGAAAAGAATAAGTCTATGTTCATCAATAGATAGGTAAAATAGTTTGCTAAAACCTTAGTTATTAACCTTAGTTATTACACAATTTAAACAATAAGTTAAAATAATAATATTAGTATAGGCTAAAATAATATTACTCTAGCCTCTAGGCGTATAGGCTATGACAAAAAATAAACAAACAATAAAATAATAAATAAAACATAGTTCCACCCAGTTAATCAAATTTCAAGGATTTCAATGAATAAGAATTGTTAGTAGGTCGAAAAAATAAATTAAATTACAAAACGGGTAAAAAAGTTGTTACCGCTCCGTTATGTCCAGGAGTCCAGGAGGTTGAGTAAATTTTACGCGTCTTACAGCGAAATACCGGCCGGTTTTTGAAACACATCGAGAAGACCATCATTCTTATGCAGTTTACGCAAATGAACATAAATCAGAATAAAAAATCGAGTTAAATTCGAGCAAATTAGCACACATACGTAAGAATTCAGTTGTCCACGATGCGTTTCAAAAACCGGCTGGTATTTTGCTTATATATCACAGAGGAACACTGTTGCACTCCCTTTGCTTTTGATCCTTATTCATCCATGTAGATTGTGGCACGTACTGTCTGAAAATGGACGGAACTTTTTAATATGGCTTCTCTCGAAAAAAGTAAACACTGAGGAAACTTGGCCGGTGCGCGGCCTACACTGGGCCGGAAAAGGGTGGGCCGCCGTGTGTGGGCCCACCGATTTTTTGTAGGCCGCGCACCGGCCATATGCCGGCCGCGCACGCGCCAAAGTATCGCGTTGAAGCTGAAACACAGGCACAGAACCTGGTTGATGATATTGCCTCTAAATGGTGCCCCAAAAATATTGGACTATTTCGACAATTATTATATGTATGTCAAAGCAATATGACATATGGTTTGTGAATGCTCGGAAGCATTCTATAATCTATGCAAATTTTGTGCCCTTATGTGCCATGTGCACATAGTGCGCATGGTTTCTAACCGCGTGCACACCATTTAGAAGTAGGCCCACCCACCTAATCAAAACGCCACCATTTTCGAGGATTTTCTTGCCAGTTTGATATGGTTCCTTGTCACGCCACTCAATGTAGACGACTTCACGGATTCCCAACTGAAAGCACAATGATAATAATATGATTAAAGTTTGTTGATATTTATAACCACGAGCGAGAAGTGCGCATCCGTAACGATGACAAAATAATGTCAAAATAAATTTTTGAGTGCGCCGCAAGAGGGCTGGTTGTGAGCGGGTCGTCTACTACTCGCCGCGCAACTTCCCCTTTGGGATCTGATAGGTCAAGTTTCGCACACGCGTGGCAAGACTGTCGCCGTCCGACATCGTGCCAGGTTTTCGCCGCGCGAGCCGTCTGAGTTCCCCAAACTCGTGACTGACTTGTTCTGATTCTTCACAAACTAAAGTAATAACGTCCCACCCAAACTATGGTCTTTGCACATTCGTTGCACGGAAAGAGTGTCGTATACAAAACGTCCATTCTTTCTACAGTCTTCGCCTTGAACATAGCGACCATCTCGGCGTGTACAACGTTCTTTCCCTTATTTTCCTGAATTAATAAGTTTGTTAATAAGGTTACCAGTGCACTACAAGTGACATCTTCAATTTTAACGCACCATCACCGAATTCTTAAACTAAATCACTCTTCTAATAAAAGAAAACGAACATATTATCTAGTTCTCTTGATGCAGTACATCGAAATACCGGCCGGTTTTTGAAACGCATAGTGGACAACTGAATTCTTACGTATTTATGCTAATTTGCTCGAATTCACTGGATTTTTTATTGTAATTTATGTTAATTTGCACAGGTTGCATAATAATGCTGGTATACTCGATATGTTTCAAAAACCGGACGGTATTTCCCTTTAAGCATGTGAGGGTGTTTCCTCTTGTTCGACATGTTTATGCACATTTTTATGGAATGTAATAATAATAAAGGGTTATCTTAAATCAATCGATATGTCCATTTACCGATTTCCAAGCATCAGGATCATCCGGAGATCCACGAGGCATCTGATTGAACCCAGAACCCACCACGGCGCCTTCCTCATTCACTATCACGCAGCCGACCTACAGTACATTTCAAAGTTAAAGTCCGCACTCACAATGGGGGGGGGGGGTTCGCCACAGCGGGGCGGCGCAACACCTCTAGGGGGCCGGCCGGTGCGCCAATTCCAGACGCGCATTTGTGGCGCACCATCAACAAAAGCTGCGTCACAGGAGCACCCATAGGAATTGAACTCCTTTTGAGCATTTCTGGGCGCACCCAGCATACGTTACCCTTTACCACTTTCCAGCCAGGAAAACGAGAGAGTGGGTCGGGTGACTTGATCTATACTTAGTGTGATCTCTTTCTCTCACCCGCTACGGGAAGCTGGGAGTGTAACTCACAAAGAAGTGCAGAGCCGCACATATCGTCAGATTTCCAATTCCTTACCTTAGTTTTCGGGTCCTTGCTCTGCGTTGAAATTTGCATCGCTAATTTCATAAATTTCTGATCGATTTCCCATTGCGTACCGTTAGTCTCGTGACGGATATCTGAAAGACGAAATATTAAAATTTGGGGAAAATCCGCTCAATTAAAGGGGAGAATCGGGGTCAAACTTCCATATTTGACCTCACCATTAACCTTCGGAGCACGCTGGATCAGAGACGACGCGCCAACTGTTGAGCATGAACTTCGAACCCACACAGTGCTTGGAAACGAGGTGAAAGTGCGAGAGTCATCGCACCGTAGCTGACAACGACTAAAGACCGTGGAAGTCCTGCACAACCTAAATCGTTACAAATGATAAGGGAGAGAGAAAGATATGCTGAATCTATATGTCTACACCACCACCACCACCGCTGTACCGCATAGACCAAAGACCTTTAATGCAATTGATTTCTCGGCTGAACTATATACAACAATAAAAAGAACACGTTTTGAGACTATCCCTTAAAGGGTCATGCCCACTTCAGGTAACCCTTATTTTGACGACACCATCTGTTCCGACACCATATTGCGAATACTTTTTCCAATACTGAGACGCAATATTCACGCAGTAACCAGCAATTTACCATAGCCCGCCATACCCAGGAATCTATCGCAATTGTCACGCCCACTCATTGACTACAATGCACCATAGTGGGCGTGGCAATTGCGTCATTGGCCAATCAACGCGAATGACGTGACAATTGCTATAGACCTATTCCTATAGATGCTATACTATAAAAGCCCAAAGAGAAGTGACAACTGCTATAGATGATATAAAAGCCTAATTTTAAATGTCGACCTTCGATGTATATTCAGTACTGAGGATTTTTGAAAGAAAGGGTGTATCCCTGTATATATTGTATATAATGTTCATTACTTCATTGTCTTACCTCCGGATACCAATCTACTTAATTAACCAATAAAAAACTCACATTCGAAGACAGATTCTTGTTGTACTGATCATCACTATTGCATGTAGTTCTGTCTGAAGACAACACAACATGTATGTACCGTACTTAGCGCTAAACTACTACCGTATGCTCATTCATTCAATACGTTTTACCGTAATCTATAAGCGCGCATTACGATAATTTCTTGAGAACATTTCACCATTAGTATAACCATTGCTAGTAACTTATATAATTCATATTAGAAACATTACGTAAAGCAGGCAATTAACAACATGTTACAGTGACACTCAAATTACAACTTATAGGAACCTCTAATCCAAAAAACCCATCAAATATACACATGTACCATAAAAGTACTGGTCAATTCAAACAATTTATTGAAATTCCATCAAAAACATAGAGAAAAATCACAATTCCTCTAAAATAAACGGCCCATACAATTGTGGCTAACATACATCTAATTCATTCAGTGGCCCGTATTCTCGGGTAGATGGGAATGTTCCGTTTGGGAGCTCATTCGTATGCAAATTTTTCCTCCAGCTAGTCTAGATAGTCGAGAAATTTGCATACAAAGGATTTCTCAAAGGGAACGTTTCCGTCGACCCGAGAATACGGGCTAATGAATCAACATACACGTCTTATTGTATCAAAAAAGTTCGCAATTACCAAATGACACCGTATAACGGGTAAGATAAAACAACGCTACAACACCCATGCCTAGCAGAAGCGGACCTCAGGACCTCTGGTAAATCAAAATCAACTTATTGAGTATTCAACGGAAAAATACATGCAAAGTTAAAATACAACAATAAATCTACGACACAACCCATATAGAAAGATCAATAATATACAACAATAAATCACATAGTGCTCAAATGCATAGGTTAGCATCAAAAAAATTAGTTATAGTTAAAAAAGAAGACGCTTATGTATATCAACCGTAACCGTAATTAGTCAGGATATCCTAAACATCTATAAGATTATCAATGAACAAATTGCAGTTCAACACGATTACCATAGTATGCCAAATTATCAAACTGAAAAAAATAATTATCATAATAGTTATCATCATAATTAATAATTATCAAACTGAAAACATAATTATCATCAGTATAAAACTCAATACTCAATTCTCTCTACAACTTGGGTCAAACTTGATTACAACTTCCCCACGGGCAGACTTGAAGTGCCTGAAAAGAAATTCTTAATTAATACCAGGTAATTTACTCGGGAACCTGATCTAAAGTATAAAGTACTCTTAACTATAAGTCTCAAAAAGGCTAAATCTGAGTTCAATCTTAAACATAAACTCTGCTCCGCTGTCTGTTGAAAAATCTCGCGCAAAGTAGCCTAAGCCTACCAAAGCTAGTCTCTACAAGCATAACTCACATTTAGGAGCCACATACAATACCAGCCGGCTACGCCGCCTGAGGCGTCTTTACATACTTATGAAAAGTCTGCAACGCCGATGAAAATCTCTACGAATGAAGATATACAACAAACATGAGAATATTCCAATTTGAGCTGCGGCACTCTTTTATATCCAAAGTGGAACAATTTATTCGAATTATACTTCCGTAACGTGAGTGCTAGCACACGCTACAGTTACTCTTTTATATAATAAGATTTACCTGTAATCAATGCCAACATGATCAAACAGTCTCCGCGACGCGTCCATTTCCCATGCATTGCGGTCCTTCATAAACACCACGCGGCTGACCTTAGTCTAAAGGAACGCTTAATAAAAAGAGTACTGTACTCCTAGGAGGCGCGCAGGAGAATCGAACCCGTGCGCGGCACATGCGCTCAGAGTAAGCCACAGGTGCGTCAGTGGCGCGCGATCATATGGATCATAGAAAAATTCTTTGGCCGCGCACCTACGGCGCGCTCCTGGTATCCCATCGAGCAGCGAACATCAAACAAATAAGTGACTAACGCGTGTGCGGCACACTCTCAGCACACGCGTTGCAAGGGTTAACATACCGGTCAAGAAATACCACCACCAACCTGTATCATCAGCTTTGCGCACTCATTACACGGAAATAGCGTCGTGTACATTGTACATCCGCGTACGTTTCCAATACTATTCACTATCGCGTTCATCTCGGCGTGGCACACGTAAGCGTGCTTATTATCCAACGGGTTCGCGTTGTTCTGAAAGAGGAACAATGCTCATAAAGCTAGGAATCGCCAATCCCAATCCCAAAACATATCCAATGATTGTAACACAGTACATTGGATTGTCTATAGAGAACCTCTAGGCACATTTCCCTCCCTTGAAAAGAAAGTGACTCAGAGCGCTACACGCGCCGTCATCAACTAAGATATAAGATCCTTTCCCGCTCCTCAATTCACTAAGAAATTCTACCCCCGCTCACCTTTCCCCAGGGAAATTCATCATCATCACATCCAATGGGCATCCCATTGTACCCAGTGCCCATCACTTTCTTTTCGTCGTTCACCAACACAGCGCCAACCTAAACATCGATCGTTAGATCAACAATGGCTCAGTTTTTCGTAGCGATAGGGACAATGCGTAGCGGTAGCAATACGCACCTTGCCTGTTAGCTAAGAGTTTCGTAGTACTCGAATTCTTAGGCGAAGCGATGTACGTTACTAATCGTGTACGAAGCGAAGCCGTAGTGGTACGGTAGCATGCCCATATACATTACTCAACAACTACGTTAAATTGAAGGTAATGTAACCTAAACCGAAAGAGTCATGTCTAATGACCTAATATCCAAGCAAGGATACACTGGCACTCATGTGACCATTGACAGCCTGCTATGAATAAACTAACTTCTCGCTCTTCTCTAAATACAAATAGAATCATTCACCTGCGTTGCCGGGTCCTTACTCCTATACGACGCTAGAACTGCCAATGACATGAAATAGTCGTCCCAGGGTAGATAGTCCGTCCTCTTCCCACTATTTTGTGACAATGACAATATTTCTAAAGTTATCAGGCAATGTCAAATATCGATATTCTTTGCCATGAACTCACTAGACAAGGGAATGCCGCTACTCAGCCATTCGCACACTATACGCAACCCTTACTTTTTGGCGATGTCTTAACATTGACAGCAGGCGACACCACCCGATCAGTCGGTGACGATCCGGGACGTGTCAGGGGAGACGACGGCGTGACACACTCAAATGAGGATGTCGTCGAGGAGGTGGATGTGTGCAGGGCCTCCTTTCCACTAAACGACCTCCTTAGAGTTTTCAGTTTTTTTAACAAACTTACATCCATGGTGTTTTACGATTTATTAAGTGAGCAGATCGTGTCACGCTTGTCTACCATGCCATCTGACAGATCAGTCCAGCCTAAATACCTTATCGTATCTGGGGACACTGGGTCATTTTGTTCACAAAACCATTTGAAGAACAACCCAATTTCATTAGCCGCAATACAAAACATGTGTGAAACATCTCGATATTCACCTTTCTTATTAAAAAAAATTGCTAGATTCTACGTTGTTTGCTCTATTTACGTCACAGCGTTTCTGGAACTCTCATCGATATGTTTTGCACATTGCATATAACTTATTTGCACATACTATATATAATGTATGAGCTTCTCACTCTTCTCGATTGAATCCCCCGCTAAACCATACGATGATGGCTGACAGGGTGACGGTTTTATCTTAAAGCGAAATACCTGCCGGTTTTTGAAGCGCATCGTGGATAACTGCATTCTTATGTATTTATGCGAAATGGGGTCTATTTTTTATGCTAAATTATGCTCATTTGCATATGACGCATAAGAATGTTGGTGCACTCGATGCGTTTCAAAAACCGGCCGGTATTTCGCTTTAAGCATTATCAATGAAAGATCAGTATTAGGACTCCACTGACGTCACGCAGAAGCTTCCTCACCTCTTCACCTTCCCGTTATCTATCGCTCCGTCTACCGTATCCGACGAGATAGTGAGAGAGGCGGCAGAGTCAGAGAGAAGCGAGAGATTCAGAGTGGACGACGACATGAGGAAATCCCTGGAAGAATATACATATGCGATGACGGCGTTCAAAGAGAACTGGCACCCGATTTTGAAAACTTTTTCAATGCACTGTGGTGTGCATTCATCGATACGGAATGGGAAACACCTGCAAATTCAGTTATCCGGCATACGTTTCAAAACCACATGCCATACCACTTTAAATCTATAGAATAAACTAATAATATACATACAACAGGATACACACACTAATCGTATGTTACAAGTTACAACGACGCTACCGTATGCAACTATGAACCACATTATACACACAGTATGTATACACAATATTATGCACACTAAACTATGCAATAAAACTTAGTTTTACTGTAAAGCCATTCGCATTTCTAATGTCTCAAGCAATTAAATAATTCAATTAACAATATATTCACTATTGCATATACAATCCCAATGAAAAAATTCAATAACTTGCAAGGTTTTCTTATTTGAAACTTTTATTTCAATCGGTCTTATAAATCAGTACAAATGCAAATAAGCAGAGCATTGGCCAGTATCAGTACGAATAAATAATCAATAAGTACCTTCAGTTTAGTAGGTGAGCACTTGAGCACAAAATTCTCGAAAGACAACGAAATCATAGGAATGAAAAGTTTAGAAAAGGCGTAAAAGATACGAGAGTGGGAAGTCAAAATAGGAACCTAAAAAATTATTCATAATGATTAAAAGTCAGAAGTAGTCCTTCAAAACAATGATGGTACAATCAAATAAAAAAACCGAAATGTAAAGGCGTAAAGATAAAATTATACTCTCGACGTACATCAACAAACGATGCCAGTTCCCTCATAACAATAACGATCGGTATTAATATTAATACAATTACATACTCGAGCATCACCATTAAAGCGAAATAGCGGTCGGTCTCAACAAAAAATACGAAAAGAGGAGGAGTAAACAACCGTGCGTTTACCGCTGTTTTCAAAAAGTGCATTTTTGGACTTTT
Source organism: Pelodera strongyloides (assembly GCA_036852015.1). Lineage (NCBI taxonomy): Eukaryota > Metazoa > Nematoda > Chromadorea > Rhabditida > Rhabditidae > Pelodera > Pelodera strongyloides. The sequence goes on along the minus strand of JAANDG010000061.1, from coordinate 99,540 downwards.
ACTAGCCAAATTCAAAATATTTTGTCAACATTTCGTCATTTGGATGCTTCGGAGTGTGTGATCATTTGAAAAGGCCATCCCTCGATTTTTCCGGGGCCGTGCTAGTATTAAAATCGGCAAATCGCCGGAAGCGAATTTTCCCATACAAAATCGCAAAAAATGGTTGTTTGAGAACATTTTTATGCAAGATGAACTTATTTGTTTGTGTTTTTATGTTTATTTTCGTTTATAACTTTTTTCAAACTATTTTTGGTGGAAAAACCCCAAACCGGGTGGTATTTCGCTTTAAGGATAAGATAAGATAAGATCAAAGTAGTCCAATATCAGTCCAGGCAAACCAATCCGAGACGGCGTATACAATCGATACAGCAATCAATAATGAACAGAAAAAGTCAATTGAAAAGGTGAGGAGATCAATAAACTGAGCATTCACAAACATATACATTCAACAAAAATATCTCTAACATAACAAACAAAACATGAGATCTCCCCGCATATATTAAGACTTCAACTGTTAAGACAAAGCAAAAGCATACGATATCGCTGTATATATCACCTTGAGTTGATGGACTATACCTCCGTTATCATTGTGTCCGGATAAAGGGCGTGACGACTGGACGAACACGTCCAACTGAATAAGAAGCAGATTAGGTAATAACATTAATTTGGTTTCCAAGTATGCTGAAAAGTTACAGTATTTTGGAAATACACTAGAATATTTTTTAATTTTTCATATTATATATGCAAACAGAATCACGCCGAATTGTTGGGAAAGTTAGAAACTGGAAAGCCCCATAATAACCACAACAGCACCGTTCGTAAATGGAGAGACCTTTTAAACTTAGTTGCCGAAACATTGCGTATCAATTACCTTACCTAACACACCGTTATCATAAAAAGAGCCCAGAATTCAAGAGATAGTAAGACAAAAAAGTAATATATCTCAGTCTCGGTGTTGAGCTATGTCTTAGTATCTGTTCAGGCAAGAGCTCAACAGATAGTAAGACAAAAAAAAACGAAAATATGAATAATAATAATTAAAATACCAACCTTCTTGACCACTTTTGCCAACGTATCATACGTCTTCTCAGCTTTGTCCATTGACCTATCCAAGTCCCGCCTTTCCAGGATGTCGTCCGACGACTCGTAACGACTGAAGTCAATCAAATATAATCGATCGATCAAACATGACTTACACAACTTATATACGCATATAAGCAGAATACATATACACCCTGTATATGCATATCGTACACAGTAGATTTCCATAGCAAGGCTAGCCTGTTTGGTCTGTTTCTATCCTAAAGATGTACATGCGCATAAATAGATCTAATGAGGTATGGTGAAAATTTACAGTGTTTGGAACTACACGAGAATAAATTTGCATATTATATATTCAAGTTTCGCGCAAAAATACGGCAGTATTGACAGATTTTGGGATACTTGGAAACCCCCATAAAGAAACACTGAGGACCACATATACCAACGTAAGATCGAATGATAGGCAAGGAAATACTAAACTGATGGTTAGTGAAAAATACAAGAGGAGCTAGCTTAATACATAATGTCAGGAAACTTTTTAATATAAATTTACAAGAATACTCAAGACTTACGCCAATTCCCTCTTATACTGCAGATCCAGATCATCCATTATATTTGTACACTCTCGATGGAAACGTTTGCAAACATCTGGGGCCGAGCACGAGCTGGTGAGCAGGATCTCACGCTTTAACTGAAAAGATCACACTTTAAACTTTACAGCAATTACTACATATCATCAATTAGATAATTACAACATTTGCTTTAATGCTAATGCACAACATTCCCAATAAAGAAGTTCCTGTTTTTGACCAAAAAAAACATGCAGAACTTCAAAAGCTCCAAGCGAACAGTCCCCTCTGTACAACTTTCCAAATTCCAGGCAAACCAACTTTTCAACAGTTTCATGTTTCAATGAAAACTGAAAAAAGCCCGTCTGATATCCGGAAATAATATCTTCCACGATTAACTTGCGAATTAATAATAATCTCTGATCTGGTAGTCTGGTACCAATGATAATTATAAACAACACCTACCCTCTCGTACTGTGGCAAGTATTGTCTGAGCAAAGATAGCACAAGCTGGCAGTTCGCCTGAAGAGAATGCGTCGACATCCCAGTCTTCTAAAATGCACAAAATGGAACAAAATTTGCATATACCACATGCTATCAAGCCAAACCAGCACTGCATTTCAAAAACCACCTACCATCCGATGCTAATTATTTGGAAATGGAATATACAAAATAGGTTTTGAATCAGTTACAACTGCAAAGTATGTTCCACCAATGATAGACAACCAATTTCGGTGCAACTGCTGAACTGTCGTCGGAGCAATTAAAAAGTCACATAAAATATGTTGACTCGCAGTGTTAAAACACGTCATTCATTCACAATAATAAGGCGGACTACAAAGCAATGTTTCAGGCATGGGATAAAAAAGGGATTAGGTACCACGTCAATCCTCTACATCGAATTCACAGCTAATTGAAAGTACGAGTAAACAAAAATATACATCAAAAGAATACAAACATTTGCATATAATAAATGTTCCAGTATATTTCCACAAACCTCCTAACATACCGCTTTAAGCGACCGAAAAAAGACCTACCGCAGTCGGTATGAATGGGACCAGTTTCTTGACCGGGGACGTGGATTGTCCCGTCCTCCTCCCGTTTCCTCTACGTTCTCCATTGGGAGAAGTAGACCTCCCACGAGTCCTTCTTCTATCAGAAGACGGTTTTCGGCCGTGCAGACGGCTCAACACACCGGCACCGCCCAATTCGCGTCTGTAATAATCGTGATAATAATGATTGATAAAAGCATAGTAATTCTACGACAGCACAACTACATAGAGTTTACGCTAATACCGCAAAAAATGAACATAAGCAGATAGGTCAAAATAAACTAACAACACGATATTATCGTGAAATAAATCTCCCCATTTAATTTCGGGAGTACCTTTAAAGCGAAATACTAGCCGGTTTTTGAAACGCGTCGTGGACAACTGACCTCTAACGTATTTATGCTAAGCTGCTCGAATTTAGCTCGATTTTTATTATAATTTATGTTCATTTGCAAATTTGCATAAGCTGCATAAGGATGCTGGTGTGCTCGATGTGTTTCAAAAACCGGCCCGTATTTCGCTTTAACTTCGCTTCAATTCACTGAGGAACGAGCTTGCAATATCATGCATAACACATCACTTACCACGCCATAAAAATCTCTGTTGCTCACTCACACTGTTTTAGTGCTTTGCTCCGACTTGCACATAAACTGTCCTCATCAGTAATCTACTACCGAATAAAACAAAATCAGACAAATTAATAGAGCACAAATCAATCGTCTACCTCGCCTTTTCCGGGAACCTCCTCCTTGCCGACAGTGCATTCACGTCAAGCGGTTGTCTGTGTACATCCCTCACAGGGGCACCGGTGCCAGTCCCAATAACTTTATTGCGGTTCCTTGGGCCAGAAATGGTGAGCGACTCCGCGCGCCTTGGTGCTCGTTGGGTGTAATCGGCGGCAAAGTGCGGGAGAGGGACGGTGAAAGTCTCAGAGTGGGACCGCCGGGGCTCCTGAGAAAATGTAAATAATAATATATTTTAGTTTTCAACCTTACTGCTGACACTTTAGTAACACAAGCACACGGTAAAGTGGAAACACGACATACTCACTCAACATTCAAACGGAAACGTTTTTTAAGACAACATTACTAAGTCGGCAATTGCAAAGGCCGAATTGGGGTAATGTTATGTGATTGTTATAATAATACCAAATTACAATAAAGAGTATTTGTGCATGAAGTAGAATCAACAAGTCAACATCACCACGGCGCAGGTCCGTTTCCCAAATTTACTTTTTGTCTACCAAAAACAAAAACCTCAGCCGATTGAACGCCATTTTGACAAATTAACACAACAATGCAAATGCAGCACATAAAATAAACAGTGAAAGTTGAATACTCAAAAACACAAACACACGCCATGGTATGATGGAATTAAAATTTTGTTGGTAACTAAACTTATAGAAAATATATAACCAAACTACCAACCTCGTCCAAATACTCATCACAAAGTGCACGTGCAGAGTGATTCAACATATCTGATGCTCTTCTATCATTCTCCATTCCGTGATTGTGCGCATTCTAGAAGTTGACATAAAACAAGATATTCATGTCAAACTGTACTGTAATAATTGAGTGTCTGGGTATAAACGTCGCATAAATTTAGTTTAAATTCGTAAAGTTGTGCATCACAATTGTGAAAAAAAGCCATAACTCCACGAGAAAGTATACACTCAAGCAATAGTTATCCAACGGCGCACACCCAAATTCAAACCAACTCGAAAATATCACAAGTAATTAGTGCATGTTTCATACCGTAAATAAATATTAGAAAGTCAATCGACGGGAATCTTTGCCCATCTTGTTACCATAAGAAAAATTGTAAAATGCCAAACATGTGCACTTACATATCACACTCACACATTTAATAACCCATCATTTCCGCAAGGAGAGAGAGAGAGAGTGATCTAACGTGATTGTACTTAATACGCAAAAATGCAAATCATGGAGGTGCCCATGGTGAACTCAGCCAATAGGTGGTTGGGTTGGCGTAAATAACGAGCATTTGCTACCGTGTATTACACGTTCACTCATTTCTTTTAATCACATATCGTCTTCAGCAGGAGGGGCGAGTGATATTGCGCCAAAATATTACCAGCACCAGCAGCCGCAGGTGCTTGTGCCTAATATGCAAAAATGCAAATTATGGGACCACGGTGAACTCAGCAAACATGTCAATGGCGTAGGCTGTGAGCTGTGAGTGAACAGTGAGCATGAGTTCAAGCAAAAGAATAAACACTCCGAAAGAAAGATTAAATAGTTAAAAAGTATCTCACCTTAGTCACAATGGTCATCGGTACCCCGTGTTCTTTAATCATCAAATATCGTTGTTCGCGTTCGACGCCCCGCCGTATCGAACGTTTCGTGTTTTCATCTGCAACATGAGGGAATAGAATAGAAAGTCAGTGCCAGGGATACTGTTTGCATGTTTACCGTACCGTTACCGTCAAACCAACGAAACTAGGCAAAAACGCAAAAGGTAACCTGGCCTAGGTGTGAAGCTGGTGCGTTTTTACTATACTAGCAATATTAAGCTATACGACTATAAAATAGCTACCATATAACAGACGACCAGTGTCTGGTCTTTGGTCTATAACAACCTCTCTGAGATCTGTGCAAGTATAAAATGTAAGCCAAGGCCCATCTCGAGTACTACATCTTAAAGTAAAGTTCAAAAACAACACAATATACAACATATATAAAATTCTTCATTATCATTTTCATAGAGTGCTACAAACTACAAATTGACCGAAACTTACCAGAATTAACAAGCTAATTTGATTAGATTACTGTACTTGTACCCACCATGTTCCCGAAGATTTACAGTAGACCTGGATACCGTCCCATTCTCTGTCCCTCTAATCGGGTTTCCATTTTGGGTGGCGGTAGCTCTAACCACTTCTAACACAGAGGAAGAGGAAGGGCGGGAGAAACTAGAGAGGAATTCATATTTTTGGGTATTAGGTACACACATTACTACTTACTTCGATGCAAGTTGCATCGAAGTAGGTAGCAACTCGTTCATTACATTGGCATTTGGCACGCACGCCCATGGGCTGCTCGACTGTTACAGTTATATAAATCTACGCCATCTTTAACCATTGGCATTACGAATACACTACACTCACGCTCAATGCTCACACTCGCTACAGAGGTAGAAAGAAAAAGCCATACAGCATTACTCGAATACTCCAAACAAAATCGAAATCGAAAAAAGTCGGAAATAGTCCCCATCCCCATCAACCCAACCGAACTAACAAAAATCAAACAACTTTCGAGGCCAACAATTAACCATTCATCCTTAATTAATCAAATAAACTAAAACTAATAAAAGAAACCTTTCATCATCTGACATGTCCGTGATTTCAAAGTGTGAGTCATCAACCACCAACGGATGAATTGGTTCTCGAGTTGGGTCAGTTTCCAGTTTACCCACTAGACTGCTGTACCTGAAAACACAAACTATTTGAAGACATCTCGTATACCACTTTAACCTTATCCCTACCTCTAGCTCAAGAGTTCAGATGTGTAAAGTGTAAAGTGTAAAGTGTCAAGTAACTAGTCAAAAGAGTGGGTTTAACAATAATTAAAACGTAATATTTAACAATATATCATACGATGTCATTTTGGACATCCACAACATTAAAGCGAAATAAAAGGTAAAAGTAAAAAGGAAGGTCAAAGGCAAAGGTCAACAGAATTATCTATACCGTACCTTCTAATAACCTTTTTTAGATTCGCAGAGCCGTTTGTTGAAGAAGAAGAACCGCCAGAGGAGGACAAATCACCCTCTTCTTGAAACAAATCCTAAACAACAATAAAATAAGAAATGGGTAGGTTTAAAGCAAAATACCGGCCGGTTTATGAAACATATCGAGTACACCAGCATTCTTATGCAGCTTATGCAAATGAACATAAATTAGAATAAAAACTCGAACTAAATTCGAGTAACTTAGAAAAACCGGCCGGTATTTCGGTTTAATAAAGATAAAGGAGGATCGTCATAGGTATGTATGTACCCCACCACAGGCAACAACTGTAGCATTGCAGTTTACATCTTTACATCTTACAATATCGCATTGGCCGTGCATGGTACTGATTGCTACCTACGACCTACGATGCGATGGTTCAAAGTTCAAACATTCAGGACGCGACTACTACAAATTACAAGACTACTCCATCAACATAACGGTTTAATTACCCAAGTTTGAGGTAAATATTCCGCCCTGATGATGTCTTAATGATGAGACGTTCGACGTTGACAGTAAAGACAATTTTACATCTGCGTTTTTAACTTTGAAGTTTATTGTTTATTCCGGGAGTCGTAAATGCTCGAAGATCTACCTTGCTTGACTATAGCATAGCAAAAGTCGTTCGTTCTGCAGTTTGGCCTCGTCTAGCGTTGCAACTCGTTTGTGAATATGAATCGCCTACGCCTACACCTAACAAAACTGTAGAAGAACCATCAAATCAAATGCGGAAGCGCCGGAAGCGGAATTCCGGAATTGCGCTCACCTTTCTCTTACTCCTGGACAAACTCGTTAGGTACTTGAATCGCTTTCCCAGCTCGGCTAGTTCATTATACATTCTCTTGTCATCTTCACGTGTGAAATTCCCCGCTCCCGAATGAGAAGAATTCACAGACGACTTACGTGTCGAAGGTCGAGACGGAATACCGAGACCCACTAAAAACAGACAATTCAATCAAAGAAAGAATCAATGTATTATAAAAAACATTCGCCGTTACCCGTTACCCTCATCCAGAAGCCATATAATATTCACCAACACGCAAGGAGCCCTCCTCCCCAAGGAGCAAACAGTGCGTAGAGAGTGCGAGTGCAGAAGAGATTCAGAGCGCTCGTGAGCCTAGGGAGGCCTCCCTGTGTGTGGTGAATATGGCCTCACTTCAGGAAACCGCCTAGGCCAACTTACCTGATTTGGCTACATGAAGTGCTTGCTTTGGAACAGATATTTAACTTTAAAGGCCCATATTCAGATGTTACCTAACTTGTCCAAAATATACTCATAAAGATTAAGCCGTACAATCGTGCATGCAACGATGCAACGTTTACACAATATATCGCTAGAAGATAGCATTTCGTTAGTATAATATAAATTCAAAAACAAAAATCATTACCTCCTTGACTCTCCGGCTTCGGAGACGAACTTCGTATGAGATGTGGATTGCTTATTTGTGGTATAACATCCGGGAACTAAAAGAAACAAATAAAAAGTATAATAAAAGGTATAACAATCGGGAACTAAAGAAACAAATAAAAAGTATAATAAAAAGAGGAAAAATCCAGCCAAGAAAAGCATTATTTTTACCCTCTATATCGTTACAGGTCATAAAATAAACAAGCTATAAGATCTGCTCTGGTCAAAAACCAGCCGAATATTAAAAAAATGTAAAGAACCATGTGCGAACATGTAAAATAATATGTTTCAGCTCATACTTATTATTACCACAATATACAGGATACATAAAAATCACAGAAAAACGCTTTGACTTTTCGGTTCTTGTTTCTTCACTTATTTTTATACTTATTAGTTAATCAATATTAATTTCAAAGGTGAAAATCAGACTATCAGAGTTCAGAGTGTGAAAACACAGAGAATGGTTATGAATATTGCATTATTATTATTATTATTCTAAATTATATCTAGAACCTAGAGAACAAGTAATGCCAAAACTAACATCTCTAGTCTAATGCATAGTTCGGCTTTTTGGGTCTGGCCATCTGTCCTATAAGCCTATACCCTCCCACCTCTAATAGGTATCCCGCACTGAATTAATGCAAAAACAACACGCAACCGATTCGCCTAACAACGTCTACAACATGGCTATAGCAACCAGGGATTAATATTCACATGCAATTAATGAGTACAACCTTAGTTATTAGCTATTACAAAACACAAGGAATTAGGAAATTAGAAGTTAGAACATAATACAGATAAGGAAAAACAGAAAAGAATATGGCAACTCTCATCAGACAATGTCAAAAATGTTCAAACACACAATAATGCAAGGATGCAAGAAACAAACAAACAGAAAAGTCGAGATAACAAGAAGACTAAAAATGAAAATAACAATGAGACAATGACGAGGAAACTTTTTAAAGAGGAATTATATATTCATAAATTCATATTCATAATATGTAAGGAATTAAGGAAAAACTGACCATAGAAATATTGGTGAGATTGGTGTCCACAAAATTGGATAAATCTGTCAGTGGCTCATCGACCATACCTGAAATTCGAGGAATTTTAATCAGATATTTAAATTTTAAAATTTAATCCCGCAAGGGCCGCAAGGCCGAAAATCGGTACGGATAACGGAATTGCGGTACTAGTTTAGTTTGCTACGAGGCAATGCAAACCACGCCTAGCATTCCTAGCAAACAAGCTCAAGCAAACAAAACTAAATGTAGAAAAAACGCAGAGAAAATATTGTCATAATAATAATAATAATACCAGCGCAACCGACGGTGTCTTCTAAGTTAGTCTCCAAGTACGGGAGAAATAAAGAAGCCACTATAATTTATAGACCACAATTAGGCAGAAAAACGTAGAAAGTACTCTCAAAATGAATAGAACACTCAACTAATTAGATACCCATCGCACACGGTAGTTATTTTCACTAAATTTGTATTTTTAGATTCAAAAAGGTTGTAAGGTTCGCCTGAGCGGCCATATACTCATCGAAAAAGAGCTAAGAGCATGAGAGTATAGGGACAGAAGTTAATTAGTGCGTGGGATAGTTATACTAAATTTACTAAACGGTTAAATGAATCGTTTCCGACCAAGAATTGAAACTACAAAACTTACTGTCCTTCTTGATAATGACAACGACAACGCTTTTTGGATACTCCCTTACTCACAACATCAAATAGCCACAAAAATCATAAATGAAGGAAATGGAAAGGAATTAAGGGAAACACCACCGCGAACAAAAACCCAACAGCGCATCAAGAAGGTAGCACACTCCACAAGAAAGAACGACATTACTGCACACCCTAATCCAGCATTCCATTAATAGTTTACATCCACAGAGCGTGGAAATATACTAAAGGTTTGAGGGTTGATTGACAGAATAATACCACAGGCTGATACAGACGGCAGACCAAATCAACACATGCGTGAACTGACAATAAGTAAGAATATAATATGTATAATGAACACTATTGGTCTAAATAAAACACAAACAAGATTCCACTTGCTAAGTGCGAAAAGCTTACTGAACTGATATACGTAATAAATGATAGATAGATAGAAAGGCAACCATATACAGTGAAACGATAACCCAAGTAAAAGAGCATCCCAACTTTTGTTTATAAAGGGAACAATACACAATATAAGACAAATACAAATTAATGAAAAGAATAGAACATAAAAACGCGCGACGTTCGTTCGCGACAGCAGGAGTAGTGCACAGTGCATGCGAAAGATCATTGCCGAATTCAAAAATTGGCTTGTTGCCAAAGCGTTACTGATTCGGTTACGGTATTCATTATGAGAAATAGACTTGCAAGTCAGTATCACCAAGAAAATCAGAAGTGAGGCAAGCAAAACAAAAAGCAGAATTCGTGGTACTCAGCACGGTGTAAATTGCCAAAATATCTTCCACCTATCTAAAAAAAGTTTGTTGTCGTCGTCATGGTCCGCAAGGTCAAAAAGATAAGCCCGATGCGGGGCTCGAACCCGCGACAACCAGATTAAGAGTCTGGTGCTCTACCGACTGAGCTAACCGGGCTGGTTCTTCGCGTGGAAGTTACTTTTTGTGGAGGTTTATCTAGCAAATAATCCTGTTCAGAAACTCATGAACTTCATCTGATTATCGACGTTTCCAGGAGATTTTCATCCTTGCTTTATAAAATTAACTACACTGTATTGGGTTCCCAATGTAGTATTCTATTCACTTTCCCTTTTCCCACTAGCAACTCCGCCCTTTTTTCACACTTGTCTAACGCCCTCCATGCGAGTAACTAGCATGACTCAAATTAGCATACGGAAGCTCGCGTCTTTTGTACGTTTTGGCGTACAAAAGGTTAGCCGGAGCCGAGAAAATCACGGAGTTCCGAATTTTCAAAAGGAATGGAGTAGTGAACTTTTTTAAGATTATTTAAAACACGTTTGAAAATTGTATTTACTAGAAACTTCTTACATTTCATCCGTAACTTTACAAATTCACTCTTTGTGGTTTGTAGCATGGTGTGATTGGTTCTTTGTAGTCCAATATGCTTGTTATTCAAATCTCCGAAATTGGAATTTTTACTCGATTATGATGCTGTAATTCAATATACTTCCGAGGGCGCAACCGGAAACGCAATCAGACTAGAAATACACTACGGAAGTGTGCTCGTTTTGAAGTCGTTTGTAATATGCTAATATGTCCATAGTAGTATGCCATATGTAAATACTGGCTATGGCGCAGACTTCATATCGATGTGTGATAAATTGTGCGTGTGCGGCAATAGTTAGGGTTAGGGGCACCTATTTTCGTCGTACACAGCTATGAGACAACCAGTACCGTGACTAAATAATGCTTTGTATTTCAATTTAGAAGTGCATATAGCATATCGCATGTGTAGTTTTATTTCAAAATTCTTTTTCAAGTAACTCAACTGTATAACACACATTACATTTGGTATTGCAAATAACACGATTGTCCAGCCATCATAACATTTGTGATACGTGCGTGAGTTTGACGGAAACGCTTTCGTGCTTACCAAGCCATTAATCCCTCCCAATCCAATACATTGCTTCTTAATTTGGTCATTAAAGGGAATATGTAGGCACTCAAAATGTGCAAAACAACTGCGAAACTAGAGTTTCCACACCAGACATGAATTTAAGTAGGCGACTGAATATGTAAATTCGAATATTCTCATTTGCATGCAAATATGTCGCTGTTGCATGCTATATGCCGATGTATGCACACATATGCAAAATTTTTTGCTCCATCAGCACTGCCGTGTAAGCCAGGGGGTCAAGCAACGCGTTTACTATGGAAAAGATTAACTTTGAAAATCATTTTCTTTTAAATGGGAAACTTTTAACAATTTTTGTTGTTGTTTCCTTAATGAGGAACACACATTCTATTAATACAGCTTAACTTCAAAAAGGGCATACATATTCCCTTTAAGTAAATCTTTACTCTAGAAATTAGTTCAGACTTCATACTTCAGAAGTCAGACTACAAACTCCAGAAACTTTCCAGAAACGTTGTCGTACTTTGTCCGTGTTTGTGCCCTCTGATCGTGAAAGACGAGACCCCGAATTTCAATTAACTACCTTTTTTTGCCGTTTGGGGGAAATATAAGACCGTCCGGGCAGACGGAACTGAAACCAAGCACAAAGTCGACCAGAATGTTAAACCTATTATAAGATTGTCAAAATGAGTACACGCAACCTCCCTGGACCTTTATCTGGACAGTATTATTATTTTTTTTTTTTACATATTCCTCACCGTTTTAATATTGATAATTACTAACTGAACACTAAGCGTGTTTTGAAATGAAACAAGTGAACAATAAAACACACATGATTTTACTTCAGTACAAAATAACGTAAGTTATTTCACACAACCAAGAATATAACTCAACGTCAGACCGAATTTTTCTCGGATGTCCGTTGATCTGTTTTGCCGCTAGAAACAGCCAATTTCAATTGATTGTTATGGTTTTCAATGTTATGTTATGTTACATGTTATGTTATGTTACTTATTTATTTTCTTCGTATACGTTACTCCGCGTTCTCTACGAATAATAATGTGATTCAACTATTACAATTTGTGTTATTCCGCATTCTTTTTCTCAGGCTATAACCCCAAGTGGCTTTCCCACAAAACGCCATTTGCGGCACTATGTGTCCCATCGTAGCGTCATCTCCGGGTACCTGCAGCTAGAGGGTTATCCCAATGACTAGCACCCCATTTGTTTTAACATTATGTGGCCCTATTATTGTCTTTTCACATACGCAGATTATTTATGTAACGTTGGGACACATGCACCTATTACTGGGCAGCCAATTCCTGAATATATACTACGTGCAACTACTCCGCATAAACGTTATGTTACGATATCACCCTTTTTTTACTTTCATTTACCCCTACGGTTATTTTTAATGGCTTTAGTGGCTTTAGTACTTTCTCTTTTCTTTGATTTTCCATTTACAGTATTATCACCCTTTATCAACTGAAAGAATCGATGCAACTGGAAATAAATTATTATTATTATTATCTATTCTATAAACATCCGATTCTCGTAGAGAAACTTCGAGCTCGCTTTGGTTAGCGTTACCGTCAGTGAGCTGGTTACCGTAACGATTACTATTAGGGTAAAAGTTACGTAACAATTACTGTATTTTTTGCTGTTTTACTTTCTGCTCTAAAACGCTGGCCTCTTGCCCGAAGCTTTAATAAAGCACGTTTAATCATATAACATTAAACTCACAGAGAAATGGCCCAACAACAAAGCTGTGCTATGTGCGATCTGGACAATGAGGACAAGAAAGATGTTCTCCTCATAGTTGAGGACGACTTTAATCTCAATAATATCGATGCTCAAGACCCAATTGTCAGACAATTCGCCATGTTTCACAAGGTGCTTATTACGCTAATTGTTTATAAAGGCTAATTAAAACGCATTTCTTATTTTATTTTAAAGGGAAATAAAGGTGCAATTGCTGTTCGTCTACGGTATAGTTCTCCGATTATCGACACCGAAAAATTTCAGCGGGATAAATCTGGCTGAAATTTAGCAGTGCATGTGTTATAATAATGCATGTATTATAATAATCACCCTTTATAAAAACAATGAACAAATGTTAAATATAGGTTCATTTTGATGGGCCCCTCTCTTTAAAGGGACTCGGCCAATAAAAAAGCATATCGATTTTCAAAATGTTTTGAAGCGACATCGTTTTAGTTTGAAACGTTGCGTGGTGCACTTATGAAGAAATGTGAGAATGAGCCGCAAGGCTACAGATTGCACATGGAACTGTACTTGTCCGGCAGACCTTTCACAAACCACGCATAATACCGCTTTAAAATCCAAACATAAACTGCTGTATCTTCATGCAGTGTCTGCAGACTGTGTGCCTCCGCTTCAGCCCCAATTCCAAATGTTGTCTATCACTGTTAACACACACCGTCGCATTCATCAGCATTTCAATATGTGAGTTTATTTCCATCAACTTAAACCGTAACGCAGGCCACCTTTGCAATTACACATATTGAGACTAGAAGTTACAATACTAGATTCAACCTTATAACATAAAGGGGAAGGGTTTACTTTTTTGTTGGCGTGAACGTAACGGAATTTTACGTCGATTTTATTACAAAAACTAGGAAGATGCTTCATGTAGGTATGCATTACGATCATTCATTTTAGTAGGGCGATGGCCGTCTGGGAATGTGATAAACGTACATTACTTCAGCATTCTACGTCGCAATCTATGACCTGGCTTGTCTGGTGAATGACTCGAATGATGCCAGTTCTGTTATTAACGTGGTAACTGCAATATGGTCGCTCCAGTCGGTTATATCTCATGTCAGTATTGTTATTGTTCAGTTAAAGGGAATGTCAAGCCGGTTTTGCATGTTGGGCTCAAAAAAAAAGCTTGCGTTTTGAAGGTAAGGAAAGTGAAAATAAAAATAAACAAAAACTTTCACGTAAGAAGAAAAACAATTTCAAACCCCTCCAAAAAACTCCTTCAGTATGGGATTCGAGTCGTGTGGACAGAGCTAAGGCAAATCGCTGTACACGGGACGGTCTGAATTACCGGCTCACCGCAACGCATCCGTTTGCGTGCGTTGCGGCGGGTTTTGTTCACGTTTATGACGAGATTTCAAATATTTTAATCTGCGGCCATTTTTCTGGGTATACTGTATTGTGCGCCGTTCGAGATTTACTTAATCTGCGCCAGGAGATGGCTTTCTGCGCAGAATCCCCTTTGACATGCCCTTTAACAAAGCATAAAAGTTCGTCATCGATACAATAGAAAAAACCTTGAAGCATCACAGCCGATAAACATCCTAATAATGAGGCAGAAGTGCGCGCGACGTACTTCTTCAGCGAACTTCTGCAGCGATTGTTTGAAATATGTATCATATCGAAAGTGATGTGGAAAAGATATTCTACAAATGTTCGCGGGTTTTGCACCTGACACTTGGTGCGTGCACCTGTAGACTTGCGGCGCATTCCGCGCACTTGTGGCGCATCTGGCGTACTTGTGCCGCACACCTGGTGAACTTGCGGCACATGTGTGGCGCACTTGTGGCGCACACCTGGCGCACTTGTGGCGCACACCTGGCGCACCGATCGTACTGTGTGTACAATCCGTGGCTATTCTACCGTTTACCAACAGGTCTGTCTGGCTCGATGGCAAAAGAAAATGGTATTCGAAAAATTCTTTCACTTACTTCGACACGCAAAAGTTGATGTGGATGTGTTCGATAAGGTTTGTTTGTTTACTTCGAAGAAATGTTCTGTATGCTTCTAGCCCGGGAAAACTAAACATCTAACCTGGTTTTGGCTGAGAATAAGCGCCGAAAAGGAAAAGAAAGGCTGCTGATCTTCAATGCAAAAAAATACTATTTTTTAAAGGCACGTCGACTATCAATCCGTCGTAATACTATTCGATTTGTCACACTGCTTATTGTAATGCTAACTTCGATGACATCTCTCTTTGTGGCTAACTTGCTCAACAAAGGACGAATGAACGACATTTGGCTGCATACTAAATATGACTATGTGAGTTTTCAGTCACCATACTATTGCATATAATTGTATATATGCTTATTTGTTTGTTTGTATGTTTGTATGTTGTACGTTACGACTTCGAATTCAAATGGTTCAGAAGGTAATTCGCGCTTCAGTGAGCCCGAATAACTTGAAATACAATCTTATGTCAGGTGTTCTACTTTCGTGAACTACGTTTCATCCGATGCATCCAGTGTTTAGTGAATATGGTGGTGTGGAATGTTGCGTTGCACACGTTTATCTGCCTTTCTAACGCGATGAAATGGGAAGTCAAGAAATTCAACTGGAAAATCAAACATGTACGTTCAGATAGAAAAAATATCCATATATAACTGATTGTACTTTGTATTATAGCTAAGATTGACGTACTTTTCATCCAACACATGAACAACAAGCCTCCTTCTTATATTATGCAATCAATAAACTAACATTTAGCTAAAAGCTGAAGAGCCCGATGAGCTGAGTGCAAAACTACTTGATCTAATTCTGGTGCACACCAAGTTGAACAAATGCGTGCGACATTTAGATAAGATTTTCACGGTCAGTGATTTTTTTTATGATTCTTGATTCACCCTGATGCCAGTTCCAATAAAATTTACCGCTGGGGTAGGTTACAGGCGTCTCCTGTTTAGCATTCTCTCTCGCTGTCTCTGATTTTGAGAGGCTGCGAGAGAAAGCCGAGGGAGCACGCTAAACAGGAGACGGCTGTAACCTACCCCGATGGTAAATTTTATTGGAGCTGGCCTCTGGTCCTAGGTCCACATATTCAAATCCACATTTGCATATTTGCAGGTCTACGCGTTCCTGATGATAGCTACCGTAATCCCAACTCTCCTCTTCACTCTGCTTCTCACGTTCTCTCGCACATCTCTAACCTCTGCTCTCATGACAATGCCTGGTCTCTGTTTCTGCCTCTATGCTTTCTATGGTCTTACCATTACACCAGCTGGTCTATATGAAGAGGTAGGTTACATTTTTAAAGGGAATGTCATGCTGATGCAGAATTTCCGAACTTCCAACTTTTCACAAAAAAGTTCAATTTTCATAATTCTAGAGCTACAAATCAAAGGCGGAACTTCGAATGAACAATGGAATATGGGTTCCATTTCATGAAAAGGTAACACTGCACAAGTACCTTATTAAAAAAAATAAGATAAAAACACTGTTCTCTTTTCACATTTATAGCCTTGATGAAACTCGTGCTGCGCGGCCAAAACTGGGCTTGGCGCACAGCTTTTTTCCAGTTTTCGCATGTTCACCTGGACATTTTCATCTCATACTGCGTGGCGAACGCATGTTGGCAAGAGGACATTTTCATACAGAATAAGTATTTTGTAGTTAATTATTCTCCAAAACACTATTACTTTCAGGTAAACAAGGTGGCGCGTACTCTGCTAATGCACTTGGACCAAGATGATTTGGGAATTTCGCTGTGGGGATTTGCCATGGTCACCAAGTCACTGATAATGACGGTAAAATCCCAAACTCAACTCACACTGTGACAGTAACGCACTTATACTGTGGTCCGAAACCGCAACGCGCCCCTTCGCTCAGAAACTAAAAACATACGCCGAATGTAGTTTGCACAGAGAGTGCACTGCATAAGAGCCAATTGTGTACAATTATGTGAAAACCTTCTCGCACTTCCCTGGCGAACGCTAATTTGACTCTATTTTTATGCAGCGACTGCGCGGATGCAGAATGAGAGGAAGTGCATACCTAGTGGAAAATAGAAACTCTCCGATATTTCGATATTTCCTGAAATTAAAGATGCCAATAAGTAATATAACATTTCAGACACTTTCTGTCATGGTCACTTGCCTGGCACTACTACTGGATTTGCGACCGAATAAAAGGGAATAAATGCCATTAGACTGTATGTAACATACGGAAATACAATACGACAGGTAGATGTGAACTAAGGGTGACGAAAAAGGCGACCGATATTTCAACTACCAAACGAAAAAGGGTAGACCCAAAAAATACAAATAAAAGAAAAAGTTGTACAGGATTTGCTGTGTATTGGTCATAAAAGATTTAATTTAGTTGTGTCAAGTTACTGCGCCAGTTTTTGACCGATAGCGTCACACAATAATATTGTTGTCGTTAGCCCATAAGAACCAAGACTTTTTGGTACGTGTATCTGTAGCCTACGTGTTTTCTCCAATTCCTTTACCCATTCCTTTTAAATAAATGTTTTACTGTTTCAATTTTCTGGTGACATCGAACAGTTATGGCCATACAACTCATTTGCGATTCAACATCCTATGCATGTAAAAATAAACCCGAAAACGAGAATAGCTGAAATGATAAATGAATGAAAATGAAAATTTCACATTCTTGTCTGGGCACATACTAAAGAACCATATACAGCGACATTCTTGTCTTTCAGTTGGGCAATCCATTTGGCTACGATTTTTCTCAGCAACTCTTGAGGCTGTATTCATCAACATACAGGGAGCCCTCCCTAGGCTCCCGGGCGCTCTGAATCTCTTCTGCCCTACGCACTCTTTAGCTCCTTGGGGAGGCCAGGGAGGGCTCCCTGTGATGAATACGGCCTCTGGAAAAATGTTGCCAGCAGGCAGCAGGCCATCAAGTGGTTGCAAACAATTTTTATTTCCTTGATTACCTAGATGGAAACTGTTTGTTTTTCTTATTGAGGTATTCTGTGTATTTTTGGACAAAGTTATGAATCGAAATTTTATATTTGTGGTTTTCTCACTTATGTGAAGTCGACTGTATAGTGATGGTTAGTGAGGCGCGTAAGTCATCCTTATCGCTTTCCTGGCTGAAGCTTTAAAGCGAATGTCAAGCCTGATTCACAGATATTCTATAACACGCTGTCACAGCTACCGTAGTTTACACGATTTCTCTCGCGCTCTCCTCTTTTTCTTTGCTGACTTAAACAAATTTC
The DNA here is from genome assembly GCA_036852015.1 of Pelodera strongyloides. NCBI lineage: Eukaryota > Metazoa > Nematoda > Chromadorea > Rhabditida > Rhabditidae > Pelodera > Pelodera strongyloides. The sequence continues at coordinate 81,201 of JAANDG010000061.1, read as the reverse complement.
TCTCGCGCCCTCCTCTTTTTCTTTGCTGTCTAACAGCAAACGGTCCTGCGGCAGAGAATAGTTCTGATTTTGTCCAAATGACCAGAATCCCATATTGAAGGAGTTTTTTGGAGGGGTTTGAAATTGTTTTTCTTCTTATATGAAAGTTTTTGTTTATTTTTATTTTCACTTTCCTTACCTTCAAAACATAAGCTTTCTTTTGAGCCCAACATGAAAAACCGGCTTGACATTCCCTTTAAAGACTCAGGCACACGTAAAGTAATCTGCGAGGATTTGTGCATAAAATTCTTCGAAACTGGTGCTCGACTTGTGCTTTGAAGTATTGCGAAATAGATTCGCCTCCTATTTAATTAAACCTGTTCAATTTTTTCTTTCTGAAATTGAAGACGACATTGAAATTCGACCCCATTTCTGACTTTGGATTTGGTTTAGGCGGAAGAACCCCTTTTATGGGTTTAGGCCCCCGAATACATCAGAATAGAGTATTTGTATTCGCATAAACCACAATATTCCACTGTTCTTTTGGATTTAGCCGCCCCATTTCTGATCGGCTATTCGTCGTGCTTTTGTAGTTGTCATACTGTCATGCAGATAAGTTCAATGTTTTTTACTTCTCCTCACATAATTTTTGCATATCATTTCGTTTAACAATACGGCCTTACTGAATTACAGAAAGACGAATATTTATTTAGAAGACGGCTATGCCGCCTGAGGCGACAAACGCTATCTAAACGACTCTTGAAGCGCTCATATTTATATGAAACGTCTGAAGCGTATATTCCAACGTTTCTGTCATATTGTGCATATTTTGTAAATATGCGAACTGTTCCCTACTTATACCAAATGCCTGAAACGTAGAAAAAAATTCGTTGTGGTCGTAATCACAAATAAATTCACCCGGCCACAAACTCTTCTCCTTTATATAATAAGATATTAAAGCGAAATGCTAGCTCCTTTGGAAAATTTGCATATGATAAGCAAATCCTATGTATCCTATGCTAATTTTGCGCGATCGTCCACGGCTATCGCGCAAAATTAGCATACGATACATAGGATTTGCTTATCATATGCAAATTTTCCAAAGAGGCTGGCATTTCGCTTTAAAATCTGTAGCCGGGCTCAAGAACATTTCAGTAACCAATGCTCCCTAATTAGAAACTAGAAAGCTGTCATTGCGAAAAAAAATTAAATCTACTATGGCAGGTGCAGCCAACCAAATTAGGCCGCCATATTTATGTGCCGTTCATTGAATATCAGAAGCATAATGCTAGCTTACAAGTAAATTTAATCATATTGATTTTCATTATGTCATTGACACTTTAAGGCACGTGCTGCGCTGATTTAATTTTTTGTTCTATTCTTGTCTTATCGGCACCAATAAGCCCTTGTTATGATATAACTATATTTTTAGGTACCTCACTGTTTACGTTAACCTAACTCTCATAAACATTACTATCAAAAATGCCCTTGGCGCATCTTAACTCAAAAGAAACTGAAGTACTTGAAAAAGGAGAGAAAGGAATCAATGAGAAAATAATCGCCGAGGATGGGTGTTGTTTATGTGTGGACAGAGATGACCCCATTGTGTGCCAGTTTGGCGCCTTTGCTGAGGTGGGACCTTGAACTTATCTAACAGGAAAATGCTAGAAATAGCCAAATGTTTTTTAAAGCGAAATACCGGGCGGTTTTTGAAACGCATCGTGGACAACTGAATTCTTACGTATTTATGCTAATTTGCTCGATTTAGCTTGTTTTTCATTCTAATTTACGGTCATTTGCATAAGCATGCTGGTGTGTACTCGATGTGTTTCAAAAACCAGATGGTATTTCGCTTTAAGAGGAATGTATGAAAATATATCACAATGCCACAAGGTCGAGCATGACGAAAGCGGTGAAGATGGTGAATTGCATGAGCAAGGCTCACAGATTCGTATCCTCGAGACATCGTAGTCAAACAAAATATTAGGTCCTTTTATAGGAATCACATCCAGACTAACATCGCGATTTATCGAATAACATAATTTGTTTTTCAGTGTCTAAAGTTCGTCTTTCTCCGTTTTGATCCAAGATCTCAGTGCTGCAGGAGCCTTGCGTCGCATATTGCCCTCGTTGGCTCGATCACCCTTTGTACGTTATTCAAGCATTTTTATTTTCACTGACTTGCCACAGAGGCGTCAGCCCGCTTGTTGAGACTTATGTTACTACTGATTTTTTTTGTTTTATTTATTATGTGTATTTTGTAACATGCACGTTACATTGATTTCTTTGATTGGCTTTGTGCGTAATAAATTATAATTATTATAAATTATAATTATTAGTACAGCGGCCTGACATGTGGTATTTACGTGAAAAGTATGCTGGACAATTGCATTCGCATATACTACAAGTAAATTGTGCAATTTATGCGGGAAATCGCCATAGATGGACAGCGATTTGCATTTGCATACATTCAGGAAACCACGTACCATACCACTTTAACAGCAATATCATATCATATCACACTAATGTTTCAGCCGTCTACCTCGCTTTGTATGACATGTACAATGCTGTAACCGACTGCAAAGATCCATCGTTTGTTGCAACTCTTGTATTATTCATTTGGTGCCTCCAATCGGTTATCGCACACGTAAGTTGCAACAGGTTAAAGCGGTATGCACGTGTTTTGTAAAACAGTTGGACTGTTGGACATATGAATATATGAATGACACAAACTTGATTATAGGTATACACTTACAAAGTTAGTAGTGTAAGTGTAAGTTGAATTGAATATTATATTTATGTTCATTTCAGCTTTTTCTCGCCAAATGGCAAAAAGACTTGGTTTTCGAGGAGTTTTTCCATCTATTGCAACACGCCAAAGTAGATGTGAACGTTTATGATAAGGTACTCATTTTTATTTCTATTTTATTTTTATTTTTTGTACATCGTAATAGATTTTTAAATTATGGGAATCAGGAACATTTCGTGATAACCAACAAAAATCGTAGGTCGATACATAATTGTCAAAATGGTGCCAGCTTTCTGCCTTAATGGTGCCGAATGTGTGCCAAATGGGTGCCCAATGGTGCCAAATTTGGGGATAAAATATGAATTTCAGCCTCGCCGCGCGTCTATCTTCCGGAATTCCCTTCGGTTCTTCTTTCTATTGGGATGCAAAGTAGTTCTGTTCGCCATGTTACTATACGCTTTCGCCAATGATTTGCAACTGAAACTCTTCCATCCGAAGTTCAAATACGTAAGATTCGAAATATGTTCAAATATAGGAAAGCAATAATGACCATAATTTCTAATCTGAAAAATAGAAGAGAAGTATAGTATCGGGCTTTTCATTATTCCACTAGCGCCCGCCTCATGTCCGCATCTTACAGTTTATACTAAACTAATATTTTTTTATCTTAAATCTTTATCTTTTATTTGAAGGAAAAAATATTATAATTCCAGGCATTCTACTTTCCCCAGCTCCGTTTCCTTCGTTTAATCCAGTGTTTCGTCAATATGTTAGTATGGAATGTGGCCCTTCACACGTATATTTGTCTGACAAATGCCATGAAATGGGAGGTGAAAAAGTTCAACTGGCAACTGGCACATGTGGGTGATTTATAGATTACTATGGTCCTCCGGCGCGCAGCCCGGAACTGCGTAGCCGCGTCCGCGGGAAAAGATTGCAAATGCGGAAGCGGTTACGCATTTGCGCGCTGCGCGCCTGAGAACGTAGTAGTGATGCCAGATATTTGATTAATTATAGCGTAGTTTAGGTTAAGGTCTCAGGACCAGAGGCCATGTTCACCACTCCAATTCCTTCGGGGAAATAGACCCTGTGGACAGAAAATAGCATTCTAATGTGAGAGACGCAAAGAAAAAGACTGGAAATTCCCCATGGGGAAGTGAGTGGTGAATATGGCCTCTGTATACACACATCTTTTTTCCTCGCTGATTATGCGTGCTAGCTGCGCGAGCAATATAGCGTACGTGTTTGTGAAAAAGTATGCAGGACAACGGCATTCCTACATATTTTCTGTGACTTTCTGGGACCAGTAAATTTCAAAAGCAACACACTTTTGCTTTAAATTGTGTCCCTTTACAACTAGAATAATGAGACACCAAACTAAAACGAGCGTATTTGGTTTCAGGTGAAGCGTGAATGTGATGAAAATCTCCAAAACTCCCTTTTGGTTCTAGTCAAACATCACACTTATTTGAGTAAATGTGTACGACATCTGGACTCGATTTTCAAGGTTAGATTTTTCCTTAAATATTGATACGATTATTTATTATAAATATATTGCGCTCCCATTATTAGGGTTCCTTGGTTCAGGTCAATAGTACTTTATGGAGACACATCTTTATAAAACCCATACATAAAGAGTTAAAAAATTCGGTCAAGCATGATGACGAAATAATATACCGATCTAAGATAAAGATAAAGAGTAAAAGATAAAGAGTACCGGGTTATATCAACCGAATCCGCAGAAACGGTGCACCGGGATCCGGTTCATTTCAGAAGCCGAACGAACAGGCCTTTAAACTTCCCGGAGGCCAATTTTCTCGGGAAGCCCAATACTTGCGAAATTTTTATACCGATCTAGTATAAAAAAAATGTTCACTGTGTTTGTATTGGCACGGACGGAATGTTGATAACATTGAACATTACCTACCGGTACAGAATAAAAAACTATTTGCGAAATTTTCTAGGTTGACATTGTATACCAATTAAGAATATATTTATTCGCGAAAATTTCTAGGTTTATGCGTTCATGATGATCGCCACAGTTATTCCCACTATGCTTTTCACTGTACTCGCTCTTTTCACACAAAAGACGGCCTTTGAAATGACGATCACCGGGAGTTCAGTCCTCTTCACACTTTATGCCTTCTATGGAGTGACGATGTCACCCGCGGGACTCTATGAAGAGGTAGTTTCACCCGGACACCTTCTGACACCATAGAACATTATTAAAGCGAAATGGCAGCTCCTTTGGAAAATTTGCATATGATAAGCAAATCCTATGTATCCTATGCTAATTTTGCGCGATAGCCGTGGACGATCGCGCAAAATTAGCATAGGATACATAGGATTTGCTTATCATATGCAAATTTTCCAAAGGAGCTGCCATTTCGCTTTAAATACACCCGAACACCTTCCGACGCCATACATAGAACATCATTAGACACCATTTACCCTATTTACAGTTTTTGTGGAAAATTATTGTTACTTTGAAAACGGCCAATTAAGGAAAGCTTTGAAGCATCTTTCCGTTTTGTGCAGTAGGCTGAAGGTTTGAAGTAGAAGATAAGCTTTTCGAAATATTGAAAGCTACATGAATTCTTAACTTGCACTTTAGCTGGACCGCTCGAAGACGACGCTGTGCACAAATATGGATGTTTGGATACCGTATGATGAAAAGGTGCGAGATACATACACATAGATTGATAAAAGGGGAGAAGCACGGTATTGTTTGACACCCGCAACCTTATTTTACCTTATTTTGCCAGTCAAACGCCCTCGCCCGCACTCTGGGAATGCATTTGAACCAGGACAATCTGGGAATCACCCTGTGGGGTTTCGCGATGGTCACCAAGTCACTTATATTAACGGTATGTTATTCTTTATTCATTTTTCAAGTCCCAATAACAACATGTCTCCTTTGTATTTAGTTTAAATCAGTTCAAAACTGCTATAATTCATGAATTTTTTCAATTCACCGAGACAACGTGATAATGACAGAATAATACAAGAAAAAGCTCAAAGGGTGCATTGTTACAACAATTCTCTGCTTAAATTTTCAAAGATTTTGCACGCTATCAACGTATATGGTAAGTAGTAATAAGCTGAAGAGAACTACCGACCGGTTTTTGAAACATCGATTACACCAGCATTATTATGCAGCGTATGCATATGAACATAAATTGGAAAAAAAATCGAGCTAAATTCGAGCAAATTTGCGTAAATACGTAAGAATTCAGTTGTCCGCGTGCTTTTCAAAAACCGGCTTGCATTTCGCTTTACGACTAATTGATTTCAGACCCTGTCAATAATGCTGACCTTCCTCACTCTACTCCTCGAATTCACCCCGGGAAAACGAGCGGAATAAACCCAGCACTTTAATTTGTTGAATAAAAAATTTGAATTAAAAATTATTCTTTGACGTACCTATTTATTGATGAAAAAGCGTACATATTTTGCGTTGGTAAAGTTCGAAAACGAATTAAAAGAATTCAACAAACTTGTACAGAAATTCATTTCATTTCGTTTCTTTTTCAATCAACAAGTCCGAAATAAACTTAATGTTTTTCATTAATTTGTTCTCTCCTTGATATGATTTCGCCTCAAAAAGTAGCAGAAACACACAACGGCACGCACATTTCCAGTTGCCCATAGCAACCAAGCATAAACACATTTCGGTTCACCTGGGGCCTTCACAACTTTTATTTTTGATTTCTGCCTTATGCAATAAGATTGTCTCTAAATAGATCACGAATATTATCCATAATTCTTACTGCTTTCAAATTTTTTTCGATAAACATTAATTGGAATTGTCTTTATATTATGTAACAATCAAGTTTTACGCATAAATATCTCGTCAGTTTTTTTCTAGACTATAACTAGTCTGCTCCCAAAAACAACAGCTTATGCATTAAATCGGTTTCTCCTAATTTTTGTGTACATTTTTTTTTGAACTCAATATCATTTGAAACGTCATTACTGCTATTCGTAAGTATTCAATACATCTACAACCACAAGTAAAAAAAAAACTGAAACAATATCTATAATCAATAGTTACAAAAACTGAAACAAAGAATATTATTATTCTAATATATCATTTTCCTGCTCCAGGAAACTTCTCCTGTGCCACGCGCATGCCAACGGCGTGCCGTATGAGCAATGATATTTTCATTTTGTTTTTAGAATAATGAGTGCCGAAGATGATCCTTATGGCGGGTTTGATGACTACGAACATGTCTATGATACAGAACATTTGATGCAGGATCGATCTTTTCAACAAGCGGTTGCTAGAAGTAGCCATGGAAGGAGACCGGTGAGTTCCAAAACGCTCCTTCGTTGATATGCATAAGCTGCCTTATAGCGAAATACTGGCCGGTCTTTGAAACGCATGGTGAACAACTGAGTTCTTACGTAGCTATGATAATTTACTCGAAGTTAACTCTATTTTTTATTCTAACTTATGTTCATTTGCATAGATAAGCTGAATAAGAATGCTGGTGTACTCGATGTGTTTCAAAAACCGGCCGGCATTTCTTTAAATATTTATTAACACTAAAATGTGTGCGGCATCAATATGATGAAGATATCGAGTTGTCCAGCGTGTGTTTCAAAATCACCAAATCATCAGACATCATTATTTTAGACCACAAATGCAATAGTGCGGCCGCCTTCTGCTTTCGGAGCGGGGCCAATTATACCATCTTCATACGGTGGGAGGTACGAAATGTTTTATTTCTTTTCTCTTTACCCTCATTCTCTGTTTCCCTCTAGCTCAATCTTTTTGAATTTCTCCCTTTATCTCCCTCCAGTCTAACTACGCTCGCCCTCCATCTATATATCAGTCTCTCCCTCTCTCTATGAATCTCTCCCTCTCTCTCTCTCTCTCTCTCTCTCTCTCTCTCTCTCTCTCTCTCTCTCTCTCTCTCTCTCTCTCTCTCTCTCCCTCTCTCTCCTTCCTCTCGCTACCAATCTCTCGCTCCCTATCCCTCCCTCCCTCTCTCTATCCCTCCCTCCCTCTCTCTCTGCAGCGCACCCTGCTGCGAAATTGCGGAACAATGAATTCCTTTAAAAATTCCCTTTAATTGTTCTTCATTTAGGTCCAGACAGGGCGGTCGAACGGCGGCCGCAATGAGAAACGAGCCCTCCAGACCGATGACAGCAGTCCGTGCGGCCGGATACACATCATTTGCCAATAAAAGTCTGTTGGTTAGGGGAGCATATTTTTTGGGGACAATGTCACATAGCAAATAGTAACGCCCTAATCCCCTAGTTGTACTTAACTGGTACAAGAAACATGCGAAATAAAGTAAATATGAAAAAAAAATGAAAAAAAAAAAAAATGATCAGAACGATTTAAAATATAAATGCGGAGCACCGGACACAATGTGCACTTGTGTCGTTCCAGATGCAATAAATTCGGTTAACCAAAAAAGTTCAAATATCAAAAACTTGCAGTCCAAACAGCTGAAGCGACCAAAGCAAGTGAACAGAAGGACGAGAGTGCAGAGGAGAAGTGCAGAACGGCAGAGAAAAAGGTAGTATGGCACACTTTTTAGATAATTAGCAATTATGCCCATTTTTCCATGGCGGTTACTGTTCTTAGTGGTCGCCAAGAACCAGGACAGCATAGGTGCATAGGGATAAAGACACTTCTTTATATAAAGAAAGGAAAAAAATCAGCTCCATTCAGGTAATGGACCTACTGCGCGAAAGCATATTAGCCTACGATAAAAAGGAGTTTAAACTGGTGAGCCGACCTTATACATAATACAAAAGCAGTTTCGGTTACTGTGCCTGCTTTTTTCAGTTCATATAACCCATAGACGATATACACACATAAAAATTGGGGTATTGGTCGAGAGGGAATCGAACCCAGCGTCTTTGGATACATTAAAAAATATGAAATTTGGCTTGGGGCGGCCAAAAAGTCCCTTATACAGTTTGCATTCACTTTCGCATTGATATACAACTATTTAGAACTATGTCACTGTGCTAAAAAAAGGCGTACGTGGAATGAAGAACTAAATAAATTAGAGGCCAAATAATTGTTTCTTAAGGCCCTCGAAAAGGCCAAAGAGGCCGGTCGTCGCGAACGTCAGGCAGTGAAACTTCGAGAGCAATTGAATCTTGTGGAGCAATTAAACTTGGATCTCACTTTTACCGTATTGTTCAACCTGGCTCACCAGGTATTTCTTATGTATAATGTTGAGCAAGTTTCGTTTGAAACTCAGCCTTGTTGGCAAGGCAAGCACATATTCCGTATTCACCAACACGCAGGGAGCCCTTTCTCCCCTCCCCAGGGAGCTAAAGAGTGCGTTAGAGATTGCGAGAGCAGAGGAGATTCAGAGCGCTCGTGAGCCTAGGGAGGGCTCCCTGTGTGTTGGTGAATACGGCCTCAGAAGTGGCCCAATGAGTTTTCAATCCGGATAGTACGTCACCTTAAAGAATGTCTGTTATCGATTGATTTCAGTACATGGCCAACGATATGACGAATGAGGCCCTCAATACGTATCAAGTGATTGTGAAAAATAAAATGTTTGCCAATTCGGGAAGGTTGAAGGTTGGTTTTATATTTGTTCGGATTATTCTATACAATAGTTGCTATTATTAGACTTTACTCACGGACGAAATTGCGTGGTTCACATGCATCTAATTGTCAGGCAGAAAAGGGTGCACGGAAAAAACAGGCACACTTTTTTTCAAGCACACAGCAAAAATCAAGCACACAGGAGCGCCGCATTTGTGCGATATGTACGCAGTTGGATCTGGCACTCCGCTTGCGCAACCTAGGCACCTAGGCACAAACCTAGGTCCAGTGCGACACTCGCGGATCCTTATTTTTGCTAAATGTCAGTCTATATCCAAAATCATTTAATGCAACGATTTTATTTCAAAACAATATTATTGTAAATTTCAATATTTCAGGTCAACATTGGAAACATTCACTTCAAAAAGAAAGAATACGAAAAAGCAATCAAATACTACAGAATGGCACTAGATCAAGTACCCAGTGTGCAAAAGGAAACCAGGTTTGATTTTTTTGGACATAAATCAATAAACTAGTCAAAACTGTTTGAAAAAGTTCTCTAATTGGGACACTAACACTCGTTATTTTTTGGAAATAGACTGCCAGTCAGCTTTCTTTGCATACCGCATAATTTTTCCTCATAAATTCAGATATCCACTAGGTTTTAATTCTAAAAAAATTCTAGCGAAATTATTAATTGTACTGTAAATATTGATTTCAGAATCAAAATCCTCAATAACATTGGTGTGGCTTTTATTAAAATGGGCAGATATGATGATGCGTCTTCTACTTTTGAGCACTGCGTCGAGGAGCGGGCCAGCTTCCCCACCGGACTTAATTTGGGTAAATTTTATGGTTTTAGTTTCAGTAGATTCATTGTTTTCTTGCTTCTTGCTATTCATCACTTTTCATTCATCACCAGCAAAACTTTTGAAAACAAATCAAATACGATGATAGCTTGTTGTGAGATGATAAAACACCCAAGAAAATATTCTTTTCCGCTTTATTGTATGATTATGATTTTTTATATGAAGCAAAATTTAAAAAGAAAAACCATTGTCAGTTCAAAAAATCGATCGATAGATGGTACCAATCCACTTTTTCCACTTGTATCCGATCGATAAATTCCAATTGTATTTCAGTGCTAACCGCCTACTGTCTCGAGGATGTGGACAAAATGAGAGATGCCTTCCAGAGGCTTCTCGACGTTCCCAATGAAATAGACGAGGACAACAAAGCGAATGTAGGTTGAACTTTGTAGGATGTGGCTTGGTGTTTGATTTTTGTATTTTGTAGTTTTTGTAGCGCCTGTGTTGTACTCTCAAAATTGATCCCATTTGATTTTAACAAGCTGCGCCTAGATCTCGCCGCGCACTCTCTAACTCGATTCGCAGCAATTCCGCTTAGTGCCGCGTGGCCAAACCCTGGCGAAGATAAATCGAAGTCGCCGCGCACCCTTTATCTGGTTCTGCGTTGATTTTCGCATTTTCTTCTAGCCTTACTTTACGCGTTTATGTGCTTCAGGATAAAGACGATGTCCTAATGCAACAAGTGCTCAGCAGTGATAACCTCCGTATGTGGGAGAAGAATCGAAAAAACGCTGCGGAGAGAGCTATTCTGACAGCGGCGAGGGTAATTGCCCCAGCAATTGCTTCAGAGTAGGTTTTATAGTGCTAGAAATATCTCTGCTTATATCTCGATAGACGCACAATCAATAAGCTGAAAAAATAAGAAACGAGAAAAATACTTTCGTCTTTCAGTTACGCAGAAGGCTATGAGTGGTGTGTTGAGACAATCAAGCAGTCAGCATATGCACCATTGGCCACGGAGTTGGAAATGACTAAGGTAAGGAGAAGGGACATTTTATTATCTAATTAACCTGACTCTTTTTAGCTTTATACTTTCTTACTTACATCTCTACAATCTCTATCGAAAATATGAATACTTTTCGAAAATATGAATTCCATCCTATCTATTTTATTATACTTGATTATTTTTCTCGTTCTCAAAATTTCTTAGTTTCTCTCTTACTCTCTCGCTCTCCTCTCTTCCACTCTCTCTCAAAAAGTGCACTATTTCCAGGCGTCTGAGCTTCTGCGTCGCGGTGATCTTGAAGGAGCGGAGCAAGTTCTTCGTGTATTCCACAACAAAGAATCGAAAATTGCCGCGGCCGCAACAAATAATCTGGCATTGATGCATCTGTTGGTTAGTGCAATTTATAGAATGAGATAATACTGAAGCTATTTGGTGGATGCGCGCGGTATGTGGCTGCTACATGCGCAACGCGTCTACAATTCAGTTAAGCGCTCCTGTGGCTCACTTATTGCGCACATGTGGCGCACCTGTTTTGACCACCAGAGCCTTAGAAAACCATTGAAAATGTTTAAATTGTAGTCTGATCTAAATTTACCAAAAAGTTCGCCGCACCGAAGCAGTTCAACTCTGGTCATGCTCGTAATTCTGTTTTCACAGTGTTACGCCTCCATAAACATATGTTGATCCTTATTTCCTAACATTTTATTGTTCCAGCAAGGCGAATCAAAATTCAAGGAGGCCGAGATGTATATCGAACAAGCACTTGCACTCGATCATTACAATCCCAATGCACTCGTGAATCAAGGTGTTCTACATTATAAAAAGGTAATGCGGGTAATTTAGTTACTTCTATTTTAGTTTTCATAATCTTTATAGTTTTGCAACTTAATGATAGAGCATTGAAATGCAGTCAAATAAAAGAACACACACGTTCTCAACTTTTTTTTATATCTTTATTTAGGGTGAGCTCAACAAAGCTGCACAGTCTTATCGAGAGGCATTGAACAACGATCCAACTTGTGTACAGGTTCGCTTTACAATTGTATTTCTTCTGTTTTTCTAAAGCCGTTTTCACAAAAAATTAAGGCTGGGGTAGGTTACAAGCGTCTCCTGTTTAACTCGGATTCTCTGCCTTTGACAGACAGCGTTAGAAGGCCGATAGAGCAAGCTAAACAGGAGACGCCTGTAGCCTACCCCAGCGTTAATTTTTTTGTGAAACCAGCTACTGTGGAAGCTACTCTGATTTTTTTTTGCGGAAACAGATTCCGCAGCTGCGTCGCGGCTACAAACAAGTAGACCAAAAGGAGCGCGACAAAAACTTGGCCACACACGTGACGTGATCTCATGTGGCACCAGTGGCGCATTTTACTGATGCTAGTAGATTTTTCCACAAAAAAGGGCGTTGCACTTTTGTGGGTTGTGACTTCTTTCCCGGACACTGTAAGGTCTCCAACGTGTCCCAATTCAGGCTCTCTACAACCTGGGCGCTCTTTGTCGTGAGCAAGGGCATGTGGAACAAGCACTCGAGTGTTTCTTCAAGTTGCATAATATACTACTGAATAATGTGCAAGTGCTGTGCCAACTCGCCTCTATGTGAGTTAACACCCCACCCCCTCTCTCCCTCTCTCTCTCTCTCTCCCTCTCTCTCTCTAGCTCTAGCTCTAGCTCTTTCAAATTATTACATATTTGAAGCGAAATACTGGCCGGTGTTTGAAACGCATTGTGGACACCAGCATTCTTATGCCGCATATGCAAATGACCATAAATTAGAATAAAAAATCGAGCCAAAATCCAGCAATTTAGCATAAGTAAGTAAGAATTCAGTCATCCACGATGCGTTTCAAAAACCGGCCGGTACTTCGCTTTAAATAATGTCAAAGTATTTAAATCTTGTTTGCAGTTACGAGACGCTCGAGGACACAGCTCAGGCCATTGAACTGTACAGTCAGGCGAATAGTCTGGCACCGACTGATCCAGCAATTCTACAGAGATTGGCAGCCATTTACGATGCAGAGGGAGACAAATCCCAGGCATTCCAGTGCCATTATGATGTGGGTTATTTTAAAGTGATATGACACGGCAAATCATATGCTACAAGAGACAGTGATATAGCATGCAGATAGTGTGGGGGCAGTATTTTGTTTGGATGAACTATATAACTTTTTATTCAAAGCAATAAAATTTAACATACAAACAATTGCAAAGTAAGAGATAAACACACACATGCTAGGCACGTTTAGGAGGCCTAGCTACTCACCCGGTGCTATAAATACAAGACAAAGCGAAAAATAATACTAAAGATGAGGAAATTCGACTTGAATATTAAGTTAAGCGAATAAAAAACACATCTGGCATGTTATTTAAATTAGATTTAAATTCGTCAAGCTTACTTGATATGGGGCGTATTCTTACCGATAAGTACACCTATGTTTATGAATTGATTTTTGCCATATCATAGAATACCTTTTCACCAGTGTATCCTAAAACACAGTGGTACCTAGTTAATATTTTAATTTATTATTGCAGTCCTATCGATTTTTCCCCTCAAATATGCGTGTAATAGAATGGATGGGCGCCTATTATATCGATGCACAATTCAGTGAAAAAGCTGTCAATTATTTTGAGAAGGCTTCAATTATGCAGTGAGTATTTTTTGGAAAAATAGTAATAATTTTCTTACATTTCTAATAATTTTCAATGAAAGCTGCTCGCTTACTTACGTCATTTCGTTAATTAGAAGGCAATTCCACATAACAGAAGCTGAAGCTGAAATACGGCTACCTAGTGTACCTTACGAATGCGAAACCACGTGTTATATTACTTTAAATCTATTAATTTTAGGCCAAATGAGATCAAATGGCAACTGATGATGGCTTCATCCCACAGAAGAGCGGGCAATTATCAAAAGGCTCTGGAATTATACAGAAGTATACACAGAAAGTTTCCGGCCAATATTGAATGTGAGCGTTTTGTTTTTAAATTTAATTTAACAATTATTATTGTCGCTTAGGGATTGGGGCTAGAATTTGTACTCGCAGATTTATTTATGTAGTAGGCTCTGTACAGACTACAGAACTTGGTACTGTCTTAAATTTTAACCTTAATATATATTTTACAGAAAAAATAACGTATAGAACGTGAAATGAAAGAATGTTAATAAACAATAAAGTTGCCAAAATAAATATTTGTATTTTCGTTTTTAGGTCTCAAATTCCTTGTGCGAATAACTAGTGATCTTGGTATGCCCGAAGCTAAAGAATACGTTGGAAAATTGGAAAAAGCAGAAAAGGTAAATTACAAAAAAAATATCGTAAGACCAAGTTTATCTGGTGTAAATAGCTAAAGCAGACAACCTAGAAATACATTATTTTATGAAAAATCAATATTTCTGGTTAAACATTTCTTACGACACGTTTTAAAAATTCATTTTCAATACTTTCAGGTTCGTCAGCTTCGTATGCAAAGGGAAAGTGATTCCGGGCAAGGGAAACGATCGGCTCATTCTGCGAATAGTTTACCCGTTCCAGGAGGTATTCAGAATTGTTTGCTTTATTTTTCCAGCTAGGATTTCTATCAGGAACAAGAAGGGAGATATATACGGCATTTATGCAGACTTTACTTTTCGTTTGCACCTTTGTGATCCAAAGGCTTTATCAGCTGACAGCACGTGCCACTTTCTGACAGTACGTGTCGCTTTCTGACAGCATGTGTCTTCAGCAGAATGTGCAACTTTTAAGAAGTGATCAGATCCAACACCAGTACAGCAAAATTAAAAAGTCCTTGGAGGGGAACCTTGTCACAAAAGCCGCACTTTGCCATGTATTTCACCGTGGCATGGAATCATTTCATTAGCCCGTATTCTCGGGTCGACGGGAATGTTCCGTTTGGGAGCTCATTCGCATGCAAATTTTTCCTCCAGCTAATCTAGATAGTCGAGAAATTTGCATACAAAGGATTTCCCAAACGGAACGTTTCCGTCGACCCGAGAATACGGGCTAATGTTTAAAGCGAAATGCTAGCCTCTTTGGAAAATTTGCATATGATAAGCCAAATCCTATGTATCCTATGCTAATTTTGTACGATTGCCGTGGACGATCGTACAAAATTAGCATAGGACACATAGGATTTGCTTATCATATGCAAATTTTCCAAAGGGGCTAGCATTTCGCTTTAAATTACATATTCAGGTGACCGTCCCACGTCGAGAGGTTCGATCAGAATGAGCAGTGCACAACCGTTTGTATTTGACGATTCACAACCGTTCACTGTTTCGACTGCAGGCATGTTTTGGCATTTTATAAAACAGAGATTTTATCGTGACACGTTGATTCCAACGCTGCATAACTGCATTCCAAGGCATTATATGTGCGCGTATACGTTTCATTTATAGCTTAGGCTTAGGCTTAGGCTTAGGCTTAGGAGAAATTAACGCAGAAATTAGACTACTTTAGTGTTTGCTGGATCAGAGTCAGCTGCTTCAATTAACTTATGAGTAAGAGCCCGAATGTAAAACGAATGTGTTAAATGTTTATTCTTTTTTTTGTGTTCAACACCAAAACTGTTTAGGCAATCTCGACACTACATATTCTGATCCTCTCGGACCGTCTGCTTCTCGGCCAAAAACTGGGGCGAAAAGAACACAGAAAGACGATTCTTTTGAGGAATTTGATGATTCGTTGTTGCCACAGTAACATAAATTCAAGAATGTTATTTATTATTTGATACGGTAAAATAAAATCTAACTATCAACATTATTGTTTCACTGGGATGCAAATAAATACATTTATAAAAGTACAAATATGTATGAGAGTAGAGATCTTGAAAAGGTTATGTTTCCACTTCAGAATTTCAGAATAATAATATTTTTTAGTTAATATTATTTTCTTCCTTCTTTTCCGGCGCGAACTCGAGTAATAAAGTAAGGCACGTGACCATGATAGAGATTGTCTGCAAATAAATACCAAAATCTGCATATAGTCGAATTTAAAGTGGACTGGTACTTACAAATAGAACACCAAGGTGGTCAACTGTACACAAATTTTGCTCCATTCTCTTGTTGTGTTAGGGCGTAGATATCTGCATATAATAGATGAGCATGCAGTTCGAAAATAATTTTCAAACCCACGCCACATGCCCCTTTATCGAAAGACTGAATCAATAATTATCATAATCAAAGCTCTCACCGTCAGTATGAGCGACTTTGTGACCATAACAAATCCCCACAATGAAATGCCCAAATTGCTCTGTTTCAGATGCATTCCCAGTGTGCGGGCAATTGCGTTCGACTGAAAAGCGGAATATTAATTTAAAGCGAAATGCTAGCCCCTTTGGAAAATTTGCATATGATAAGCAAATCCTATGTATCCTATGCTAATTTTGTACGATTGCAGTGGACGATCGTACAAAATTAGCATAGGATACATAGGATTTGCTTAGCATATGCAAATTTTCCAAAGGGGCTAGCATTTCGCTTTAAACTAATATGAGACACGCAATGCCCAATTATACACCGCACCGCAACGCATGCTAAGCTATGGCTATAGTGAAAGTATGGTCTTATGGAACTTGATTCTGATTCGTATGCTATATAGTATGATATATGAACAAATATGGATAGACAAAGTATGCATCTCCAAAAATCTAATAATCATCAAAAATAACATCCTGACCTTTTCTTCAAACGGAATCCAAATATCCATATTCAAACAGAGCGCCGATTTTGAGTGATCCAGCTAAATTGATGCTTAGAACTTTAGTTTAAAGCGGTATGGCACGTGGTTTTCATGTTCGATGGCAAATACCTCCTCGTAGAGCGCGGCGGGTGACATGGTGAGGCCATAAAATGCATATGAAGTGAAGAGGACCGACGGCACACTGAGGGCGATACCAAAGGGGGTCACTTGCGAGAAAAGCATCAACAGAGTGAAAATCATTGTGGGGATTACTGTAGCAATCATGAGAAACGCGTAGACCTGGAAAAACGAATATGGCTAGACAACGATAATTGCTTCGATTGAAATGTGAAATCTTACCTTGTCTGTGGCTGGAAGCTTTGAATGAACATTTAATGTTCTAGTTATAATCCTTACCATTCGAGCGCTTCAATGATGACCGCTATCTATCGCAGCCATACTTTCTAATGACATAGTTGTATACGATTCTGACAACATCACGGCTTTTTTTATTACTACACAGGAGTAATAAAAAAGTTTTACCAACTACCTTAAATATGGAATCCAGATGTCGAACACAATTGTTCAGATTTGTGTGATGGCGTATGAGGCATAACAGCGTTTCTTGAAGCTTTTCCGCATTTTGCTGATTTTTCAACTAAAAATGGTACATTTCATGTTCATGAGGCTGAGCGAGCTTATAGCCGGCAATGGGCGCAAAAGCGCTAAGTGCCAGTTCCTACCAAACTAGAAGAAACCTATTTTCTTTGTTTTTACTGACGCTTTCCGTTGTAAAATTAGTTTCTTTTTACATTACGAAAGTAACTTATCCTAACATTTTCAATTTGCCAGTTGAACTTTTTAATTTCCCATTTCATTGCATTTGTCAGGCAAATATACGTGTGAAGTGCCACGTTCCATACTAACATATTGAGTTGAATCAGAAGGATCCGAATATAACGCAATTCTTCGAAATAGAACGCCTGAAGAAGATAAAAGAGAATACTTTGCAGGAATATTAGCAGTTAAATTTGTGTAGGCGCATTTAAATGTAGGTACAACTCCAGTAATTACCCCTTTTGACACCCACAGTGGGCCCGACAAACCTGGCTAAACTCGCAATATTTCTTGGTTTTTGTGTACGTGTGTAGCCAGTGATTATAAATAGTACAACTGTACAGAAAATATCTTATTATATAAAGTAAATAATTAGTAAACACTTACAAATCTGAAGTTTGGGTGAAAAACATCGACCTCGACATCATTATAAAAAGTGTAAAATAAGATCACACATAATATTTGAGTGGCCACGAATGTACAAAAGAAACGAAAGGAGTTCCTTCTAATTGAAAAGTTTCTTTGCTGAAATGGCTTTTAGTTAAAAAAAATTTAGTTAAAAAAAATTTCAAACTGTTAATATGTAGTTTATTGAAAACGACCAACGAAATATTAATATTTCATACGCTAACCCTAGCAAGTTACTGCGTTTCACAAGATATTATACTGACTAGATCAATAAAAATAACGCGAAAAATAAATAGAGTACTTTCCTGCTGTGCGACCGATAACCTAGCGAGAGCCTGGTGAAACAAGACACATATTTTTGTTCTAAGTTAATGACAAAGCAAAACTACCTCATCGAAAACATTCAAATCAAGTTGTGCATGTTTGACGAGATGGAAGAATTCTTCGAATACCAATCCCTTTTGCCACTTTGCTAGAAACCACTGAAATGGGGAGAGTTAGTTCATTTCACGGGTTGAAGCCCCGGAAGTTCGGATCCGCCGACCATCGTTCATTTTGCTCAAGCTGAATTCCAGAAAAATCAATAACTTGCATTGGCGATCATTGATTGCATGGTCCATACCAGAAGTACGAGAGTTGTGGTAAAAGATGGATGCTTGCAGTCGGTCAGAATGTTGTAGAGATCATGTGCGGAGATGTAGAGGGCTGAGAAAGAGGAGAGATAAAATATTAAATGATACCTTGCATTTACACAGATAATTAAAACTTATACGGTAATAACAAATGCTCACATAGCGAGACGAATAAAGTAATTGAAACATTTGAGACAATTCTGGAGCAGCGTTTCGCTTGCGGATCAAAACGTAGGAAGCCGAGTTTTAGAAACTAAACAAAAAAAAATGATTTTAAGCGATGCAGCATGTTCGACAACTTCAGTTTCAAGAATTATATGCAAATTTTTGTGTCATGCAAATTTTTGGGTCGCACATCAGAAACATATTCGATATATTTCGAACCACATCTAACCTTTTCAAAAGTGTCAAATTGCTTGATAATAGCGTCGGAATGATCCATTTCACATAGGAAACATCCATCGTCAGCAACCAATTTATTATTGGTTTGTCGTTTTTCAAGAATTGCCTCAATCTCTTTCGGATGTGAATTATCGGCGGACATTTCTGCAAATTAACTAGGAACTTTCTAAACCGATGTGAGCTGAACTTCCTTTTGCAGAAAACAAACTGGAATTTCAGAGAGAATATTTTGCATGTATCCACTGGAATAGCAAGTGTTTAAAGCGAAACATCGGCCGGTTTTTGAAACACATCGATAGCCTTGCTTTCTTATGCATTACATGCAAATGAGCAGAAATTGGAATAAAAAATAGACCCCCAATTAGACCCCACTTAGCTGATTTAGCATAACTGCATAAGAATGCAGATATTTGAGGTGTGTTTCAAAAACCGGTTGGTATTTCTCTTTAATGAAAGGGTGTTCTTTGTTAACAACTGCTAATGAGTCACATACTATTCGGCAAACAATGATTTATAAATAAATAAATAAAACTGCAAAACACAAGTTCATATTTATCCGACTAGTGGTCCCTCCACTACTCAATTGCACTGGCAACTTCTAGAGGAACAAGGTGTTGAGTTTCATCAGAATTGTGTTCCGAACAAACAAACAAACACATTAGGAGATGAAAATGTTTTAAAGGATTGAGCTGGAATATAGTTTCTTAATATATATATTTTTCTGTTACTAGATCAATCAAGGTGTTCGTGCTCAGGTCATTTGACAATGTGCCAATACTTATATTCTGTATAAGAAGTGAATAAATTTTCGCTATGGCTATGCATGACCTTTTATTTACCTTATTTTTAAAGCTGAAATGTTCACTGAGATCAAAAAGAAGAGTTAGAGAGTGGTTTGGTCCGACCGGCCATTTCTGTTGCATATGTGCCCAATGTACCGAAAGAAATCAGAATAATGCAACTTGGTTGCTTTGGAATTCTGCCAAAAAAATCAAAGCTTTGAGTCACGAAAGCTGAACACGGTAAAAACCGCTTTGAAAAAACACATGCAGAGACCCTTGACAAAAAAGTGCCCACTTAGAAAATACGTTTACAACACGGAATATCTTTTATTCACATTTAGACTAAACACCAAGCCACGATGCACTTGCAATTATATTTCACGGGTTTCCTTGTTAGATGACATTGTTTTGTAATATCCTCTTACCATAGAACTATGATATGCCCTCCCCGTACCCGTAGTAAAGTGTCCCCCCCCCCCTTCCTTTGTCGCATTCCAACAGCTGACCACTGAGCCTTGGCCCATAATAACGTGTTCACCAAGATCAAAGCAATTTTGGAGTTTGTAGTTTTCTCTTTTTAATATTCATTAACTGCTTTTTGTTGTATCAAATCATATTTATTAGTCTACCATGTTCAAGCCGAATGTTCAATGTTAGTTGTGGATTATACATATTAGGTAAAGTTGTCTAATTGTTACAGGATTATTTGAAGAAAAATGTCAAAAGTTAGATCGACGGCGCAAGTGAGAGAATTACATGTGGCATTAGTTGGTATGGCAGGATCGGGCAAATCAGGTAGAGTATTGTGAATAAAACATTGTTTTTGTGTTCACGTCAAATTATTTTCTACTAAATTTTAAACAGGGTCCGGGGCCCAAACCACACAACCAGTTACTATTTGTAATAATAAAAGATTAAACATGTTAATTAATATTACACCAATAAATAGTGTATAAGGGTAACTCGAAAAACACATTTTGTGTTTTTCCACAAAAAACCATATGAATGCGGAGGAAACACCGTATATACACCATTACGGGACCAGTTCGTTATTATTCATAACAAAAAATGTTATCTCTAACAAAAAATTAAACGATTTTCCATCAAATATTCCAAACATTTATTTCATTTCAGCCCTAACTGTCAAGTACATTACGAAACGGTTCATCGCCGAATATGACCCAACATTAGGTAAGTTTTTTTCTTTCAAAACCGAAGCATGTCTAAAAACAAGTACAGTACTCCGCACTTCCCATATTTTAGAGGACACCTACTGTAAACAAGATACCGTAGACCAGCAACCAGTTATGGTTTGGCTCATGGATACGGTAGACGATCCGACGAGAGACAGTATGCGGTGGATTGCATGGGCCGATGTCTATTTGGTCGTCTATGACGTCACCAGTCAGCTGTCATTACAGTATGTTGTTGTGAACTACCATCTTTTTTGGTTCGATTTAGGTTTAGAGCTTGCCATGGCCATAAGCTCCTAGGTGTCTGATTTTGTTTTATATTTTTCTTTGCCTTTAATTCTAAACTTATTATTTGAGTTGATAATAATTTTGCAAAAGAAAAAAATGACCGCAAAGAACATACATATTATTTCAGCAATATTTTTTCATCTTAATCTTATTAATCTTGAATTATTTCTTCTCATGGTTTGCAAATTTCCGGTATGCCGAGGGCCTCTTGGAGCAAATCTCACAACATGAGCATCTTTTGTGTGCGCGGGAACACAAAACTGTCCTTTTGGGAAATAAGAGCGATCTTGAGAGATATAGGTGAGAAATTAACAGTGCACTTTGGTGCCGCTGATGATAGTTAGTTTCTTTGGATTTATTTAATTCTAAAAACAATAAACACTAAAAAACTCCACATCATTTTCCGTAATTTTAGACAAGTCAGCGAAGCGGACGGCACACGGAGTGCGCAAAAATATGGAGCAATTTTTGCCGAAGCTAACGCCGTTGGTGTAAGTTTGTATTCAATTTAAGAACAAAGAACTGCATATTAATACAGCTCCTGCAGAAGAGCTTATATAGTGCCTTTGAAACATATTCTTGGATATTTCGAAAAACCCCTATATGAAACCGTGCCCAAGCTGTTTTATGCAATAAAATACGCATGTGTCATTTATGACTCACTTTATCACTGAATACACATAATAGGTGGGAATGCAGTTGCCAGTATACATATCAAAAACCACGCACAATACCTCTTTAAATTTTAGTAAGTTGTAGGATCCCCGTCCGCTCTCACAACTTCTACACGAGACCTTTTCTTCACTTCTTTCCACTACAAGATCGCCTTCCCCTCGTTTGTGTTCGTCCGACAGCGAGATTACCAGCTCAAGTACGGTTCTACAATTTTTTTAAGTCGGCTCATCGAGAGACGATGCATATTTGGCAGTGAAAAAAAGTACCTTGCCTCGATTGTTACATAGAGTCGCGAGGAATTTGCTGAATTCGTGACGTTCTCCCGCAATTCTTATTTCAATTGCGCGTAGAAACGCCATAATATTGTACTGCAACTGAAGCACGTTTATTGTTAGTTATAACACGATTAAAAGTTCACTTTGATTCCCTTCACAAAAGTTTATTTGAAAAACTTTGATAAATTGATAATCAATAAATCAAACTGAGTCATAATTCCAGGGAAATCCGGATTCTCGGTCTCGTTCCGTTCCAATTCGCGGTCGCATTTGCGGTCCAAAACCAAGACTCCGCCCACTCCACTGCACAAGAGCCCGTCGATAGGAAAACTGAAGACCGGAAGCAAACTACTCAAACTATTCCATAATAACTCGTAATAAATGCTTGATCTATAAAGTTCTTGGAAAGGGATTACACAATTACACCATGAAGGAACTGCAGAACATTAATTTACCGATCATTTTAGAACTACAAAAAAAAAAAAAAAATAAAAAAGATGTTTTTATTTTCGTATGATCGTAACATGTATGTAACAAATGTACTCTTTTGTAGTGAGCAAATTAAAAAAGTGTAAAAAATCAACAGAGTAGATGCTAGTTATCAGTTAGCAGTCAAACATACCTCTCCCCTCAAAATGTTTATTTTTTAGCATGTTCACTTATTATTGAGAAGACAGTTGGGGAAAGCTTAAATCATTCACTCAAAAATTCTTTTAGGCGAAGGCCTTATCTCCTAAAACGTGCCTTTTAATATAAGAGGGGAAAAAATTGTGACTGATAAAAAGAGGGTCAATTCCGTGCCGTACGGACTATATTTGTGGATGCTATTCCAACATATTTACTCGTTCTCCATATATTACTTTTTTTATTAGCGATGTGTTTTTTCTAAGATTTACAAAGCTTTCTTGAATTTTACTTTTTTTGCATAACCTCCAGGCTACAAGTAGTAATACATTAAAGCGAAATACCGGCCGGTTTTTGAAACGCATCGAGTACTCCCTGCCTTCCTATGCTTCATATGCAAATGAGCATAAATTTGAATAAAAAATAGACCCCAATAGACCCCTTTTAGCATAACTGCATAAGAATGCGGATATTTGAGATGCGTTTCAAAAACCGGCTGGTATTTCGCTTTAAAATGTTTAAAGCTGAAGGACAAATGCAGCTTCAACATTTGAACCTTTTAATGTATTATTATACACCAATAAAGTTATTTAGCTCTTCGTGCTTACTATGGGAGTGGTTAGAGAAGTTGTCTTTCCAAATATTGACCCATCGGAATTGAGCGAATTGACTCCTATAACTAAAGGCAGCTTTGGAACAATCTTCAAATGTTTCTATCAGCCTTTCGGGTGAGGTTTTCTCTTTTAAATATGCAACGAATAACACGAGGCTTTTATGTTTGTACTTTAATGTTAATCACGTATTTATTACTTCTTTACTTACTATGCAAATATTTAAAAATAGCAAGATCAATTGAGCTATTTGATTGGAAACAATCAAATAAATATAAAGTAAGGAAAAGTTATGAATAGAGATAATTGCACAGTATGAAGCTGTGGTAATATAAATCACAAATAATTATTTTGCGCTAGAAGATCGGGCACCTTTTTTTCAAGTGGAATACAGAAAGCATTTTTTTCAGAACTGTAACACTGAAGTTTTCGGAGGGTAAGAAAAAAGCGGACGTGGCGGATCTGCGAAAAGAATTCGAGTTTCTTGTCAGATACGGAACTTGTCATCCGAATATTGTTCAGGTGAAGAGGCTTTGCTTTAATTTTCTCCTGACTATGCATCGAAATATGAATACTTAAGAAAATAACATCGAGCAGCTAAAAGTTTGAAACAAATTGAATACCGAAAATGTGCTCAATTTTACGCTCACCTTCCCAGGTGCCGTTTGTAGTCATCCACTAGGCTCCATAACGCAAGTGTAGTCTTTTATTGTATCCAATAAAGAGTTGTTCACTAAACTTTTCTGTTCAGGCGTACGGTCTTGTCGACGATCCATATGATGGACCTGGAATTCTATTGGAGTATGTGGCCGGTGGAACATTGGAAGAGTTGTGTTAGTTTTGTAGTAATAATTAATTGCGTATTTTTTACGGGTGTTGGGTTTCGTTTTTTTTTTCGTGTCTAGATGTATCCTTTCCTAGATACAAACTAGGACTTGACATTCAAGCACTTTGGTTTGAATATTTACAATACTCAATAATAAAAGGGTAAAATATTTAAAATAAAAGAGGGGTTTAGTGTACCGAGAGGATCTAGTCTACAACGTGGATCATATCGTTCATTGGATGGTGCAGATGGCCAGCGCCGTCTCGTACATTCACTCGTGTGATGTGATACACAGGGATTTGAAACCAGCAAAGTACGTTTAAAATTCGGCGATATGAAATGCGCTGCACCACCGTAGTTAGTTCAAAACACCCCTTGTTTGTAACAGCGCGGCCACTATCGATCGGTCTGGGTGAACAAAGAAAAGTGTTCTGCGCACATCTGCTGACCTGTGTTGTTTTCGATTTTGTTTTGGTGCTTGCTGTCCTAACTGAGCAAATCCCAACGAAAAGAAATGGTCAACTGATTTCAGGAACTCACAGAGTTGTTTTAGAGTCTTTATTTTCTGTTTAAATTTTATTAAGCAAAACACTTCTGTTTCCCTTAAAGGTTATTATTAACTACTTTCTCCTTGATAATTTAGCGTTCTCCTGGATCGCAGTTACTCGACTGTTAAATTGTGCGACTTCGGTTTTGCTAGAAAAGTTGAAGACGAAATGAGTCTCCAAGTCGGTGAGCTAACTTATATTTAAATTCGTAAGGTCCTGTAGTGTGATCGGGTGAGGGGTTCCGGACCAGAATGGAACCAACGACAGGCGACGTGAACAAGGGATCTGCCACCGCGTCTGTATTTTGTAATAAACGCTAGTCGGAAAAATAAATCGAATTTCTTAGGTTCTTGGTGTTGGATGGCTCCGGAAGTCATGAAAGACACAGGGAAGTTCGAGATCGAGTACGACGAAAAGTGCGACGTGTACAGCTTGGGAATTATCCTGTGGCAACTAATCGCCAGAGAGTAGGTTTCGTACGTTCTATTTGTCGCACTCTCTCCATTTAAACGATACAGATTAGATCGAAGGAAAGTGACTCACCGAAGGTGTTGGCAGGTGTTGCATGTTTTAGGAGACCCTTTGATCGAGTCGCTGTTGCCAACGACATCGAGCTCATTATTGAGGTAGGAAAAGGTTTACGTCCCCCACACCTTGGCTGCATTACAGAATTGGAGGCACTTTATACTTGGTGAGTTATCCTCTTTCACCTGATAATTGTAACTTATAAAGAACCAGTCGGCTACCGCCGCCTGAGGCGTCTTTCCAATGTTCGCTGATGGTCGCTATGTTTCACTGGGTATATAAGTAGAAGCAACTCTGTCTCGCAAGAATAATTTCCTGGGGATAGAACTTAGTTTTGGTTCGCCCATTTTAGGACGTTGACTATATTCCTCCTAAATTGCCTGTAAATCGTTGGACAAATATAACGTCCAAAAAATTTCCAAATCCGAAAAGCAGCGGAATAAACGCGTGGCTTATACGCGCAACGTTTCGCTGGGCTATATAAGTTAGAAGCAAACATTTACAGAAAGGAAATGGTTTCAGTTTTGTTATTTTTCCTTTTGAAACCTACACCGATATCAAACACGGGAATAGAACTTAGTCTCTGTTGACTGTATTCCTCCTGAATTGTCTGCAACTTGTTCTACTCTAGGACATCGAAAAAATTGCAGAAGCCTACTAAAAGCAGCTTAATATCGCGTGGCTGATACGCCGCAATGTTTCACTGGGCTATATAAGTTAGGAAGAAACATTTATCTGGAGACTGCAGTCTCTCATTTTTCCTTTTGAAACCCATACCAAAATTAAACACGGGATAGAGCTTAGTTTCTGTTTACTATATTACTCCTAAATTGTCTGCAACTTGCTGGACTCTATAATATCGAAAAATTCCAAATCCTAAAAGCAGCTTAATATCGCGTGGCTGATACGCCGCAATGTTTCGCTGGGCTATATAAGTTAGGAAGAAACATGACTATGCAAAGAGACTCCAGTCTCTCATTTTTCCTTTTGAAACCCATACCAATATTGAACACGGGTTAGAACTTAGTTTCTGTTGACTATATTCCTCCTAAATGTCTGCAACTTGCTGGACTCTACAATGTTGAAAAAATTTCAAATTCTAAAAAAAAAGTAATAAGTGCCTGGATGATACGTCGCAATGTTTCGCTGGGCTATATAAGTTAGAAGCAAACATTTCTCGGAAGGAAATAGTTTCATTTTTGTTATTTTCCTTTTGAAACCTACACCAATATCAAACACGGGGGTAGAACTTAGTTTCTGTTGACTATATTTCTCCTAAATTGTCTGCAAATTGCTGGACTCTATAAGTCTATAACCTAAAAAAAAATTGCCAAAGCCTAAAAGCAGCGGAATAAGTGACCGCTATTTTACTTTTTGAAACCTGTATGAAAGTTAAACATCGGATCGAACATAGTTTAGTGTGCCCTTTATATAACTGGTGAACGTATTCCTCCTAAACTGTCTGCAAATCGTTAGACTCTATAAAGCAGAAAAAATCCCAAATCCTAAAAAAATTGTCACAGATCTTCCTTAACTGTATTAAACTAAAGAATGTCGTCGAACGTTACAGGTGATACCGTGTATTATCCATACTAAAGCAAAAACTACGCGAAATTAAGAAATTCTCTTGAATGTTCTTTCGTTCGACCGAAACATCGCTCAAGATTGGACGCTCGTTTCATGGGATATAAGAGAAATGTGCAGAGAATCACTCAATGCTTTGTTGCAAAATATGTCGACTAAATCTTTGTAAAATGAGTAAATGAAAAATTAAACTACGAAGTGATTACAAAAAAGTATTTCATAAAAAGTTGTCAAGGATTGTGATTTGGTAGTTCTTTGAGTTGTGAGTGTTCTTTGTTTCCTAAAATGAGCTGCGCGCCACCGCGCCCGAACGATACACCACACACATTCCGTATATGCAGCCTTTTTTGGGCTATTGTGAGGGGGCGCTCGGGATGTGAGATGGCTCAGTGCATGGGAACATGAACTACTGAACCAATCCTACTTCCTGAGCGTAACGCACATCATCCAAACAACAAACAACAAAAAAAAAAAAAAAAAAAAAAAAAAAAAAAAAAAAAAAAAAGAACAAATAAAAATATTTGTTTGAACTAGAGCAAAAACGCTTATTTGTCAAGTATATCCAATAAATATACAATAACCAGGTCATGGGAGACCGTCCCAGCGGCACGCATCTCATCGAAAGAGCTTCGTAATACGCTCCAGGAAATGCAAAAGGTTAGAATATCGTTATGAAATGTTATAAGCTTGCTGAAAGTTTCTCTGATATGTAGCCATTATCGGAACAGACTCCTTTAATGTCATTTTCTCTCTAGATCCACTCGGAGGGTTGGATGCCTCTGATAGAAACAGATTCCCAATCTCTGCTCAAACCACTGGGGTGCTTTGTGAGTTTTATATTATATGATATTTCAATGTTTGTGTGCAACCCATAAGCGAACGGAATTCATGTGGCATGAGAGTAGCATATTTATTTTTTATCCAGATCAAGAATACTGCATTGGAAGATGTCGGTCCAAAACACGAGAAGAAAGCGGAATTCCTGAAAACGCTTCAAAGTTCAAGACGCGCACATGTATGTTTGGATATAGAACTAGCAGAACTGATAATTTTCCTCGGCATTCTTCATGGATCCGTTATTTTTGTTGCCTTTCTTTAGCGTTCTAGCTTAGAAGACTCCCTCTATATCTTCTATTCGGAATGCATTTGATTTTAAAAATAATCTTCTTTTTAGACTATGAGATTCTTTGAAGCGTCACATAACCCGAACAACACCGCAGACTATATTGTGCTCTCTGGTATTGATGAGGAGCCAACTGCAGAGGGCAATCAACCAATTGCTCATAATGACGGCAGGTATGTACAACTAGTTAATAAATCAATAAGCGCAACTATTTCACAAAGAACACTGGGAGATTCAATTTTTTATCCTCGTGGTAACCAGTGATAGTTGAACCACTGATAGGCTGTTTTTTTACCGACAGACATTTAAAACATAATATTCTCAGGCATGCATCAGAGGACAATTTGGAAATGAGGGACCAACCTTCTCCGCAGATACAAGGAAGATCACTGCCAAATGTTATCGAACTTTCTTCGACACCTCCTTCAACGTATCCGCCTTCGTTCATTCACAGCAAACAAGACGTTGCTGGGAAAGTTCTGTCAGACGTACCACTTTTGGAAAATTCGGTTTACGAAGACTCGGATTATGAAGATGCACTCGATACGCAAGATCACGACGCGGCTGATGATGTGACTGACGACGAGTACTATTCGGAGCAACCACTGCAAGTGTTTTATCCAGAAGGCGTTCCCGTATCGGAAGAAGATTCTGAAATGAACAACTTCACTATTCAAGGATTCAACATGTCCGTGCACTCCACACATTCAGATCATTCGGACACGACAAGTTGTCGGTCAGTGGATACAGTTATTAACACAGGCAACCACGCCAGATCGGTGGAAGTTTCACTGGAGCAACAAGGACCAAATGAGCTCCCCACTTCCCAATATTCAATGTGGTCTCCTGCGAATTCTGTGAACAGTGAGTCTCAGTCGAGTCTGAGTGGACCCAGCGGTGTCAAAGTTTTACCGTTTGCTCACAGAGGAAGCCGGTATTCCGTTGAAGATTCAATAATTAAAGGAAAGATGGGCTCCCGTGACTTTGACAGCGGAGAGTCGGTGAAATACTCTGCGAAGCTAGTGGACGTGGAAACCAACTGCAATGAAACTGCAAACCAAAGAGATTGGGAGGTTCGAGATGGAGTTGCCTATAGCGTCGTTAATAAAACCACCCGCGACGAGGAAGCTGAAGAAACCTTAACGCATAGCGAAAGGGAAAGTTTCAATCTCGATGGAAGCTTTTCCCAAGTACGGCGCCCTCAGCAGTTGACAAACCAAAGGGCATCATGGAATTCGGGCAGCACTAACTCAGTGAATTCTCTGAATTCACCGGGCCTGGGCTTATACAAGGCTCTTGAACAGAAGGAGCGATCTGCGCGACGTGTTGGATTCGATGTGCCACCTCAGCCAGTAAGTGACAGCCACGTTGTCTCGTGACATAAATTAACCTTACAATTAGACTTAAGAAGAACCCATACAGGGACACCATAAATAAAAACACTCACGTTTAGGAGTCTCCTGTGGCTTGCAGCATGCATCCTCGACTGCAGCGGCGAGTGGAGGTTAGTAAAGAAAAAAAATATTTTTATGTTTCGGGCATTAAATTCAGTATGTAGTTATGGAACAAAGAAGCTATTGAACAAAATGTTTTCAGAAACTCCATCAAACTCCTTCATTACCACCTTCACCTCGCAGCATACGTGAACGTAAGTTATTGTTATTGATTAAATACTAACTTCATTGATCCCTGCATGGTCACAACAAATCATTATATTTCCAGGCAACGAAGAAGGTGGCAATTACAGGCACATAACCAGATCCACACGTGTGCGCAAAGAGGATTACGACTTCGATGAAAGGAAAAAGAAAATAGAGGAATTCCTCGCTAACAATCCAAAACCAAAGTGATATGTTTCGTGATGATTGTTGTGTGCAACTAAGGGATGATTCAGAATTGTCTTGAATTTTAAACATTTGACTTTGCAGAGGCCATTATCCGCCGATTTTAGATTGTTGATTATCGACTAACAAAGACAATTCGTGCCGATTCTATTAGTAGAGGTCCAAGCTTCTTAATATTGTCTTTTTTTTTTGCAGCGAAAAGTTACAACAATGATTGCCCATTTTTTATGACAATTACTATTTATTTGTGTATTTTGCAAACAGTATAAAGGTTTATGACGTACACGCAAACATCATAAAGCACCTTGCCGGAAAGAATGCAGCATCTGCAACACAATATTTGATATCGACATGATATATAAAGGTTTATTGATAAAAACGACAAGTACAAAATAACAAGGTAAGCGAGACAATAATAACCAGGTCCCACAGAGTAAAGGGTTCAAGTCCTTTACTACTTACGGGGAACATAAATTAAATTAAAAATAACTACGAATACAAATAGTAGATACATTGAAAAAATACTACATGATATTATAAAGTAACCGAAATAATTCAATAGCACAGAAGTCACGATAGTAGCGTAACACAATCAAATCACAATCAACAACATCAAATATCAATAGAAGGGTCACGAGCGAGGTCGCCCTCCACCTAGCTCGGGTACAAAATATCAACTTGAATTCATAAGTGCAAGCTCCCCCTTCAAAAGAACTGGCACTTGTACGTTTCATGATTGTTCTGTCCGACAGTTCAATGGCAAAATGACTACTCGGAATTTGGAATTTGAAATTGAATTCTCAATTGAGTGAGATTGTTGAACTATCTACACACCGCTAGTTCTTTCCATACAGTGCAATCTTAAAAAGTGTGTACTACAAACTCCAAACACAATTGCTGCATTCTGGTAGCAGTTTGTAAAGTTTACATAAAGAATTCAGAACAGCGCACAGGAAGAAGAGATTAGCGACTCATTGAAAAATCCAACACGTGAACATTCTCATTACACATAGTAATGATAACGACCCAACGAAACGACAGTCTAATTGTAGGCAATTTATCTGTTCTAACCTAAAGAAAAATGATTCACCAAAGGAGATTGTTCCATTTTGTTTACCACGCCTTCTTCGAAAAATATCATGTATTTTTGCATGGAGGTCAACGTTTGCACAGTTTGCAGTATCTTAGTATCTATGTTTTCAACTGACAATAAGCTCTCATATAAATTCAATCCTTTTGTAAATGCAGGTGGTGGATCACGTTTCATTCACTTATATTTTGTGTTCTTTTAGGGGAATTTCTTATCGCCCTATTGCATTTGAGTCGAAAGAAGAATTTTTTTCTAGTAGAAGATAAGGGGGTCAATTTGCAGCAGAGAATTCATTGTCACTTTTTTCGCCTGACATCCTTTTTGTCTTTATTTTTTTTAATCGATTTGCTAGAATCATGCCGTTATTGCAGTTGCATCAATGACTATTAATTATTTTCCTTACTATTTTACCACGTTGACAGAAGCTAGCCTAATCAAAGCACGTTATGTTATATTAAGCCGGCTTTTTCAGAATTTCGAAAAATGACCGTGAACAGAGAGGTAGCATTTCCAAATATCAAACCGGCCGATTTGACCAATATGGTCCGCTTCGATCAGGGTTGTTTTGGAAGTATTTTCAAGTGTTTCTACCGTCCATTTGGGTGTGTTTTTTTAACCAGTTTAGTGCGGGAGATCTAATACTACCAAAAATTTATGAAACACCCGCAAAATGTGAACAATGGTGTCAGCCTGCATACGAGCACAATTAGCCAACTGATTCGGATATTTTTCAGAGCTGTAACAGTGAAATTTTCGATGAGTCAGAAAAGAAGTGACCAAGAAGATTTGAGGAAAGAATTTGCTTTTCTTGTCCAATATGGGACTTGTCATCCAAATATTGTTCAGGTCAGTATTTGGAACTGAATTTGGTTTTCGATACCTTAGGCGAAACTTTAAAAATGATCGATACAGTGAAAAACGAATTACATTTAGACTTACGGCCTCGTCGACGATCCGATGGACGGGGCTGGAATAGTGATGGAGTATGTTGCCGGAGGAACTCTGGAGGACATAAGTAAGCAGGATATCTTTTCTAAAAGGCTGGAAAGGATTTCACTGCAGCACTAAGTAGTGAGCACTGTGAGCAGAAAGAAGAGGCGCACATAATTAATTTGCACGTAATGTTGTTGAGAACGGCCTCGCATCCTACTTACATTGATCAGTGGAAGAATATAGTGACCGATGTAATTTCTGTGACAAGTATATTTGTGGCGTTTAGTGTTCCGGGAAGACATTGTCTATAACGTGGACCACATCGTCCACTGGATGGTACAGCTGGCAAGCGCGGTCTCGTACATTCACTCGTGCAATGTGATACACAGGGATCTCAAGCCAGCAAAGTTAGTCAGAAAGTTCAATTACACCAGGAAAAAAATAAACCAGCTCTTGTGTGTGTTAGGAAGAAGAGTTTAGCGACTCATTGAATTCTCCAACACGTGAACATTATCACTGTCAAATTGTAGTATGTCATGACGTCCTGGGGGTGGGGTCACAGGTGTGACCTGCACTCTTCAGATAAGTGCAAATTACAACTGTATTTTCAGCATCCTCCTCGATCGGAGCTACTCTACAGTTAAACTGTGCGACTTCGGCTTTGCGCGTACTGTGGACCTGCAAATGAGTTATCGAACCGGTTGGTTAATTCGCTAATGGTCAATTATCCTAGTTCAAGGCTGTAAAATTCGCAGTAAAAATTACGCTTCATTGGTTATGCATGATACCACATAGCCAGTTCTGGAACAACAGTGCTAAATAAATAAAATAAAACCTAGGAACTTGGTGTTGGATGGCTCCGGAAGTGATGGCACCCGAAAGGGTGAATGATGGAGGTTACGAGAGTGCCTACGGCAGCAAGTGCGACGTCTACAGTCTGGGAATCATCCTGTGGCAACTTATCTCGAGGGAGTATGTGTATATTAAACAATATTCCCTGTATTACGCATTGTCAGCACGAATGTGAACACACATAACTCTCGCTGGTTTTAACCAAGTACTTGACCTTATCGTTTATACTTGCATTTACATCTAATACATGCACTGTGATTTTCAAAAGTATCCTTCTAGCACATGCACTGTGATTTTGCAACGTATTCTTCTAATACATGCGCAGTGATTTTGAAAACTCTTCTTCCAACAGATGCAATGTCCTAATATTGAGTTGTTCGTTTTCGGCTCAGCTTGCTTACCGGAGGCATAGTATATCCAGACGTACTTCAGAAAACCATTTGATCGACTTGGCCTCCTCAGTGAAATCGATTGCGTGCGCAAAGTTGGCCAGGAAGGACTCCGGCCTCCCCTTCTTGGTTGCCTTGAAGAATTGGAGGAGCTGTACACATGGTAAACTGCTAAATTTACGCACTTACTTGTGTTTAGAATGTTTAAGGATTACTGAAAGACATCGTCTGAAATTTCATTTGATGCCATAGCGAAAATGATATAGTATGTATATATGCTTATATTACTAGGTGCTGGGAAAACAACCCCGCACATCGCATCTCATCGGAAGATCTCCGTGATCACCTACATGAAATGCAGAGGGTTAGTGGTCCTTCATTCATAAAAGCTCTATATTTACTTTTTGCACTATATCTCCATATGAAGGTACGGGTGAAGTGTAGACTCATATCATCGCCTACTTCAATACTTTTATGTAACGTCTGATCTTAGATCCACTCAGAGGGCTGGATGCCGCTCATGGAGCTTACAGAATCGCATACTCTGCAAAAACCGACTGGTTGCTTTGTGAGTTTTCTGCTTTATTGGTCAAATAGCACGCTCAGTTATTCTCATTGGTGTTTGACTGGTGCACTGGTAATCCTGCTACTTGGTCATACGATGGACCATTCCTACCGGCATCCTAACCGTTATGATTAGTTTGTCATTTACTAATGTTATGTTCTTATATTGATGTAAGTATATTGAGCTAGCATAATAGTAGGCTGCTAAATGTTTTTTTTTCTCAGATCGGAAACACGCTACTGGAAACTGACGACCAGCGAAAGGATCAGAAAGCGGACTTCCTGAAGAGTGTGCAGATGTCTAGACGACAGCATATGGTTTCTTTCTTTTTTTTACAAAAATTTTACGTAAAATAAACCTTTAAGTAAAGAATTTCTCTCTTTTTATGGTAAATGTATCATGAATAGTCTTTTCTTCTTCTCGGTACTTGTAAGTACATCATCAACTAATATTGAACCGTTTCAAAGGATGAGTAACTTTTTTTTGTTGAAACTTTTTTTGTTGAACCCAACTAATTGTAAGCACTGATTATAATTAAGGAAAGTGTGCGTTTCTTACAAGCCTCAGTTAATCCGAACAACACCAATGATTATATTGATCTATCCGCCAATGAAGAAGAAAACTTAACAGACGAGGAGGAGGTTATTGAACATAGAGAAGACCGCTATAGGTAAGTACAGAGTTTCACTGCAACTTTGTATATTCGTGTCTACAAAAAGAATCATACAGCGAGAACTAGTATGTAGAAAAACATGCTAGTCTTCAGCCTTATGTTTAATTTCGACCACTATACACTTTGCTTCCAGGCAACCAGCAGACGACCATTCTGCACCAATCTTGCATTCTCGAGGCACCTTGCCTGCTATTGTCGAAATTGCTCCAACTCCGCTCTCTTCCGCACCTCATTCATTCTATGACAGCGGAGAAAACTCCTCCGAGAGGGAAGCTGAAACCCCAGCGACTGGTGGAGGTTCACCAGTGGCCGCTAATCCGCATTATGAAAACGATACCGCGAGTGACGATGGGGAACAACACTTGACTGATACAGAAACGGATCCAGTGCAAGTTCATACGGTGTCCTCCCAATTTGAAGACTTGGGTTCCGAATCAGGCGACTACGACAGCCAGCGGATCCATAATTCCATTCAGTCAAACCAATCTGACCCATGGGAGTTGATTAGTAATCGATCTGTCGATACGGTCATGAGCGGTGGGCAAAGTGGTATGAGACCACAGGATTATAACGCTCCCAAACTTGAGCATCAGCAAAGACCTCTTGAGCTGTACCAATACTCTGCTCCTCGTGAAAACGCCATGTATGACTCACCGATGCCACAGAGAAGTCCGTACCAAGATGGGTCTGCCGGGAATATTGACTACACTAGACAGTCACGGTCAAGCATTGGAAGTGGCCCGTCAAGGGATTCCCGTTCTCCAGTCACTCCTGGGGCTAACCGACATTCCATTGAAGACCAAATAATCAAGGGGAAGATGGGCAGTCCATTATCTGCCCTTGGACATATCAGACCATTGCAACTCGACGAGTCTTTCAACTACAAGAAGTACGAGGAGTGCCGCAAAAGTCTTAATGGATCAATTAGTCCGGAATTCAACAATGAGCAATCTGTGAAGTACACGGCCACCCTAGCCATGGTGGATTCCGTTCGGGACCCTGCACACCAAAACCAAAGAGACCAAAAGCGAGCGGTCGTCGACCAATGGGAGGTTCGAGATGGAATTGTAGTAGGAGGACAAAAGAATACTTATGATCATCAGCAGCCTGAACAAGGACGGCGCCACTACGACACGTCTGAACAAGGACGGCGCCACTACGACACGTCTGCTCGAACAACGCGGTCTTCTGGTAGCACTAGTTCCCCAACTTCGCAGGCTGACAGACCAAGGGAAAGTCCCTCGTCACGTGTTGTAGTGTTCGACGTCCCGCCTTCACCATTAGAGGTACGTAAACACAATTTTAATAAGCACATAAATTATTTTATACTTATTTCTCTGTGACAAACTGATGTTGTCCACTTGTGGGTGGAAAATGGTCTCTGCAAGTTGTTTTCATATTTGACAATTTACAAATTTTTCATTTAGACATCTCCTGTTGCTGGAACTTCCCGAATGGGCACGAGACAGCAAACGCCTTCAACGCCATCTTCAACAGCTCGCAGAACACGTGAGTATTTGGTTGACATTGCATTAGCACTACACACAAGGTTTACGAAGCATACGGAACTGGGAGGTTTTGAAAGGATACTACTGACTTTGACTGTGCGCAAATTTTGCGTGTGGTGTATCCAAAAATGTTTTAACACGACACGACATGCAGCTTCCTCTGTAAAGATGCACCATTTACAATATGTTAAGTATCCTATAGCAGATAATAGCGAGCTATGTCCTTTATACACCATTTTGTGCAATATCCATCGTTACAATTTTCAGAAAACTTGGGCGCCGACAGCGGTTTCGTAGACTTTTCCAGATCTACTCGTGTGCCGAGAGAACAGTACAATTTCGAGGCAAGACGAAGAATGTTCGAGAAAAAATAGGATATCTGCCAAGGCTATGAATTCTGATGTACTCTTATTATATTTCTACAATTTAATCAAGATTTATTTGTTAAAATTAACTGTGTCCCTTCACCTTATCCAACCCGTTTGAAAAAATTCTCACGATAAACTACGAATTTGGTCGAACCGAGGTACCGCTTCTAGTTAACCTTGAATTTTGTTTGCGTATGTATTTTATTTGATCCGTGCTAACCGTGTATTTCCTTCTACACAATACGCCTTACATTTTTTTTGCAGTCTTTTTTTGTGCGACGTCGTAAAATCTCCGCTTGCAAGAGGACACGTTTTACTTTGTTATACATTGCCAACATTTTACTCTATTACTTCTGTTATGCCATTAGGATAGGGTTGTCTGATGCATTTTTTGTTATCTCTTTTGTCCATCTTCAATCATATTATTGTGATATTTTATTT
This sequence comes from Pelodera strongyloides, assembly GCA_036852015.1. Lineage (NCBI taxonomy): Eukaryota > Metazoa > Nematoda > Chromadorea > Rhabditida > Rhabditidae > Pelodera > Pelodera strongyloides. Next base: position 44,467 of record JAANDG010000061.1, on the reverse strand, counting down.
AGAATTATAAGGGTTATTTAGAGGCTTGATAATGGTAAGCTCTAATGCTACTTACTTCTCTTTCGGTTTATCTGCTTTTTCTCTTTTCCTCTTCCCCCCACCATCGGCGTCTAATGTTTTAAATCTTCAAATACATATAAAATTATTATGTGCATCCCGACTAGATAAAATTGTGAGTAGAAAATCTAGTCATTGCGGATATTAATAACATCGTTTTACAATTATTTTGCATTTCTTTTCATCAAAAAGACACTTTTCCGAATACTGCGATTACACTTCTATAAAAAAAAATTCCATTATAACGTTTCAATGAGTCAATTTTTATTTTCATTACATATATAAATACACACCGAAACAATAAATGTTCCACGCGGAAAATAGTACTTTTCATTGAGTTATTTGCTCGAAGACGCTTAGGATAGGATGGTTATTTAAAAATATGTGCGTTATATGACTACGCTCTAGCAATTCTCTTTTGAGCGAGGCGTTAGAATAGGGAAACGAGTAATACAACGTTACATCCCGATAAAAAATATTGAAATAATAATAATAATAATAATAATAATCACTACTCGAGGATTCTAATAGACAGAAAAAAGGCTCAGCGATAGACCTGTATCCTTTGATTTTGCAAATAAAGGCACTTAAAAAAATGAGGAAAATTGACTAAATTCAGATAAATATCGGCAATAACTAACTCGGCGACTACCACAAATACTACTAACTATGAACATGAACCATAAATAAATGGATGATGCAAATGCCCCAAAACGTTATTGTTGGTTTGTGAACTTCATTACCATGTATTATACGTAATCTGTGTCATTCCGATTCAGACGGGCACAGAAAATTTGCATATAATACTTTGGCATGCAGTTGTAAAGGATAAGTTTCAAATCACATACAATACCGCTGCTGTTTTGCAAATAGGTTAGGTGAATGGAACCATTTTCGAAAACACACAAAAGGCAGGGTTTGACAAACTAGATTTACATAGACTTCGAGGCCGTTTGGTGACCACTTGGCGACCTGGAAATTAGTCAGCTTGATCACCAACTGTTTTTTTTGGTAGAAACATTTGATGACCAGCACTGACGCTTGTTGTGTGGTTTCGGCAACTTTTCACATTCATATGTATATGTGGCTCTGATTCATTCACTTACTTGGGTCATTTTTCTTTACACTTTAAAGCGAAATACCGGCCGGTTTTTGAAACGCATACTGGTCAACTGAATGCTTACCTATTTATGCTAAGTTGCTCGAATTCAGCTCGATTTTTTATTCTAATTTATGCTCATTTGCATAAGCTGCATACGAATGCTGGTCTACCAGATGTGTTTCAAAAACCGGCCGGTATTTGGCTTTAAAATACAACAAAATAAAATAAGAAACTGAAAGCCAAGAAAGGAAAGCAATAAAGTTAAACTCGCGAGAAGAGTTATCTTAAACGTTGGCTAACTGAACGAAGCAGGTAGCGATAGAAAATTGGAAAAAAGAATACTTATTATTTTTATAATTTACATACAGTTCATTCAATTTAATATAAATAAAGTTCAACGCGGATAGAAACTAAGCTAACGGTTTCGAACTAACAACTCCTTACATATACTAGGTTTATCAAAGCAATTTCTAATTGCTTTACGCAAGGTAATTATAATTACTAAATATGCTAATTTAGGAAAGAAGCCTGGCCATCGTCTTGAATTTGCTCTCCAGTGATTCTACCCGAGCCTCTAACTTCATATGGTCTTGCTTCAGCGTTCGATTCTCACGCCGCAACTGAAATTTAGGAAAATTACATAAAATCCTAAAAACGGTTAGTCTGCATCTTAAAGCGGTATAACAGCCGGTTTTTGGATCATATTCGAATAACTTAATGGCTATGATCAGAATTTAGAAAAAATCGAAGAAAATTTAGAAAAAATCGAAGCTTAAATACAGTGCACCCGGATGTTCTTCCGCTTCACAATTATCACCCACGTTAGGAAAGTGATTGTAGAACGTTTCAAATGTTTCACTTTTAATTTTTAAGTTAGGATCCATTGTTACCTGTTGATTTTGCACTTGCAATTGTTCAATTTCCCACATTAGGTCCTCTTTGGCCTGGAAATAGAAAAAAATAGAAAAAAAACTAAGGAAATGCATGGATATACACCTAATTTAAAAAACAAGCTCCGGTTTCAAAATTTTCGGACTGAAGTTGTTCACGGCTGTCAGAGCTGTGTCAGGAATGCTACAACCTTATTATTTGTTACTTTTGTAGCAACAACGGGGCCGACAGAAAGAAGATCCACAAATCATGAAAAAAATTGGAACTTTCATTAGTGTAAAAAAAAAATACAGTATTATCTTAATTAGAAAATAAATATTACCTTATTCGTATCCTTTTCCAATTTTTGCACAGAACTCTCTACCATGAACGAATCGAGTCGAATCAACTTCTGGGCGGCCTTTAATCGCACAGTTTCGCCCATACGCTCCTCCATCACACTGAAAGATTCTCTAATAAAATAAACGAACGAAATTATTATATTCAATATTAATTTTTTTTGAAAAGCTTGCCTACACGTAAGCTAAAACCTTGGGGAATTTTACGAACTTCGGGATCACAACTTACAACCAGGCCCACTCTAGACTCAGACGCTTTGAAAAAAACATGTTAGAAGACTACAGTATTAAGCACTCACGACTGCATAACACACAGATGTAGTTTTTTAGTGAAAAAAAAAGTTTGAACAACCACCTTTCCATATGTGATTTGTAGTGAAGGGCTGCCTTTCTGGCGAGAGTGGCCACAGGTTCCCATGGAACATCGTGCTGAAAACAAATCCTTTGAATATTATACAGAAAATGCAATAAAAGCGATATCCGAGAAATTAATCAATGGCGCTGTACATCATACAAAGGTTAAGTACGGCCAGGTTAGTTAGTCTCGTAAACAATTCAAAGTTGCCTGGATTTCGGAGCAATTAGCACAATATAGCGCAGGAGAACTATTTTAATAGTAATTGAATTAATGTAGATGCAATTTCGAAACATAAATGTGATATATATGTGGTATATATATTTCAATTTTCCCTTGGTGAGTTTACAAGCGGTAAACAACGTTCACTAATAGTTTGTTAATCTAAATAAATAGCGCGCTCCGAGCTCTAGTTGGTTAACCTAAATAAATAAACAAAAAACCCTACTTGTGGTCCGCCCTGTGCCATTTCCCGTACTTGTTCCACTAATTTGAGTGTTTTGTCCAGAATTCTACCGTATACGAAACAGCCGACGCCTGGAATATTTTTAAATTCATTTTTTCTTAATGTTATTTTGACTTATTCCTTATAATTTTAATTATAACTATATTATAAATTATCATTAACAACAATAAAATATAATATAACGTTAAGATATTAGTGCCGCCGAAAGAAAAAGAAAGAAGGAAAAAAACTGAAAAAAGAAACAAATTAAATCAACAATAAAACAATCAATACTCCCACCTTCGTCCAAAGCAGCTCTCATTACGTCAACCGGGTTGAGGATGTGAACCTAAGGACAAATAATTGAGTAAAATGATGCTTGACTGACTTCGAGCAAGAATTCATTCTGGTCGGCAACGCTTTTTGCAATGGTTATTTCATTATCTTCCTACGAACTATATTATCCTACGCAAACCCCATTCGGCGCAAACAAGGAAAATCCCAACAATATAAAACAATAGTATTCGAACTTTAAAGCGAAATACCGCTCTGGTTTTGAAACACATCGAGTACATTCTTATGCAAATGAATATAAATGAGAATAAAAAAATTGAGCTAAATTCGAAAATTGAGCTAAATTCGAGTAAATTAGCATAAATCTGCAAGAAGTCAGTTGTCCACGATGCATTTTAAAAACCGGCCTGCATTTCGCTTTAACTATTTGACTTGCATTGTTTCGCTTATTTTGTGGGGGCTTGCTTGTAATCCACACTGGACATTACGTAACTTACGGTAAACTAAAAAAATACCCACTTGAATATTCGTCAAAACACTGGTTGGATAGTGTAGTTCAGGTTCGTCGGAAACTTTTCTTTGCAAAGCCATTAACAATTTATCGGATCTGAAAATATTTTCTTTATCATTAGAAAGTACGCTCGGCAGTAAATGATCCGAATTGATATCAAAATCTCTAAGCTATCAAAAAGAGATTTTCTTCGATATTCACCAACACGCAGGGAGCCCTCCCTGGGGAGCTAAAAAGTGCGTAGAGAGTACAAGAGTAGATAGATCCCGGGCGCTCGTCAGCCTAGGGAGGGCTCCCTGTGTGTTGGTGAATACGGCCTGTAATCGAGTGTGGCCCGAAGTTCAAAAATGATAAAACCAACTTTTCGAGTAGCCTATAGTAGGCCGAATTTAGTTCTTGTCCACACACCTCGTCCCAATGGGGGTGTACTTCACGGAGATGACCGAGCTGAATTAATCAATTAATAATATTGTTTTTCATTCAGCGAGGCCCCTCACGCAAAGTCAGAAAAAGATACTGGCGAAAAAGTTAACAATGGTGAAACGGTAACACCATCATACTAGGACTAGGAAGGTAACGGTAGCAAAAAGTGCTAAATATTGCGGTATGTTCAGATCTCTGGTCTCCAAGCGCGCAGCGCACCGGTGCGGTGCACAGCTCAAGGCTTGCATGAAACAGCCTACCATGACAATGAATCCATAAAAATAAAACAAATATAACAAAATATTATATTTAAAAACAAGTTACCTCTTCATAAGTGAAGCTGCGCTTCAATACTTGCTGCAGTGCGAGGAAGGGCATATCGCCGACTTGACTCTTACAAACAACTTCTCCTACGACCGTCCTCGGAGGTGTTAGGCGACGTTCTTTACGACCTAATCCTGAAAATATGAAAAAAGTTTGATTTTATGTATGTTTGTGTGATGCTCGTTACGCTTAAGAATTCATATTGGTTCGGTAGTTCCCGCACCCAAAGAACTTACACGGTTGCGCCATCAGTACTTACAACGTACTAACATACACAAAAATTCACTTCAATAAAAAAAATCAATAATTTCAATCGATACCTTCAGTAATTGAACCAAGGGGCGGAGACTTGCTCCTCCTCAATTCTGAAATAATTCGACTTCTTGACGATGATCTTAAAGGTGTATCCAATCCGAGACGACGGGATGCAGCCAGGGCACTTTGAAACTAAAAATTGTTTATTCTTATATATGTACATATAATGATATCCATAATTAACAGCACATCAACAAATAAATGAAAACATTTATATGAAGACTGGAAAGAGCGTATTCTGCGGTGATACCATTGCAATTTTATGCCTTGTGGTTAAAGCAAACTACCGGTCGGTTTTTGAAACGCATCGTCTACAGCTGAATTCTTCCGTATTTATGCTAATTTTTTAGTTCGGGTTTTTATTCTGCTTTATGTTTATTTGGATAAGTTGCATAAGATTGGTGGTGTACTCGGTTTTTCAAAAACCGGGCGGAATTTCGCTTTGAGGTTAAAACTTCAATTGATGTATTCAGGAATCCTGAGCTGGTTTTCGTTCGAAAATTTGAAGACGCCAGTAGATCAACATGCCACCTAAAAGTAAATCGAAAAATCAATAACTCAATTCACTACCTTCTCATCGATATGTGATGATGATGCAAGAAGACTGCTGCTCGAATCGCGAACCAGGCCATTCAGACGTTTTCGGAGGTCAGTGACGGAATCCCTGTGGTCAACGTCAGCGCCATTGTAGTCTTCATTGCTGAATTATGATTATTTGAAGAGGGTGGGGATAGTAAAGGGTTTTGAAATACCGAGGGCACAGGGATTTGAATATAGTCCGCGGAGCTGTCGATCGCCGAACTCTGGCACATGTGTCACAAACCACGTATACGTATGTGTTCTTTACAAATTACAATACCAGACGGCTATCGCCGCCTGAGGCGACTTTCCAATACTTTGAAGTAGGCACAAATGGGCAGACTTAATGAAACTTCTGAGGCGCATTTTCCAATGTTTATATAATACTCTTGAGGTATTCTAATTTTCGTTGCCGACTCCGTTACAAACCAACTCTTCTCCTTTGATAAGATTTTCTATGTAGATTAAATGTATATCTTTGAGGCGGTTGTTAGCAAGAAATTCATCTTTTTTTCTGCATTTATTTACTTTTAAATTTTATATTCCAGAACAAATCGGTTGTGGATACTAATCATAAAAAGATCACTCCTGACGTAAAGCTCTCACCCTTCGTAAATAGTTGTGCGGCTAAGAGATCGCTCCAATCCGGCGTCGCGGTCCAAGCTCGCCAAGCGTTGTTGCAGTCGTGCCGAACGGGTTCTGAATAAATAATAAACATTGATTATACAAATTGTTTAATTGTGAAGTCATCCACTATTTCCATTCCAACATTGTGTACATTGTTTCGAATACATCATGTACATGTTGTAGATAATATACCCACTTTTTTTGTTTACAAAGCTGATGTTACATTACAACCGGTCAATGAATTCAACTAGCTTATAATTATACATGCCCAAGTACAAAAGTTTTTCCCAATTTTCAGTGATAAATCTCCCAGACTACTCAAATGTGGCTGTGAAAAAAAAAGATTTCTCTCAGAAAAATTGGGGAAAACTTTTTATAGCGCGGCCTGTGATTTTAAATATTGATAATTATAAATGTTACAAACCGAGTGCTCGCGTGATTAAAATCTTCCGTCGCTTTTCTGGCAAAAGATGACGATCTTTGTAGAAAATCGTCAGGAGAAGTTAATATGGACGACGTGATAGAAGTGGAGGAGGAAGAAGGAGCCAGACCGTTGGAATTGAGCCACGAACTGGAAAAGATACATTTCATAGGAGACTAACGATTGTGAACTTTAGAAGGCGACGTTAGAACCATAGAGATAAGCTACAGTTCATCATTCTATGTATGTCCTTTACTGCACATCCAATGTCTATGTCTATGTATGTATTTACACCAATGCATAGTATTCACAACACAGCACTCGAAAGAGCTTTCAGACTGAGTTCAGACGTAGTCACCTATATGTATTTGTCACCTAAACTCAACTGGAGTAAGTAACAAAATAAATAAATATAAAATATACCCACCTTGTCACCTCACGGCTCCTACTTTCCCTTGTTGAGAATGATGAAAGGTCGTCCAGACCGTTGGACCCTAAATTGCGACTCTTTTGGCAGAAAATTGGATTTAAAGGGATATAACAGCCGGTTTTTGAAATGTTGCACGGCTCCATTCTCATCTATACGTTACACCCTTAGTTAGCATTTATGCCTTCAGCTATGTGCATACATACTTTGCAATTGCTAGTAATTATCTTACCATTCGACAGTCCATTGTGATTACCATTGTGCAGTCCATTTACCGTATCCCTTGTCGAACTCAAGCCGCTAGTTAGTTCACTATTTGTTGCATCTCCATTTGAAGAGCCACCGTTGAGTCTCGTGGATAGGCCATTGGTTAGGCCATTAGTTAGCCCATTAGTAAGGCCACTAGTTAGATCATTAGATAGGCCGTTAGTTAGGCCTGAGTAATTAGCGGTGCCATTGAACATAGTCTTTGGTGGTTCCTCTTCGTTGCTCAGAGATTTTCCGTTGGCCAAAATTTTAATTCCGACTGGAGATTTTGACTTTTTATCCTCCAAGTCTCTCTGCGGACTCTCGGTGATACTTTCTCGTGAGCCGACCAAAGTAGACACAGAATCGGAGACTTGTAGTTTGGAGCTGAAATTGGAGTTTGTTTACGGCTATAAACTACAAGGTACAATACACGATAAACACGACTTGCACGTTGTTTTTCTCCGAGATTCGGTTACACGTAATTATTTTCATAAATTTTATCGCTAATCTAAATTTTCGGTGTGAGTATACGTATACAGTCTGTGAAAGGGACATACTGTTATCTATACTTGGTTTGTATTTATTTTTTTATCAAAGAAAAAGAAACTAATTGCCGAAAGCACGGATCAACAAATCGTTTTCATCGAAAACAAAAAAAACGCTTGGGATTGGTTAGTGACCATGTGGTGACCATTTGGTGACCAGTTCATGACGGTTTTCGAGGAAACTTGGTCACGACAACGTCCCTAAGCGGGTAACAAATGGGTTGGCCGCGAAAAACCAGGGAACAGTAACGAAATGGTCCCTTCGTTTCCTGGGTACATATATATTAACTCTATGAGTCTATGATGCACCCTTTCGTCATTCAACAAGGTGTTACGTTTCAGGCGGTTGAGATATAACAATATTGGCACCATTTCTTATTATTAGTCAATCTTTTCTTATTTTCCAGTCGAAATATATAAATGAACCTGGAGTTATTTAGCGAATCAGGTGTTTGACGTTCTTTATCAGCAGTGTCCGATTTGCGTACAATCTTCTTCACAACTCTACAACAATTAAAGCGGTATGGCACGTGGTTTGTAAGCTTGTCCTAGGTCCTAGGCAAATGCATTTGCATGTATAAACGCATGTGCTCTTCTCGACGTGTATGTATTCAGTACACGAAAACCACGTGTTGTGCCACTTTAATTGAAAGAAAATGAGAGAGAGAGACAACATAGAAAATATAATTTTTAATTGTAGTTGGCCATAAAAGTAACGTTAAAATAACAACTAAGAAAAAAGAATGTGAATTTGCACGTGTATCTCCGTACATTTATGTTACCTAACCAAAACCAAAAACTCAAGAAAAGTAAATTTAAAAATAAAAATAATATTCAGATATTGTTTTGCAAAGGACAAGTGTACATCCACATCGCTGTGTACAATTTTCGGCGGCTCTTATCTCTCGTCCCATGTAAAGTGATCTTTGTCTCTGTTTCTCTTGAGATCACTATGCATTCTCTCGATCTCTCTCACCTCTTTTTCTCTCCTCCCTCTGTGGCCACTCCGTCGGCTGCTGGCGACTTCTTTTTCACTATCTTTTTGACCACTTTTTTGACCACCTCAACGAGAACAGAGCTTTAGACACTGTGTTGTACAAAACTTGGAAATCATAAAAACAATAAAATTCACTTATTTACTTATTTTCCGACCTGCAAATGAACGAAAACTTAGATTACGATATTTTGCTCACTATACTATATTTCCACATATCCACAATTACAAATATTGAATCGTGCTCTGAGGGAAGCGAAAAAGAAGGGTTATATTTTCTTTGCAACGTTCTAGCAATCTAGATGGCTGAATACGGTCCTATGTTCTCTCAAATATTCGCTCTACTAGTAGCGCATAACAAAGAAAGGGTAAGATTTAACCACACATCTTCTTTTGCAATAATGGTCCACTATGGATAGCTTAGCATGAAAAACTTTTAGTTATTTAATGCCAATTATTACTGTTTGTTAATTATGGCTAACCTTTGGCGGTGGAATGGCGAATATTCGGCTAATGGGCACGAGCCAGAGTGTGAAATTAGTCGCGTCCGAGCCTTCTGACGGGGACGAAATTATTGAGTTCGGATCCACGGAATCCGGGGTGTCTTCTAAAACACAGACCGTGGATGGTACTGTAACGCAAAGCAGAATCGATGTATCTACAACGCGTATTTACTACGGAGACACCGATATTCACCAACACCGTATTGAGCGCAGTCTACGTCTACATGTATATGATTGAAATGTGGTAGATGCGCTGTACACAGTTACAAAAAATTTCGAATTTTGAATTTTTCACAAGTACAGAAGCAGTAGTTCTAACTGACAAAATAACATTTAAAAAAAGTTGCTGTGTTACAGTAAACTTTAAATTGAAAGACGACTAAGTATCCGTCAAATAGTGAATCTTGGAAATTCAAACGTTACATAGGCAACATAGAAGCTATTCCTATCGTATGCGGCCCGCTTAGTGCGGCTCCGTTATAATGAGATGCAGATGTGAACAAATGTCTAATTGTGCGCGCTTTTCCGTGAAGTCGTGTGTTTGTCAAATTGCACAAAACTTGTTGGATTACTGTATTTTTATTTACTTACTTACTTACTTACATTTACTAGATACTTGCAAGATAATGTAAATATCTTAGAATCCGATGTCTACAATTGCACTGGAATTCTCTGAATACTAATTTCCCATTGATAAAATTAAAGCAGTATTGTACCACGGGCGGGCACCACCACCGTCACAGACATGCACCAAATTTGCATAGGATACAGGATTTGCGCATTATGTGCAAATTTTTATTTCCAAAGTAGGTACAATACGGCTTTAATGTTTTCATAAAACTCCAACCGTGAAATTGTGTGATCATGAGAACTTCAATATTCAAAACTTGCTGATCTTTTAAGTCTCTGTCCGATCAATAATCTGCATCTTACAGTATTTATCAATCAATGAATCACTATACCCTTCTTGGCCGATCCGGTGAGTAGAGAGTGCGCAGACGACAAAACATGAAAGAGGGCGTGGCCTTGCTCGAGTTCCAGGATCAGAAACGCCCACTTAGAGGGATATAACTTATTGAATAGGGCGGTTAGAGGGGCTTTCCACCCTGAACCGCGGCCTAGGACCAACTCCAGTGAGGCTCCGGATGCTCCGTCGGTGTAGATGGCTGAGGTCTGAAGCAGAATATCACTTTAACAAGGTAGTACAAAGTACAAACCACACGATGAGGTTTTAGCAAACTACAAACTACAAAACAAGATTCTGAGGGTTTGCTTATAAGCCACAGACTACAATCTTTTTATAAACTGGTGCTTTTACCAAGCTTCATGCATGCTGCAAAATTCCAAACGGCACATTTTGACATCATAATGAAGCTAGCTGCATAATAGTCGGCTAAACTGAACTCTACCAACTTTTCCGAGCGAAATCCTGTGCAGGCCATTCGAGTCGAATCCGTCGTTGTCCACGTGAGACACATCGGGTAGAAAGGTGACCTAGACGATCTGATTTTAGGACTGAGCACATTTATTTTGTTTCAATACTGTAGTTCCCTCTTTCGTTATATTTCAGCTAATTTTTGCCATCGCGAGCGGCTGCTAGCTATGACTTCAGCTGTTATTTCCGATATGGAGGTCTCCGACAATCCACCTGGTGAGCAATCAGATTATGAAAAGATTTTACAATGCTCGTCGGAACGTTTTTCTAATGTTTTGTCCAAATTTCAATCTGAGCAAGCTTCTGTGACTTTAGACGGAGACGAACTTGTCGTCCTTCGAAATGCACTTTTTGGCTTGAACAATTTTGCGGTAGAAACACTTCAGGGTAAATCGGCTATTTTGATGAATGTTGTTAAGGAGGAAAAGAGGCAGAGATCTGCCGTATTTTCCATGAAACAAGAGAATATTAATGTTCAGGCACCTGCATCCTCTGAAGATGCTGTTACATCGGCATTGAATGAGGAAGTTAGGGAGGAAATGAAAGTGCGGTCTATACTTAGTTTTCTTGGCGTACGGGGGAAGCCCATTACCGTCTATCGTATGTCGCCCCACTTAGTTAAGGTGGAGCTCTCCTCTCGTGGAGCTCTAATGGCCCTTCTCGCTAGGAGAAGCAAGCTGAAGGGTAGCGTCTATAGCGGGGTGTTCGTTCGTGAATCGCTGTCAAGGGAGGACCGCGACAGGGAACGGGCACTTCGGAGGCGTCGTGCATATTGTGAGGAGGTCGAGCCTAACAAGTGGGTTCTTTACAAGAACGCCTTGAGGTTGCGGACTGATCTCAGTACTGACCGAACCTCTGAGGCGCCCCTTCCACCAGTCGATTGGAACCCTCCTGGGCACCGTTTCCCGGCGAACGCTTCGCACAGAGGACGACACCCAGCGGCTGGTTCTCCTTCGGGCTCTCCTCCTCGTAAGATCGTAAAAAAACTAAATAGAGCGCATCTGCGTGCAGAGACTAATATTCGAGTTTTCTATTTTAATGCGAGAAGTATTGTTAAGAGGGTTAATGAACTAAATGCCATATTGGCACAAGAAGATTTTGATGTAGTTTTGGTTTCCGAATCTTGGTTAAAGGATCATATCCCCAGTGGAATGATATTAGGTAATCTGCCATATTATTTAATCAGAGAAGATAGGGTGTGTAAAAAAGGGGGTGGGTGTTGCATTCTTGTAAAGAAAAGTCTTCTTTGGAGAAGGGTTGGGTCCAAGTCAACTAATAATTTTGATTATCTTTGCATTGACTTGGAAGACGTATTATATGCTTCTCAGCTTCGTCTTATTATAGTTTACCGTGCTCCCTCGTGTAACAGTAATTCAGTTGATAATATGCCCTTATATGATGCACTTGCATCTCTTCTTTCAGATGGTAAACCATCCGTACTAGTAGGAGATATTAACGTAAATGTCAACATTACGAATGGGACCTTCTCAAATAAGTATGGCCAGCATTTTCTTAACTTTGTTGAATCTCTAGACCTCACATCCCATATTAACCAGGCCACCCGTAAAGGAAACCAATTAGACTATTTGCTAAGTACATCTCCCAGTCTTATAACAAAATCAGAAGTTTCTCCTCCTTTAGCAGACCATCACTCTATAACTTTTACGTGCATTTTTCCTCAACCCGAGAACCAGTCTAGACTGATCCGTAATTATAGACATGCAAATTGGGCTATCATACAGGATAATTTGAATATTGACTGGATTTCCGCTCTCTGCCCATACAGTGATTTGAATAACTTGTATGCAAATTTCTGTTCAATTGTTACTTCTGTTATTGATCAACATGTTCCGTATACGAGAATTCATATGAAAACAGAGCAATATCCCAAGCACATTCAAAAGTTAATTCATCATAAGAATCGTTTATCGCGTAGTTATATTTGTACCCCAAATGCACAATCTAATCTCGAATTGGTTCGTATTTCTGCCATTCTACAAAATCACATAAGAAAATTTCTCGCTGCTAAAGAAAAGAAAAACTTTGGCAGAAATTTTGGAAGCAAACGATTTTATAATTATGTAAATTCTCGGATTCGTTCAAAGGAGTCTATGGCAGCAATTTATGATTCGAATAACAATTCTATGGCTTATGGTAAAAAAGAAAAATCTGAATTGCTTTCGAAACAATTTTTGTCTGTTTTTACCCATGATAACGGAAACTTTCCTACAGTTATAGAAACAAATATGAGGTTTCAACATTGTTTAATGAGAACTCTTTTACCATATGAGGTAGAAAAGGAACTCAGCAATCTCAAATTCTCCTTATCTGATACTTCTGATAAAATTCCTCAATTATTCCTCAAAAAGTGCCGCCAACAATTAGCAGAACCATTGTCCTATATATTTAATCTATCTGTTGAGCAAGGGTGTAGTTCCTAGTGTTTGGAAACAAGGGCTTGTCACACCGATTCCAAAAACAAAAAACCCCACGCTACCCGTTGACTACAGACCAATTACTATATTACCTTCCACTAGCAAATGTCTCGAAAAGTTTGTATTGAGAGAACTTCAAAAATGGATGAAAAGGCTTAATATTCTTCCACCTGAGCAGTACGGTTTCGTAAAAGGGAAAAGTCTCGATCTCCAGCTCTTAGAATGTCAACATATGTATGTGCAACAAATTGATGACGGAGGCTATGTAGATGTCATATACATCGATTTAGCTAAAGCGTTTGATTCTGTGAGTCATGAAAAGTTGATTTATAAGATCCAATCTCTTGGCCTACCAACCCAACTTGTGCATTGGATTCAATCCTACTTAGAGAACAGAACTTTTCGTGTAAAAGTAGATGATGTGCTTTCGGATGAATATCCCGCACCTTCTGGTGTTCCTCAGGGAGGAGTCCTAAGCCCAACTCTATTTATATTGTATCTTTCTGACTTACCCAAATGTTTAGCTTGTTGTCCTAACGTCAAGGTTTCTATTTTTGCTGATGACGTAAAACTTTTTCTACGATACTCTAATACCTCTTCATCGTTGGTTGATGAACTTGATTTATGCCTGCGTAAATTAGAAGAATACTGCGTAAAATGGCAATTGAAAATTGCGCCTCTTAAATGTGCTTCCTTACATATTGGTCGAAACAACCCTCACAATTTTTATAGCATACAAGGCCAGCTTGTGAAATCCAAAAATTCGGCGCGTGACTTAGGCGTAATATTTGACGAGTCCTTGTCCTTTTCTGAACATATCTCCATTACCACAACTAAGGCACTCCGCTGCTTCTATGGTATAAATAGTACACTCCAACTAAGAGACCCCCGTCTTCTCATAAAGGCTTACAATGTATGGGTTCTACCTATACTCGAATTTGCCTCATGTGTTTGGAATCCATACTTATCGATCCATATAAAGCAACTGGAAGATGTACAGGCTACAATTACGTGGATCATTTTCAAAAAATGTGCAAAACCAGGTATTATTATTCCGAAATACTCTGAACGGCTCAAGATATTGGGTCTAAAAAGTTTACAAGAACGGCGCATTCAAAAAGATCTCATTACATCTTTCAAAGTCATAAAGCGCGAGGTGGATATAGATAGTAGTAAATACTATGCGTGGAGGCCAATGAGCAGATCAAGCTACTTTAATCTGAGTATTGAGTTCAGTCGCAAAAATGTCAAATTTCACTCTTTCTTTATAAGAACGGCGAGGTGGCTTTCAAGCGCAAATTTTCCGCTAGACGCGCTAGTGTCACAAAATTCTCATGTCTTTAAGAAAAAACTGAAAGCAATTGATATCCTTGAATGTCTCGGAGTTGAAAAAATGGAAAAACATTATCTCTGTTAACCGTTGATTCATTTAGAATACGCTGACTATCAATTAGTGGAATTTACAGCATGCTGGAAGCGACTATCGGCAACAACGGGATAAATCATAATTCTTTCTTTTCTTTCCATTTATATTCACTTGCCTTTTCAAAGACACCAATTCACTAATGCAGCACCATGTGCATGTATGCTCAAGCATATACGGGCTTATACGTTAGACTCTTGAAGAATAATCAGAAGGAGGTTCTACATAAACACTTAACCCTTTTATTATACATTTATAAGTTGTTTAGCTACGTAGCGCATGCGGACTCCTGCGGGTGGAGGGTAGTGACGATGCTAGGCCCCTACTTCACTTGTGTGATGGCCCTGAGAACGTATTTGCTTGTTGATTACTGTGGTTGTGTACTTTTATGTGTTGCACGTTTAGGTTTGTTGAGAACGTGAACACGTAGTTCTTTTGTTGAGGTAACGTGGCTAAATTAAACTAAAAACAAAATACGGGTTGGCTGTGTATGTGGGACCAAATTCTTTGTTTCGCTTTCAACATTTTCTTTGTGAACTCTTGTGGATTTACATCTATATACATATACTGTTGGTGGAATTATTTCCAAGTATCTATATTATCTACTTTGATTTTTTCTTTTCATCGTCTCTCACGGCGTTGCGCTCTTTTAATGAGTATAATAAATATTCAAATATTCAAATATATTTCAGAATAACTGAAATTTTTCTTGACTCTGCCGTATTCATTCCTATTGTTGATTGTCACAAGTCTGCGTTCTCAGGCGCGCAGCGCGTAAATGCGTAATTGCGTTCGCGGAAAAGAGTTGGCTTTTTAAAATGATAAAGGCGGAGACGCAGAAAAGAGGTTACTCTCTGTCTCGAGTTTTTCAATGCAAATTTGCAATCTTTTCCCGCGGACGCGGCTGCGCATTTCCGCGCTGCGCGCCTGAGGACCAGAGGTGGCGGGCAAACTAAATATGTGCTAACCTGCTTTCCAATATGTGAAAATGGAAAGTAGAATGGTTTTGTTGATAGATCGGGTCCCGGTCCGAGGCTGCATTCGATACCGTCAAAGTCTGCAGACAACGCCTCCTGCACCTCTAAAATAGGGAAACTAATTGACGTTCTTATTTTTAAAGCCGTATTATACCTACATGGCACATATCCTATGTATCATATTCTGTGTAAATTTGGTGCCGGAAGCGGAAGCGGAATTTGGTGCTTTGGAATTTTGCTGCCAACTAATGCTAATGGTGTATGTCCCTGCGGTTTTTAATATAAAAAGTTCAACTTGACACATGAAAGCATATTTTTGAGGTCGGCTGTCACAGCCCAAAAGTATTATATATTCCCATTCTATAACATATAACCAATGAAAAAAAACCTTTATTTTTTGTCTCTTACCCGACGTGACTGACCGGGTTTAGTTGCGAAATCAAAAAAATCTTTATCCATTCTCGCTATCTCTCTCTCTCTCATTGCTGCCCTTCGAAAATACACCTCTTTGAAAATTCGAAAGAACAATTAATTGAGACAGTTGCTTCTGCTATACGTGCTGAAATGACTAATCAAACAATAAGACGTTTGAAAAATTCCTCATTACGCCTACTCTTCACGATAAAATTTTAGCTGACAACTTGGTAACTTATACAATAAATGTGGAGAAAATTTTGTGAATGGAAATTTTTAGGGAGAAATATCCCTTGGGAAGTGACTTCACCATCAGTACTTTATTTAATTTATGCTTTATGCAAAACAAGTCAGGCGAAAGTTTTTTTTTAAATTTGGATATTACAAAAAGAGAGGTAGGAGAGGGAGTGACATCTTTTAATTTTGGTAGGGCGGAGAGAAAGATAGCTGCGGATATGGGAGGATTCGCATAGTTGTCAGTAAACGTATTTTGCTGATAATAGGCTGCAAGGTGTATGTATATGATATGTTCAACTAATTTACGAAAGACTTGGAAGGACGTGGCCGCTAGTTTACCTCTCAACTGCTGATCTGCATCCCAAATCGAAAGCCGGCGTTTGGGCAATACCTCCGGTTGACATAATTGGACCATTAGGACAACGATCATATACTGGGTACGGTGGTCGGGCGGGTTATAATTCGAGATTCAAAGAGTACTGTAGTTTCTTCGAACCGGCGCTAATAGTTTCTATTGTATGGAAATAAGGCTATATTCGGCAGCGATTCGTAAATATCGTAATTTGTAGCAGGCAATCAGAAGTAGAGGTTGAATATTTTTGAAAATATAAAAATATAAATTATCGATCGATTATTAGAACCTCCGGGAGTGAAAAGTGGCCTATGCAACAATGAGGGGGAAAGTAGACGATGGCTCATGCGTAGAAGATCCAGTCCCACCCCAAAACTCAAGTGAAAGACAAATAAAGCACAGGAAAGGCACCGTGCTGAATGCGACCAAAACATGGCAGCGCGGGGAATAGCACCGTGCTAAATACAGTCTCAAATAGTCATAAGTCCACAAATATTATGCAAAAAATATAGACAAACTATAGTTTGGTGGGAAATGTTAGCGCGGGAAATACGGAAAAGTTAATTTCACTATGAATTATTATCTGAACTTATTTTCCCGGTATTATTCCGTTACCTTTGGTAGCAAAAGAAAGGTATGTTCCCGCCTCTTGGTAACAATAAAACTGTTTACATTTTCATCATATATTTACTCAATGGCAATTTTTTTCGTCAACGTTCACTAATTTCCTTTGGCCACTGCAGTTTTTTATCCAGTACTTTTTTTTATCAGTTTTCAATTTATCGATCGAGCTGCCCATTCACGCTTTCTCATAAATCAATAGTAATAATTATACACTTTCTGGAAAGTTCGGCGTTAGAGCCCAGATGTATATGATTACACTGCACGACCGAGAGACAGGCAGAGAAAACACTGCACAACCGAGAGACAGGCAGAGAAAAAGAGGCGCAACTATTACAATTTCAGTGACGCACACAGAGTTAAAAAATATGAATAGTTTTTAAAACAAGTTATTATCAAGATGGATAGACAATGAGCAAAATACAACTGTGTATAGTTTTATTGCATAATCTTATAAATAAATTTGTTATTAGATATTAGATTTTAGTAACAAAGGAGGAAAAGCCAAAGAAATACAAACGATGCATGTAGACTCACTTTTTAACTGTTGACTATTAAGTTAAAGGGACAGGTTCACGAGAAAAAAGTTTTCCTCAATTTACTGACACAAGAGTTCCGGATTTTCAGAAATATTACTGTGAAAACGCATTTCTGGCCACCTAGAACTCACAGAGTTATTCCCCGGAAGACAGTTCTGCCGAGTACCGCAGTAACAGGTTATTGAAACACATATTTTGGCCGGTGGATTCACATTTACTGTATGCAAATAACCGAACGATGCTTCGTGATTTTTAGTCTAATTTAATTGTAAAATTTGCATACAAAATATGGGAATATAATTACATAATACGTTTCAAAGTCGTTGTAAACATTCAAAATCGTTGTAGGCAGAACGTTTTGCAAAAACGAATAGAAATTTATAAACGAATGTGTCGTAAAATAAAGGCTGTTGGAAAACTGGTAAGTTGCAGAAAAAAATATTTTCACTGCATACAAGTATTTGTGTCTCAAAATCCTACACCCTATTAAAATTGCCTCACATATACGCATTACATAAATAAGGACGGTAAACCTACCCGGTAAAATCCTCAATAAAGTATCGATTGTTTTGGTTGGCGTTTCCTGATTAGCATCTTCCCAATCATTTGCATAAAAGGTACAGTAATCCATGTGGATTACTCAGGGAGGGGGTGTATTCTATAACTTGGGCTGGGACTCGATCCTTAGATACTCAATCGGTCCACACAAAGGGCCATCACTGCCGGATGCATGCGGTGATAACACTAGAGATATAAGGGGGTGGAGAGCGGAGACGGTCAGAGCAACACTATCCGGACCTGATACGGTAGCCGAGTGACCGGATAGAAAAACAGAAAAGTGTAAGAAATGTTACCTGGTAGCAGAGCTAGGAGGTCGATGTCATCGGACATCCTTTGGCAACGGAATGCTGCTTGAGCTTTACAACACGGCACAGACAGTTTGGACGGGGGGACTCGGGTCCCGGGATGTAGCCACTGAGAGAGAAGCGAGAGAGAGAAAGGTAATGAGTGAGAGAGGGAGAGAGAGAGAGAGAGAGGAGTAAAACGAGAGATCCCGGTATGTATCCTCCTAGAGACAGACGGAGACAGTTAGGAAGTAAAGGTGATATAGAGGGAGAGGGAAGAGAATTACTGATTGTGAGGCAAAGAGATAATGAAAGGTATAGATACAGTGCTGAAAGATAAAGTGATAAATGCTTAGAACTAGAGATAAAGAGATGTAGAAAAACGAGTGAGAGAGAGGGGAAGGGAGAGAGACAGAGAGAGGCAGAGAGAGAGGGGAAGAGAGAGAGAGACAGAGAGAGAGAGAGAGAGGCCCACTGGAACGGGTCCTTGGCCCAACGAGATCTCTTTCTCTCCCTCTTTATCTCATGAAAAGCCGGACTTCAGCCGGCCACACAACGCGGGGGATCCGCACACAAAACTGAGACACCAGCTGATCGAACTGATTGGAATTCCAATTATATTATTTGAAATTAGATTCTCTTCTGAAAAAATAGGTGAATTTTTCTAAACATATCAACAGTATTATTAACTCTTCATTCGAAAAAGTGTACAATTATGTGTAAACAAGACAGAGAGATAAACACTCACAGGCTGAGACTACTTATGTGGTGCAAGTACACGGAAAGAATAATATATGAAAAGAACAACTGTCAACTACCAACACGATGGAATGCTTGCGCTTCGCCCTGAGACGTGGGTCTTAGAAACCGAACCCTGACATGTCGCGCGGGAGACTGATGCGATTACCACTGAACCACCATTTGCCCATGCGCATCCAGTCAAAATACTTGACAACAAGCGCGACAATGCTAACAACGGTACACTCTAGTTACTTGTATCTTTATCTTTCCACCTTATTTTATCTTTCCGTCTTATTTTATATAAATTCAATGTCTCCTTTTCTCTCTCTCTCTCTCTCTCTCTCTCTCTATCCATATAATATTTCCCTATTTATCTCTGCATCTCTCTTTCTCTTTACAGTCATATTTCGACACTTTTCAATATGATTCCCGTGTCATAATCTACGACAAAACACAAACTACAAGTTCTCACAGCGGCGCGCGTAGCGCTCTCATCGTAAGAAATACCCGTTTCCCCAGCACGTAGCGCGCAGACAAATTGATTCGCTTTTGCATGAAAACGCGTATTGATATCGTTTCAAAGCAGTCAATCATAGAATTCAAAATCTATATTGTGCATCTCTCATTTTTATCGATTGAGAATAAATTCCTAAATTGTGAGATTACTAATTAGTATATTTCACACCTTACTATTATTGTAATTATCAGTAGTTTTCAATAATTTTTTCACGTAAATATCTCCTAATATTAGGTTTTTTGCACATTGTGTCAATCAAGCAATCGGCCATGTACCAAAGTCAGTTTCAGCTTTAAAGGGACAGGCCCATCAAAGTAAACCTAACCTATATTTACGGCGTATTCATAATGTGTATAGAGCATTTTTATTACAATATATACAAACCAAATTTCACCTACTTTCGCCCTCGAGGACTTTTTCCGATGTGCTCATCATCATATGTATACCGTAAAACTGCAGAGATCGAAGCTGTCTACGCAAATTTATCAAGAAATTAAAATGCGAGCTAGATTTGCATATACACCTTGGAAGTCTGCAGCTTTATGGTATACATATGAGGATGAGCACATCGGAAAAAGTACTCGAGGGCGAAAGTAGGTAAAATTTGGTTTGTATATATTGTAATAAAAATGCTTTATATACATTATGAACGTTTCGTAAATATAGGTTTACTTTGATGGGCCTGTCCCTTTAAATACATATCCTGCACCATTGTGTTTTTTCCGTTTTAGTTGCTCGAAGTTGGTTGTTTGTAATCAATAAGTTTGGACACGCTAAGATTAATCAAAATATATAGTTTTCGTGCTGAAAACCCATCGATATAGGATATAGTTCTATTCTACAGAAACATGTGGAATATTTACAACTCTAATAATTACACAAAGTTTTAATTACATTAAACAGTGAATGAAAAAGCCTCATCGGTTGGTCTGTCATGTTTATTTGATATTTAGGGCAAATACAGAGCATAAAGTAATAAGTGAAAAATAAATTATCTTAAAATAATTAAATTGCTCATTTTCTAGTTGCATTGTTTCTGTTTTTACTATTACACCTGGTCTGTGAATTATATTGGACGACATGTATTCTACTGTTCATTTCCATTTTTTTATCGTACATTCATTTGCATATAGCACATGGGAATGCAGTTGACCAACATACATTTCACAAACCGAGTGACGTACCGCTTTAAATGGATTCCTAAATGATTATAATTTGTATTTCATTTTGACACTTAAAGGATCGCAGTCACTACAAATTCGTATTTTTTATTCGCTTTTCATTAAATATTCAAATATGTGAAGAAAACTACGATTCCAGCGCCAAAGTACGGCAAAACGAACTCAGGGAGAGAAATCCCTGTTTATGACTTTTACTTATATACCGTAGTTTATAATTGCCCGTATAGAGTTTCATAATAAATACCCTGCAGTGATAAACCACGCGCCAGGTGTAACACTGCAGGCTGTTCACTCTCCAAGTACCCCTGGCAATTGCATATATGCACCGGCGTCGGTCATTTATCAAAACTCATTCTCATTGATTTCTCTCCCTGAGTTCCATTTTATGTGGATTTTTACTGGCAGCATATTGTTTTATAAATCTTCTTGCATCTAATAAAAAGCGAATAAAAAAGTTGATTTTGAAGTGACTGCCTTCCTTTAAACCTCATTTTTTTTCAGTTTTCAAATAAATTCCTGTAAGGAGAGAAAGAACAGCTTGGGTGTACAGAGAGCCTGGCTCCTATACTGCAGGGACTTACAAGCTAAGAAGGTTTGTATAACTTAGATTTTATATTTCCGCTCTCTCTCTCTCTCGCTCTCTCTCTCTCTCTCTCTCTCTTTTTTTTTAAATCGAAGTACCGGCCGGTTTCTGAAACGCATCGTAGACAACTGAATTCTTACTTATTTATGCTAATTTGCTCGAATTCAGCTCGATTTTTTATTCTAATTTATGTTCATTTGCATACGTTGCATAATCAGGCTGGTGTATTCGATGTGTTTCAAAAACCGACCGGTATTTGGCTTAAATAAAGCTGATTATATAACAGGTACATAATCAAAAAGAATGTTGGTTTTATACGCAATTGTGTTCTTCTGGAAGCGTATTATAAAAATAAAAAAATTATTTTACACTTCAAGAGCGTACACCTTTATTCAAGGGTGAAAATACAGTTTCAATGTTTGCTTATGACATGTTCCGCATAGATCCTGAGCAGTAGGCGACGAGTTCCAGATGACAAATTGCTCGACGTCTTCGGGCTAGTGCCAGGAGGGATCGCTCATGATTCCCCTCGCCTGGTGGTTTTATATATTATACATATTTTTATCTTTCAGAAAACTCTGAAAATGAGTGGTGGTGTCGCACTCGACTTTCATGATGAGCAGGACATACCCAAAATGGAGTTGCTCAACGCTGCCTACGAGGGAAATCTAAGGAAGGTATGCAGTCTTGTTTCCTTATTAGGCTATTGGTTAACCCATGAAAATCATGAACATTTGTAGTTTTGCTCCTTGATATAGATATAAAACCTGCAATATTTCGGAGGGCTTTATGAAGGTAATAATAGTGTTTATATTCAAGTTAAAAAGAGCAAGAAGAATGAAATACACTCTCAAAAATGCGCACAAAAGTTTATAAATGTAAAATGACTCGGCTGGTACTACACAGTTGAAAGCTGGTGACCAGAGGCCGGTTCCAATAAAATTTACCGCTGGGGTAGGTTACAGGCGTCTCCTGTTTAGCGTGCTCCCTCGGCTTTCTCTCGCAGCCTGTCAAAATCAGAGAAAGCGAGAGAGCATGCTGAACAGGAGACGCCTGTAACCTACCCCAGCGGGAAATTTTATTGGAACTGGCCTCAGGAGCTGCGCTTGGCGTCCATTATTATTATTTCAAGATGTACCTGATGAGAGGTATGTTGTAGAGGTATTTCCTACTAACAACACTCCTTTAAAGCACCAACCTTAGGTGGCAGACCTGCTGAAACACGTCCCCATTGATTCCTATGATGATGACCACGTGACTGCGCTTCAGATTGCAGCTTTCAAGGGAAACAATGATATGGTGGGATTACTGAATGGATTAGAAAACTTTGTACCTCCCTATTTCTCGGTTCTCCTCCTCCGCCTCCTCCTCCTCTCTCCTTCTCTCTTTCTCTCTTTTTTTCTCTCTTTTTTTTTTTTTTTTTTTTTTTTTTTTTTTTTTTTTTTTTTTTTTCTCTCCTCTCTTTCTCTCTCTCTCTCTCTCTCTCTCTCTCTTTCTTCTCTAGTACAGTCTTCTATGATGTTCACAACTGTCTCTCCAGGTCTCCTTCCTAATAGACGCTGGTGCTAGTCTGGAGGAGTGCAATATCGTCGGCATGACTGCCTTCCACCACGCCTGCAGAGAGGGAAAGATCCTCGTGGTCGACACGCTACTCCAACGAGGAGCTGATATACACAAGCCCACGTAAGTGCTTAACTTACGCATACATAGTTGGCCGTTATCCGTCAGGTCAGTCTAGATATAAAGCGTAGTCAGCTGTTTTTTCAAGCACATTCTGGACTGGGTTATTATTTTTATACACCTTCACGGTTATTATTTGATAACCTATCTGCTTTCCTAAATATTATCTGAGTTCTCCTTTTTGATTACGATAATTTCAGACATCTCGGAGCTACCGGGCTCACCCTGGCTGCTGCAGGAGGTACATATGAATTCTTTTTATTGTGACTGTGACGCATATTTCTAGTATTCTGCTGCCTCATGGAAAACAATTGCATACAACTGATATCCGAAAGTCGCAGTGTTTTTTTTTCTTTTTAGTGAGCCTGACCGGTTAAAACCAAAATTATT
The DNA here is from genome assembly GCA_036852015.1 of Pelodera strongyloides. Lineage (NCBI taxonomy): Eukaryota > Metazoa > Nematoda > Chromadorea > Rhabditida > Rhabditidae > Pelodera > Pelodera strongyloides. The sequence continues at coordinate 20,697 of JAANDG010000061.1, read as the reverse complement.
TGCGGAATATTTTGATTTTGAGATGTTGTTGGCGTTGTTCCCTATATTATGTGCAAATTTTTCCCCTTTTCGGGACGTGCCATATTGCTTTAAAAACCTTAATTTAGGCCACTTGGACGTTGTTAAGAAGTTGGTGGGCCTTCGGTTGGAACTTTCCCCAAAGAATAGTGGCCTCTGTCCAACACCCCTTCTCGCGGCTGCACTATGTTCAAATCCACAGATTTGTGGTTTTCTGCGCATGAAGTAAGTTTATAACTTAAAACTTAGCGTGACATTCCATCCTAGCCTTTATTTAAACGTGAACAAAAGTTGAAACTTGGTAAGAGATATCTTCGATATTCTCGGAAAGATTCTCAAGAAGATTGTTCAATTTTCAATCATTACGTTCGCCTTGGTTTTCATGCTGATGCTGTCCCAATGGAAAATCTTTTTGTAAATCTTCATAATAAATTACTGGGGAAATGTAATTAAAGCACACTAATATAATATGTAGGTTCCATATTTTAATTTTCAATAATTCAGAGGGGCGCAAATAGATGAGACGAATGAACATCTGCAAGGTTTATCTGCCCTATCAGCGGTGATCGTCTGTTCGAGACCTGAGAACTCGTATAATACAATCGTGTCAGCGTTGTTGGATTTGGGTAAGAGACATTCTGATAATTGAGCGACATCATATGCTATGAATTACGATAAATGAACATAGCTAATTGAGTAATTATTATTTTACCAGCCGGCTACGCCGACCGAGGCGTCTTTCTATTACATTTATTTGATTTTATGCATACGTGAAACGTGGGTTCAAAAGTAGTTACAAACAATTAGAGCATGGATCATATGCTAAAATCCTCGCTTCGTTTTCTTTTGTTGCTCTAGATTTGCATGCTCTTTGTAGTTTATTCGTAGTACTTTGAGCGCCGCCACCTCGCACGGCTGATACACCACACGCATTCCGTATATGCAGCCTTTTTTCAGTTTTTGTGAGAGGGGCGCTCGGGAAGTGAGAACAAACAAACAAACAAACAAAGCTCCCAACTTTATATAATAAGGTTATATAAAGGAGAAGAGTTTACTTGGTCTTTTGTTTGTATGCACGCAACGAAATCCTTTCATAAAGAAAATTTTCTATTCGCAATCGAATGGGAACATACAAAATCTTTGCCGCTGGCGGTATTCGAACCCACAGCAGCAACAAACCCCTCGCTTCACAGTCCAACGCTCTACCCGCTGAGCTATGCTAGCTTATGACGAGGATAATCCTCTGCCCTACATACAGCACCTTCAATAGCAAATTTGCATGGTAGCATTAGTCGAGTGGTGATCCAAACTGATTATTATACGTTTCCACAACCAGAGACGTGTGAATGTGCGGGAGGAGAAAGAGACGAGAGTTAACTTTTTAAATTGTAGCAATCCTTTTTTTAAATAGGGAAACAATCGGCCGAAGGCCGATTCCTCCAGTCGGAGAAGAGCCCGTAGGGCTCTTCGAACGGCTGGTAATAAGATATTACAGGAGCTGACCCACATAAACGTACATTGAAGAAAAAAACTGCCATTGAAATTGCCGAAGCGTTGAAAAGAGACGAAATACTGGGCAATTTACAGGATAAGAATCGAATAAGACATGGTAACATCTTAAAGTTTAAACATAATTTATAAATTGGTTCGAAAGCATTCCTAAAAAGCAATTTCTTTGCTTCGGTAACCTAAGCCTGTGCATAAAATGAATCCATATCTGTATATCTTGGCACTAAAGGCATATGCCTTTAGAGCTAGGTCTGCAATCTGGAAGCTGGAAGCTCAACTAATAAAAGTTATTTAAGACATGCTCCCACAGCCTACCGACTTCCGGCAGTTGATAGTGAATGGTGAGCTGGAGCACCTTGCTGAGGCCCTGCACACAAAGGAGACGGTGCTCCCCGATGCTGCTACTCCACTCATGTTTGCCGTGGTTGTGGGAAGCTTACAAGGAGTACGTACATCTTTCTGAGCCGTTTTCACCAACACACAGGGATCCCTCCCTAGGCTCACCAGCTCTCTGAATCTCTTATGCCCTCGCACTATTTACACACTCTTTAGCTCCTTGGGGAGACCAGGGAGGGCTCCCTGTGTGTTGGTGAATACGGCCGCTGATTATCATAATCTTTTTTTTTTGAAACTCCTAAATGCACAAGAGGCTAAATATGACTACACTACACTAATGTTAGCGTGTCCATTCAGTGAGCTTTTTAAAGCTGTATGTCACGAGGTTTTTTTCTTCTTTCTGATTATCATAATTTTTTGAAAGTCCTACCTAAAAGAAAATGTTGGCATGTCGCGAAAGGTATCTCCTTTTTGCACAAGGGCAGGGGGACGGGTTTTCACTTTCCATTTATTTTCACTTAAAGGAGGAGGCTCACGAGAATGAAGTGCTCAAATGGTTTCCTTTTATCGAAGAATAATGGGTTTATCTTCCAAAAAACAAGTATTATAAGGTTCAGCGCTTTAGTTTGGAGGAATTAATTAATCTAAGAACTCGAAGTCAAATAAAATAACCTATCGTATGCAAGGTAGACTTCAAAGCTAACCATGCAAATTTACAAGTCATTTTGCAAGCCAGCACAAAATTTGCATGCCCACTATGGAAATCAACTATTTTTTACGATCCAAAATTTTGATTCATAGTTTTATATTGATTTACTCCTTCCAGTTAAAAGCTTTTGCATTGTAAACCATGTCTTTCGGAACTTAATACCATCATCTTTCGATAAAAGGAAACTATTTGAGCACTTCATTCTCGTGAGCCTCCCCCTTTAAAGGGGCAGGCCCATTTCAATTGACCCCTAGTTTTGATGATTCCATCTGATACTCCATTCAAATAGATTAGGCTACGATATTTTTCTAATTTTCAACGCAAAATTCACCAGTATTCGGCAATTACCATGCCAGTCATACCCAACTATCTATCGCAGTTGTCACGCCCCTCCGCGCTCATTGGGCATCTGATCTATTGGCGTGGCAATTGCGATATAGGCCAATCAGCGCGAATGAGCGTGACAACTGCGAATGATTGTTGTGTATGACTGGCCATGGTAAATTGCTGAAAACTGCGTCAATATTGCAACTGAAAATTGGGAAAAAAATCAGCCTACTATATTTGAAAAGGAGAATCCGATGGAGTCATCACAAATCGGGGTCATTTGAAATGGGCCTGACCCTTTAATTTAATTGTAATACAATGTGTGCATTCAGTAGGAAGCATTTATTTCGTTTCTATATCTTCTTTCAGAGATTCAGATTTTCAATTTTGACCATAAAAAATATATTTACGTCGTGTTTTTCCTGACTAGTTCTAAGTAAACTTTTAGGTGCGAAAATTGATCGACTTACGGTGTTCTGTAAATGCACAAGAGGCTAAATATGGGTACACGGCACTAATGTTAGCGGCTTTCATTCGGTGAGCTTTTTAAAGCTGTATAACACGTGGTTTTGGAATTTATGCTGGACAACTGCATTGCAAATAGAGTTCCGTTCTCTGTCGGCAATGCATAGAAGGAAAAAAAGGAATCAACCAAAACATCACTATCATGTACAATTTACAAAAACAGTTATTATGACAATTATTATGACAGAAATTGATCAGATGCTATATTCACCACTCCGATTCCCTCGGGGATTATTCCCTGGGGACAGAAATAGCATTCTAAAGTGAGACACGCAGAGAAAACGACGGGGAGTTCCCCATGGGGGATTGAGTGGTGAATACCTATTTTTTCTACATTTTCAGTGAAGAGGAAATCGTAGCCACTCTATTAGCAAATGGTGCAAGTCCATCAAAAACTGAGCCAAATACCCTACAACAGACGTCATTAGATCTCTATTTGGCGTCTAATGGTTGGTGGTTTGTCTTGTGTACCTTTATATATTACCTGGTGAATTTCGCTGATCTGTCCTAAAAATCAATATAATTTTTTTTTTTGTTGGTTTTTGAAACGTAGTAACATACGACTATGTATTGTGTGCAAATTGTGTCACATTCTGAGCCAGAGTTGCAGGGTACAAATATGAGTGCAATGTAATATATATATATATTTATCTTCGTGAAATAAATAAAAATATCATATATTACTGTAACATAGCTTTAGAGGAAATAAACGAAGAATTGGCGGCAATGCTTCACCCGAACAAACCAGGCACTGGGAAATTCAGCCTGAGCACGGGGAAGACAATCACGAAGAAGCTTACCGTAGTTAGTTTGTCCTCTACAGTAACTTGTGATTTGGGGCGTGCTTCATTTAGTATCCGTCCTCTTACAGTGTCATCTGACTACAAAATTTGCCGCATTATTATTGATCATGGTCACGGGTCACGGCTAGTAAATACTTGGGGTACATATTTCTTCATTTAAAATTTTTAGTGTCCAGTATTTTCTCTTTTCCTTGATTTCCAATTACAGTATTATCTCCTTTTACCAACTGAAAGAATCATTTCGGAAATAAATTATTATTATTATTAATAGCTGTTCGTTTTCTTTCCAGTTTAGCGTGGGGACGAATATAAGAAAATTTCAAATTTCACTACAGTAATTCAGGGTCTCAGCAAGATGTCCTCACAACTCCGTTTCGCACCTGAGAAAACATCAGAAACTGGGGGAATTCGTATGCGCGATCTCCTAGAGAACAGAATACAAACGAGTCTGGTGGATGGACGCAATCAAAAGGTTGGATTTATCGATTTACCAGACGGTTAACGCCGCCTGATGCGACTTTCCAATACTTCAGGTTCAGGGTTCACAATGCAGGAACAATGAGCACTCATCTTATGTGCACGGCAACGTATGTTGAAAAAATTATACAATAAGACGCGATTTCACTTGCTCAAGATTGCTTTTATAGCCGTTAATTAGATATTCTAAGTTGCCTGTCGGAACTTCATTGCGAACGTCCTTCTCCTTTATATAATGCCCTGTCCATGTTTGCGATTCGCACTTGCGAAAATGACAAATGCCTGTCCATGTTCAGGCCATTTTACATGAATGTCAAATGCCTACCGTAACCCATGCGAATGACGCGTTTGACATAGTCCCGCAACGAAGGTGTATCAGATCCGTACTATTTGAAATAGATCCGTACTTTTTGAAATAGATCAGTACTATTTTGAAATAGATCCATACTAGATGCAAAATCGCTGCGGGACCTTGTCATTGAATTGACTCGAACATGGATAGGCATTTGTCATTTTCGCAAGTGCGAATCGCATACTTGGACAGGGCATAATACAATTTCGATATTATTTATGGAAATCTCGAACAACGGCCGTTTCATGAAAGAATACAGCATCCTATACGTGAAACTGACTATTTCTGGCAATGCTCCCATCTATTTTGAATCATTGATGATGTTTGCCGTAAAATTCTAACTTTTCAAAGTTTTCCAGAAATTGGTGAGAGTCGAACAGATATTACACCGTCAGAAGCATATAACGGGACGAAAAGAACGAACTTTGGACAGCGATCTTGATATAGCACGCTCGTTAGCGGCGGTAAGGGGTTTTCCACTATTTGTTGGCGTTTCAAAGATTCAAAGTGTATCACTGTCACAAAAACGACTTATAATAAGGAGCGTGTTGATTTATGCAAGAATGAAGTAAACTTGTTGACTGTGTTTTGCATGTTGTGTGTGCGTGTGTGTATGTATGTGTGTTGTGGGTGTACATCTGTGTATTTGGTGTATGTGAGTATGTGTGTGTGTGTGTGTGTGTGTGTGTGTGTGTGTGTGTGTGTGTGTGTGTGTGTGTGTGTGTGTGTGTGTGTGTGTGTGTGTGGTGTGTGTGTGTGCGCGCGCGAGTGTGTTGTGTGTGTTTGGGTGTGTGTGTCGGTGTGTGTCTGTGTAGTATATGCGTGTGTCTCTGTGATTGTACATGCCAAAACCTGTTTATTTTTATTTTCCAGGAGCAACAAAGCTTTGCCATCACCACCTTCTACGACCATTTTAGTGGAACGAATCGAGAACGAACTGTGGAGAATACCGACACATCTAATAATCCTTATTATGATGTCGCAATGAAGTACAGCAGTGAGTCTGTGAGTACTTTTAGTTAAAAAGGAGATGTGCATTTTAAAGCGAAATACTGGCCGGTTTTTGAAGGACAACTCAATTTGTTCACGTAATTACTCGAATTTAGCTCGATATTTATTCTAATTTATGTTCATTTGCATAAGCTGCATGAGAATGCTAGTGTACTGTACTCGATGTGTTTCAAAAACCGGCCGGTATTTCGCTGTAATTTATCCTATGCAAACCTGCAGGAATATGAATTTCGTTTCAAAAACTGGTTGTTGTACCGCTTTAAGGCTTTAATTTTGATTTTGATCAAAAAATTGTTGTCAGGGCTACTACAAACGTCGTCAGGTTACCCAACCAGCGAGAGGAGCGCTCGGTGCAATTTATCATAGAAGAGAAGGAAGTGATCAAGGTAACATAAGAAATTATTTAATTTATAAATATAATTTATCAAGTTTAAGTCAATTTCCACAATATTTTCCCTAGCAAAGCATCGAGAAAACTCATTTTATTTTTTTTTTGTGTTTACACGTAAACTTTTGTATCAGCCGTGGTTAGAATAACAACTATTTCCCAAACAATCCGATCTTGGCTGTTTTTTAAATTGGCACACATTTTAGAAAAAATTATCTGTAATAAAACCTTAGAACGTCGCCGGCTACTCCGGCCCAATACCTACTTGGTGGATGGAGGCCCGTCCCTTAGTGCGGGACTCATGCGAACCACGCCTAGAATGCTCAAGGTACGGTATCTTATACTTATTTTATATTTTACTGGTCATGATCGAACATAAAACATGCACGATAAATAAGAAGGCTAATAAGGGCCAGGTTTCGTTTTTATAATTCCAGAGTCTTCTTTACCGTTACTCTCTACCTAGTTTTTTTTTCTTGAAGAATCTTAGTTTAGTTCTTTGTGTCAGGTTGTGTCAGGTCGCCAAAATAAGTGTCAGGTTGTGTCAGGTTGTCAAAATAAGGGTTGCGTTGACGTTGAATTTCGGACTATTTTTTTCAAGAATCTTAGATTTTCCAGAAATCTCGCGAGTCTCTAACACAAGAGGGTTTGGATAGTCCTGGGCGGGCGAGTTTGGGTTCACATTTCAACTTCCCACATTTATACGAGACGACCGTGAGGAAGTGGGTTGTTTTACTACTTATTAAGCTTAATACTTTAATATTACTCATAACTATGTAAAACATGAACACATACGTAAACATATTCAGACTTACAACACCACACACACAGCACTGAGACCTATGAGTTGCGCGCCGAATAGAAATGGGGGGTTTCCCGCACTGCAAAACGGCAACGAGAGTCGGTTAAAAAACTTTTGCGGCGCGCATCAAATTCTTTTGCGGGAAACACCCCCAAACTGTTGCCGCGCGTAACTCTTGAGTTTTGTTGAACTAACCCACATACATAAAAAGCGCGCCCATCCACAAACTAACATGTAGACATAATACATATTTCTATAACTTGCAAGCACACGTAGACATATAGTGATTGTTGTTAGAACAAGGACTTGATGATAGATATTATTTCTTTTAATTTATTTATTTTTTATTAACTTATATTTCAGAAGTGTGTCCACGCCTCATCTCCAACCCGCTCATTTACCACCAAATCATGTCCGATTAACACACAGCCATAGCATGGTCGATAAGCGTCGGACACCACATGAAGGTTAGAAACTTTTTATTTCTTTAAATTTCATTGATTTCCGCCTCTGCTTCCCTTTTACCATGTAAATTTTAGTTTATTATACATTGAAATAATATAACGGTTTATTGATAAAAACGACAAGTACAAATAATAAGGTAAACGAGAAAATAAGATCCTACCGAGAGGGTTCAAGTCCTTTACTACTAACGGGGAACATAAATTAAAAATAACTACGAATGCAAATAATTTCTTAGATGTTTGTATAATAAATTTCTTTCTCATCCGTCACGCTAGAGTTTTGGTTGGAAATTTTGTATAGACCCTGAATCATGTGTGGCTTATCTTATGATACATTATATGCGTTTTCGAAGTTTTGTAAAAATTGACTCTTTTAGACATGATTTGGGCGGAACTGCGCCGTATCGGCATGGAAAAATATGCGGAATTACTGCAAAAAGAGGAGATCGATGGCGAGGTGAGTTATCGATTTGTTGAATTTATTGATTATTGAATAGTTCAAAAAATGATGGAATTCGTTTCTAAAAATGATAATTCCGTTTATACATGTTTTTCATCCGCTTTATATTTATAGTTCAATACAAGCAAGCAGCCATAATTGTGCATAATATCCTGTTAGTGCTTATGAAAAATCATAGAACAATATAAATATAGTGATAGAGTAGTATTTAATCCCGAATCACACGTTTCAATAAATATAAACAATGTAATCATCAAATTGGTATTTTATTTCCAATAAGAAACATTTTATAAATGTTCTTTTTTTTTAGTTATTCTTCACACTAAATAGCGATGATCTTTCTAAAATGGGAATAAAGGATGAGGAGCATCGAAATGCAATACTTCAAGTACAAAATACACTATTAAATGGACAATAATGAAATAATTAGTGCACGGAGAACTTGTAGACATTCATACATAGATATGGCTAATTGATACGATAGATAACTCATTTTTTTTAGTATTTTCCTGATGAGTTTAAAGCATATACCACGTGATTTATGTATGCTAATTGACATGTGCTGGATCATTTATGTGCCCCAGAGCATAAGATGGAACGAAATTTGCATATAATAATGCACCTTTGTCTAGCAAAGCTTAAAAATGTGACACTTTGTTATCGGGTAGTATTTATTTAGGATTTTCACATATTTTCTCTTACAACTTCGTAATTCATGTCTTTTATATTTCTAGAAATTTTCTTACATTCTATTGACGGGTTTTGTTAGACGACTACTATACATGGAAATAAAAATACTTTTTTTCTTTGAACTGTTAACTGTTGCAAATTGCGGAAAATATTTACTCGGAAAAGGTTGAAGGCAGACTAAGCAACGCGAAAAATTGGCGGGGCGCTGCCTACAGACGGGTGGGCCCAGGGCCCAGGTGTGGTGGCCCACGCGCACCAGCCAAATTTCCTCAGTGAATAAAGAAAGAAACTACTATACCGATCATTTTCTTCGTTGTTTGTGAATGAGTTGACAAATAAAGAGCAATCATATATGTACAACTTTCGCTTCTCGTTCTCTGGACGTTACAATTGTCAGCTAATCACAATGGAAGCAAACGGATGAAATTATCATATTGTATACTAAAACAGGGAAAAATCAATGAAAAATAATAAGAGCAAAAAAGGATGTAACAAGGCAGATGGGACGAAAATTTAGCATATGTTCCTGAATGGGCGAAGTCTCGAAAAGGTGATTTTACTACTCCTGGCTGCACTATTCGAGCAAATGCTAACAAGTTACAAAATTTACATTATATCATTCATACACTACATTGCATTACATTTACTTTGCATGACAAATTTGGCAAGTTAACCTGAGTGTGACAGTTTATCTATTAATATGGAACGAAGGTCTTCATCGAACTTAATACTTATCCAAAGACCTCGGGGAGGCGTGGTTGTGGGAGGCGTGGTTACGGTGGTAGGCGTGGTCACTGTGGTGGGCGTGGTCTCGGTGGTGGGCGTGGTTGGGCGGGGTTTCTCACGTGGGTATGAACCAGCTAATCCATCAGTAGGGCAACAGTGGTTCTTGATACACTTGATGTCTATCCGCCGAAACTGGAAACAGTTTGATTACACGCATGCTCGACGGAATAGGCAATTGTTAAAGCGAAATGCTAGCCCCTTTGGAAAATTTGCATACGATAAGCAAATTCTATGTGTCCTATGCTAATTTTGTACGATTGCCGTGGACGATCGTACAAAATTAGCATAGGATACATAGGATTTGCTTATCATATGCAAATTTTCCAAAGAGGCTTTTTCTGTGAAATCGGTAGATTGTCACTTATTTTTATGAGTCCAACATCAAAGTACGCGGGTAGATATGCCCAATTTTTCCAATTTCCATTTCCCTGGCCGCGGCTGGGAGCATCCTCACAGCCTCCCAGCGGAGGCGAGTGAGGGAGAGAGATTAGAGTGAGAGATGGGTATATAATATATATATAGAGAGAGACAGAGAGAGAGAGAGAGAGAGAGAGAGAGAGAGAGAGAAAGAGAGAGAGAGAGAGAAAACACAAAACAGTGACGGGGCAATACATAAGATCAACGTACCGGAATACTGTTGTCCTCCAAACAGTGGTATTCCATCGTCTTACATTGGTAGACTCGGTTTAATCCGTTCCGATCATTTTGGGCGATTGCCAAGTCAGCGCAACATCGTTTGAAGTTCTGGGAAATAAATATATACAGTGAATAGTTTTGTAAAAGGAACCAGTGTTACATTATAGTACAAAAAGATTGGCGTATTTGAGTGTATTCCATTTTCGGAAACGGCCTCTTTTTAGAGCATTGCTCCATATTGGTCTTTAGACTTCGCCCGAGTGCCATCTTATATATTTACCAGTCGGCTCACGCCGCGTGAGGCGACTTACATGGAAACATGTTTGGTTTAGCATGGGCATACTTATATACAAAGTTTCAAACAATCGTTGGAAGTTCACATAATAGGAAACAATTGCATATGCATACTTCGGTATTGAGCTGCGAAACTCTTTTTATACCCGAACACGCAGAACGATTGCCGAAAATTTGCATTTCCGTAACGCACATCGGTATGCAAATTACGCTACAGTTACTCTTTTATATAATAAGAAAGAAGAAAGATTGCAAGCATATGCATACTTCGATATTGAGCTTCGGCACTCTTTTTATACCCGAACGCGCGATTGCCGAAAATTTGCATTTCCGTAACGCACATCGGTATGCAAATTACGCTACAGTTACTCTTTTATATAATAAGATTGTTTAGTGTGGTGTTTGTTGTACATTATAGGCTTAGGCCATCAGTGGAAAGAGAGCTTACCTACCTCACAAAAATCGCCCGTCTTGTCCTCTTCTTCAGCCAAATTGGCACATTCATCGGTGATGTCGATCTCCTTTGTGGTTGGATCTTCATCATGAGCATTCTAAAACATGGTAAACGAAATTGTGTGCCAATAATGAACACTAAAACTGTCTGCTCAGGATGACGTGTGTGCACAATAATGTTGGAAAATAAATTATGTTTTGTGTGAGGTGCGTATCTGTGAAAAAAATCAGTGTTGAGAAAAATAATTAAAAAAATAATAAATGTTCAACCATATTTTATACATCCATCTGATTTCTCCTGCCGACTATAGTTTCTTTATTTTAACTAGCAAATTTAAAAATTCTAGTACTTGCAAACTACATATCGTAAAGTTCTTACGCGCTGCGCTGACCCAGGCCCACGCGGCACAGATGACCGATCAGCACTTATGGGCACTCATGATAAGTAAGATAAGCAGTCGTGTAAATCCGGTTATATGTAGTAACCTGTTTTTCATAAAAAAAAAATAAGGAGAGGGGAACAACCAAGGTGAGATCGACCTCGTTTGCATTCGGGTTATACTTTATACTTTGCATTGTGAATGGTTCAGCTTCTTGATGCACAATATGCGTCCATAAATCATAAAATAGTAACAAATTACTAGAACAAATTTCTCGAATTTTTTCTTTATAATAAAGCTTTTCCTAATTAAGACGGAAATAGTATAAAAAGCAACCAACCTCACAATCAGAGGCCGTATTCACAACACGCGGGAAGCCCTCCCTGGCCTCCCCAGGGAGCTAAAGAGTGTCTAGAGTGTGCGAAAGAAGAAGTGATTCAGAGATTCAGAGCGCTCATAGCCTAGGGAGGACTCCCTGTGTGTTGATGAATACGGCCTCGGTTCGAAACACTTTTTGAAAAGAAGTGCATTACAAATTAATTTCGCTTAAACCCACCTTTTGGCGACATACAGTGCCAAAAAGTAGAATAGTTAATGGGTAAGTAATAAACATGCGCATCTGAAACAAGTTCTAATTCAATGACAAAAAAATAAACAAAAGACCGCTATTACAATTACACTAAGCCTGTTTCTTGACTACAGTACCAGCAAGGACGCTACGGCTTATATTATACCATAAATAAGAATTTTCTAAGCAAATCTCTACTTGACGAGAACAATGGTAAGTAAAACAAGTGTGAGAACCAGAAAGTACATAGTTGGATACTCAGGCAAAGAGCTCACTAATATTTAAAGCGAAATACCGGCCAGTTTTTGAAACGCATCGCGGACAGCTGAATTCTTACGTATGTATGCAAAGTTGCTCGATTTTTTATTCTAATTTATGTGCACTTACATATGCTGCACAAGAAAGCAGGTGTACGTAATGCGTTTCAAAAACCGGCCGGTATTCCGCTTTAAGGGTTTTGTGATAGAAAGCAATCAATAGTTTATGTATATGTTTCAAAGTAAATGGGGGTTTTGCCGCTCCGTGAATAGTTAATCAACCACAATCTTGACTTACTCGTAATATGCGTACCCTTGACCTCATCACTCATCAATCATCTACAGTATGCGGTGGAACAATTTGTCGCGGAATAACTCAAATTACGGTCTATTAGAATGTGACACTATCGATTATTGTGATAATATTTTTGCTCATTCGATAAATAAACAAAATTATCCCAAAAATGTGAATACGATCTGTCTTTGATATAATATTACTACTGGCAACCTTATTGTTAGCTCTCATCTATACGCTTCCTAGATATGTACATGTTGAAACGTACAATTGCGCGTGTTTGAGCAATTTAAGCAGGAAATCTTCAAACGTGATCTTAGACTAGGTTAGCCAAGAAATAAATTTGCATAAATTTGCAAATGCAACGATTATGCAAATTTGATAAATAAGCCGTTATTCTAATTGGACTTAACATTTCTCTAGCTTCAAGGACTCAGGAGTGCTACCATTGCTCGATTAACAGGTGCGTATTTTCGCTTATTTTGATTTCAATTAACCTGTGTTTAATCTATCGAATCAATAGTTATTCATCGATTACAATTATTCCTCTTTTTTGAGCCAATCATATATTGGAGTTTATAGCGCGCGTTGATGTCCTCATGTCTGCATTTGATGGAACTTTATTTAATAGGTAATTGTTAATGAACATTTGAAAATTTGCATATGATTCTGGTTAAAAGGGATGTCCGTTTTCGAATTTTATCAGTATTTACCTATGCCTGCCGCGTCATGATTTGCTCCCGTTTTCTGAATGTAATGACTGTAAGTTACCTATTCTTGATCTGGTTATGACATACAAACACCCATCGGTTGTTTACCACGGTTTATAGCTGGGGAACTAGATTTGCTACTAACTTCCACATTTTGCTGCAGTGCAGAAATGCGCTTTTTGCGGTCACAATGCGAAACTCGGCTCCAGTGCCGCATCAGATTTGGGTGGGGGTGCCGCACCAAAAAAAAGTGGGGTGCGCCGCCAGATCTGCGCCCCCCGAATAGTGCCGTACAGGTGCCAGGCTGGTGCGCATCTGGTGCCGCTCTCCTTTTCCGTGCCGTACAGGTGCGGCACCCCGACCGAGTTTCCCCAGTGAGCTTATTACGTGGACCTGAGCCTTTTGTGTTTACATTGCCTAGTTCACTGTTTACCTGAACACTTTCTTGGGTCAGGCCCATTTTAGGTAACCCCTATTTTTGGTTACTGTATCTGGTTGTACAGTAGGATACAATATTTTTCCAGTTTTTGTTATCTTATCAACATTTTTAGAGATCGAATGAAAGGGTATTGCGCTGGACCAAAATCGAAGTCGAGTTCAAGAAGAGCTTATAAACGAGAGAAGGAGGAATTGAGGAACTGAGAAAGAAAGAAAAGACTGGAAAGGAAGAAGCGAAATCGAGAGGAAGGGTGAGTGGTAGTTAAATCTAGATCCCATTTGTTGTAGATAGAATGTGGTACTGTAGCTCAACTTTACGCAGTGCGCGACTACCGCAGTGCGTGAGTACCGCAGTAGGTGAGTACCCCACTGCGAGCACCGCAGTGGGCGAGTACCCTGGTGCGCGAGTACCGCAGTGCGTGAGTACCGCAGTGCGTACCGCAGTGCGTACCGCAGTGCGCGACTATCGCAGTGCGTGAGTACCGCAGTAGGTGAGTACCCCAGTGCGAGAACCGCAGTGGGCGAGTACCCTGGTGCGCGAGTACCGCAGTGCGTTAGTACCGCAGTGCGCTAGTACCGCAGTGCAAGCGTGTCAGATTATTGGTCCCAACCGCTTTATTTCTCTTGTATATCTTATTGTATCTTATTTAACTTATTTTATGCTCCTCCATCACCTGCCGAATAATGGACACGTGAATGCTGTGAATGACCACAACATTGGGGGCACGTCGTCACACGAATGGTACGTTGAAAGGTTGAAACATTTAACGTTACAGAAAGTTACCAATGTCTGCCTATCGCTCGCTTGCGGCATTCTGATTAAATAATAACTCATTCATTACCACCTTAGAAGTCAATCCTCGGTAGTCCACATTTCTATTACATTTGAAAATTATCATCCTTTGTTATAGTTTGGGTCCGTTTGGGTCCCATCTCTTTCTTTTTCAATTTCCACCCTAAATGTTTTCCTAGGCCAAACAAGTTCATTCTTTCTTCTCAGTTAGTTAGAGTAGCTCATTGTATACCACATGCCAAAATTGCGGCTAAAAATATGGAGTTACACAAAAATTATGGTTCTAAAACTAAAATTTGTCAAACATGCGGAGCTGTGTGTCAGTCACGATCGTCCTGAGTCGAGCTATGCGGCGGCCTGTTACTTTTCTCATAGTAGTGGAAATATCAGAAAAATTTGCACACTAGGATAATTGAGATGCTCGGTCGATTGCTAATAAAGTAATCAATACGCACAGATTGTTTTATCGACTATTCCAATTATCTTAAAAGTGGCACTCAACCTTATTATATAGACTCCTTTCCTCTTGCGGCTTAGGTCTCGTGTGCCGACGCAACCTATCATTTCTGGCAGCTCAGCTCACACAAAAGGGCGGAAACATGACTTATATATTTTTCATTTGATCCAACCCATCAATGATTTTAGTTACAATTAGCTCCTACAAATAGCTGGCTGTTCCAGGTATTCAATCAATTCAACCCCTTATTTCTTGTTGTTCCACTTAACAATCCATTCTATCATCTATCTATCTATCAATTCATTTGTTTCTCCTTTACTTCTCGAAAGGAAACATATTCAATTTTCTGTTTTCTATATTGTTGGTATTCATGAGCAAATATAGGAACTTGTCTTTCTAATAAGCTGAATGTACATGATACTTTGTAAAAAGGATTAAAACAGAAGTATTTTCGACCGTAGCTCACTTGGTTAAAATCCAGGGGGAGGGGCTGGATTTTTTACGCGTCCCCTTATTAAGGTCCAGTTCAATTGCGGCGCATAAAGCGAACGCCGGTACAAATTCATAAATTCATAAAATTGGAATGTTTAAGTGCTATTGGTTTATGCATTAAAAAAGACAGGGAAGATTACTCTGAAAGTAGGACAAAGTATCGGTTTGCAATAAGGGAAATTTTTCAATATATCTGATAGTGGCCTTAATTATGCACTTCTAATTAACTTTTGATTTTGATTGTGCACTTAAATTAGGCTGATGCTATTCTGGCTGTTGTTAAAGCGAAATGCCGGCCGGTTTTTGAAACACATCGAGTACACTAGAATTTTTATGCAGCTTATGCAAATGAACATGAATTAGAATAAAAAAATCGAGCTAAATTCGAGTAACTTATCATCAACACTTTGTCCACGGTGCGTTTCAAAAACCGGCCAGTATTTCGCTTTAATTGAGTTCTGAAGTATTTTTCCGTTACACAAGGTAATCAGGGCAAAAATGGTACAAGCTCAGAGTTTAGGACATGTCATGAGAAACCAAAAAAACCGATTTCGCACCGATCAAGTCCCAAAAATCCGGCCGTGATCGGGGCGAAATCGGGGTTTTTTGAAAAAAAAATCGAGGCGAAATCGGGGTTTCTTGAAAATAATCGGGGCAAAATCGGGGTTTCCACTTTCGTGTAATGCATGGGATATATATTTAGAATGCGACGAGCATACTAGGGTTGCTTGTTGCTACGCTTTCAAAAATATTACGCGCGGCCCACAATTTTTCAGCTCAGGCTTAGGCTTAGGTAAGTACGTGAGTGCGTGAGTAACGCTTGTCTAAATATAGAATGGTGCACGACCGGACAAATACTGCGCCGCGCGGTGGCTTCTCTATATCTTCCCCAGTTTTTCGCGTAAAGTTGTTCCCGGCACTCGCGAGAACCTGGCGTGAGCCTGTCTGAGAAATCCGAGGGCGCTGCGAGCTGCACGCGCAACTGATAGGCCACGCACCATCAGACGTTTGCTTTGTGTAGGCTTGGACCCTTTTATGACAATCATGAATTTGCAGATATAGGGCAATTTTGATTGCGAAAAGTTTGACTGGAGAATATCAAAAGTCCAATAAACAGATAATCCCAAATAAACAGATAATCCCAGGAGTGACCGTCCACATAAAGCAAGTCATTGTGCCCTAGGTTCTATGAGTATCTCGTAAATAAAAAAGTTGTGGGGCCCCCAGCCAACCGTGCACCCAGCCGCGCAATTTCGATTATATCGCTGTCACCACCCAATGTTTCTTTTCTATTATCAAACATGCGCTTTATGGCCGAGTGGTCTAAGGCGCTGGCTCCAGAACATTCTGGGAAAATAGAACATTCTGGGGAAAAAAAATGAGTGAATTTCGTAGGTTCGATTCCTACTCGGTGCACTCGTTTTGCGGATGTGGTCTGTCTTTTTATTTTTTGCCTTGGAGGGCTAACCGCGCAGGGGGCACCGGCCAACCGCGCAGGGGGGCACCGGCCAGCCGCGCAGGGGGCACCGGCCAACCGCGCAGGGGGGCACCGGCCAGCCGCGCAGGGGGCACCGGCCAGCCGCGTAGGGGGCAAAAAGAAGGGGCGAGCGCCCCTGGCTGGGGGTGCGCTGCGCGGTTGGAGACCAGAGTAGAGCGTTAGGTGCAAGAGTTAGGTCTGTTAGGAGTGTTAGGTGTGTTCATGTTCATGGTGGGTGCGAATCCCGCCCGAGGCAATGTTTTTATGTTTCATTTCAGTGAGAAAAATCTTTTTGAAGGTTCTTCGTCCCGTGCATACAAATGCAATCATAAACAAACTCGTGTCCTGTAAATGATATTTGTAGAGACTGAGAATGGGTACGGCCCCTGACCGCTGTCGTAGTCGAGTTCAAGAACAGCTTATAAACGAGAGAAGGAGGAATTGAGGAACTGAGAAAGAAAGAGAAGACTGGAACCGAAGAGGCGAAATCGAGAGGAAGGGTGAGTGCTCGATCCCATTGATTGTAGATAAAATGTGGTACTGTAGCTCAACTGTACGCAGTGCGCGACTACCGCAGTGCGTGAGTACCGCAGTAGGTGAGTACCCCAGTGCGAGCACCGCAGTGGGCGAGTACCCTAGTGCGCGAGTACCGCAGTGCGCGAGTACCGCAGTGCGTACCGCAGTGCGCGACTACTGCAGTGCGTGAGTACCGCAGTAGGTGAGTACCCCAGTGCGAGAACCGCAGTGGGCGAGTACCCTGGTGCGCGAGTACCGCAGTGCGTGAGTTCCGCAGTGCAGGTGTGTCAGATTTCGATCGGTCCCAACCGCTCTATCTTATGTATCTTATTGTATCTTATTTAACTTATTTTATGCTCCTTCATCACCTACCGAATAACGCACACATGAATGCTGTGAAGGACTTCAACACTGGGGGCACGTCGTCACAGGAATGGTACGTTGAAAGGTTGAAACATTTAACATCACAGAAAATTACCAATGTCTCACTTGCCTTGCGGCATTCAGAGGCCGGATCCACCAACGAACTATCACCCAGAGTGAGAGTTAGACACATTTTGGGTGATAGTTTAACCCTCATTCTGGGTGAGAGTTAGAGGTTAGGGTTAGTTTGAGTGAGAGTTAGTGCTGTGCCGGGTGAGAGTTCCCAGTGCAACGTTTTGCAATCCACCAGCATTTTGGGTGAAGGTGGCACCCTCACCCGAGATATTAATTTGTACAAGAAAATAATTTTGTTCGCAGTTTTATATATTTTTTATTTTAAATTAAAGTCTAGTTTTATAAATATTAAAGTTTTATAAAGGCTTTCCTCATGAGTTCGCCGTGCAGTAGGTAGAGCGCATGACACTGAAGTTCAGAGCATGCGCTGCTGAAGTGAGAGGTCGGGGGTTCGAATCCTCTAAGAAGCAAAGATTTTGTAATCTCCATTTTTTTCCATTATGTCTTATAAAAACTTTGTGAAATGGCTTCGTTGCCGATTTTTGTTATGTTCACCTCAAGAGAGCCAAATTGCGAGGTGCTGGACGAGGAATCGAACCCGCGTCTTTAATTTACGGAACACAGCGTTAACCACTGCGCTATATATATATGTTGCAAACTAATTCTTCTTTATATTTTGTTATACTTCAGCCATATATCCGGATCCACCAACGCTTTTTTTTTCAGGGTGAGAGCTAAAACTCTCACCCGGGGGGGCTTATTTGGAGGGGAGAGTTAATGCCGATCCAGCAGCATTTAGCTCTCACTCTTACCAATTTTTCCAATCCACCAACAACTCTAACTCTCACCCAAAGTGAGAGGTGAGAGCATTATCCTCCCATTTCACCCATGACCCATGAAATAGAGGAGATAAAACTAACTATCACCCTAACAATAATCTACAAAAAATTGACATTTATTTGTTTTATTTTTATCTTTAACGATGATTAGGTGACAGGAACTGATATAAACATATTTATAATTACTAACTCGCAAAATTTCAAGATACTTTCACATTTTAATTCATTGAATATCTGCAATATCTTTTTGAGTAACTTCTTTTAGCCTAACTATTAGTGCTAATTGCAATGAATTAGAGCATTTTTTATTCATGACAGCTGAAGCGCAAGTATAACAAAAAAAAGGAAAAAGGAAAAAAGGAAAATAAGTCACAAATGTAAAAAAATAAACAAATAAAAAAGGCACACTCGTCAAAAAAAGAAATACATTTTGCATTCATGCAACTGCGAATAACAACATTTACTTGCATAAAAAATACATATATAGTGTAGTGTAATGTGCCTCCACCCAAAATGTTGCAAGGTGAACTCCTCTCACCGAATAGCTCTAGATATAGCTCTCTCCCAAATTAGCTCTAATTCTCACACTGGATGAGGGTTAAAGGGATAGGTTTACCTCGAATTGCACCTTTTTTCATAATTTCTATTGATAGTATGTCCTATGACGGTCAAAATGCGAAAATTGCAGTAAATTTCCTTTGCTCCTCGAGCCAGGAGCAAGCTCAAAAACTTAGCGACCTCGCTTTATAAATCAACTGGCATACCGTAGCCGCAGCCAAACGGTACGCCAAACTGTGTTACAAGTGCGAAATAGCGTGAAAGGTCTAGAGGCGCAGAGGTGCAGAGATAGGGCTACGGTACGCCAGTTGTTTTATAAATCAAGGTAGCATAGCTTTTGAGCTTGCTGCTGGCTCGAGGAGCAAAGGAAATTTACTGTAATTTTCGCATTTTGACCGTCATAGATCATACTATCAATATAAATTATAAAAAAGGTGCAATTTGAGCTGAAAATACCCCTTTAAAGCGAAATAGCGGCCAGTTTTTGAAACACATCGTGTACACCAGCATTATTGTGCAGCTTATGCAAATGAATATGAATTAGAATAAAAACAATGACGCTAAATTCGAGCAAATTAACATAAATACGTACGAATTCAGTTGTCCACTATGTTTTGCAAAAACCGGCCAGTATCTCGCTTTAAATTAGGGACCGGAAGCCCCGCCCATTTTCCCACGCGAAAAGAGGCGATAGAAAAACTACAGTAGGCAGAAAGAAAGGGCGCTCGCGCTCCACATCTTTATGCGTGTAAAATTATATGTAATGAGCTAAAAACACATCTTTCTATTATTTTTTCTTAATCTACGTGTCTCAATTTACCTACTTTATGAATGTGGTACATATAGAGCAAGAATGGGCCGATATACACAGTTATTTGTGTTTGGGCTATATTTTTTAATTTAAATAATATGGTTGTATGGAAGAGGGAAGCTCTGGGACCGATAAATAATGAATAAGTAATTAGTAAGCTACAAAATGGCAAAAAATCAGAGAATTCCACGGAGGTAAACAAAAGTTACAAGCAATGCTTGTTTACTATGGGAAAATCGCATTTTTTCAGGTTTTTTGGTAATAAAAGAGAGATCACTGAAAGGGAAACCATGTGCATTATATCATTCGAATCCTTATCGTTTGCGTAATTACTGGAGAAAAAATAAAGGAAATCGACGGAGGTGTTTTTGAGAAAACATTTGTTAAAGTTGCCCAAGTCGCAACGGTTGCCGCTGAAGACTTATACCGCGCGCTGCCTACCGTAGTTTCGGTCTGCGTCTCTCCAAAAGACGTTGTTTTTCATTATCTCTCACACGGATGGGAAATCCTACTCACACTTGGTAGGCTCGTGTTGAGCACGGCACTAGAAATTAGTACGCGACAATACAAATGACGATTTTGTAAGAATTCGGTTTCGAAAATTCTGGCTTCACATAAATCTTCATAA